>LPNX010440341.1:482552-604967 GCA_001517045.1 Pseudotsuga menziesii
GGCCATTGAGGCACGCATAATACAGGGTCATGTGAGCTATGAAAGTCTGAGTGAGGGGGCTTAGTTTCATAAGCCTTTGAGTTGGCATGTGAGTCTTGTATTCATGAGTCATTACACAACCTGTAGATGGTTTTAATGTATGTACTTTGTATTCTTTCCACTTGGTTATCATATTTTTTTATTTGTTCCACACCATTCCAAGTTCTCTTGTGCATGGTTAAAATATTTATAAGTTTTACATATGAGTGAATGGTATTATAGGAATTTGCGAATTTTTATTATTATAACATAAACTATTTTTATTTTTATTAAAAGTGGTGCAACCAAGATGTACATCAAAATGATACAAAATTAGAGCAAGCAAAGGTCCAAAAAATACATGCCATGACCCGACACCAAAGTATATTTATATTCTTATGTAGCATTTCTTACAATACTTAACACAAAACTAGTAGTAGAGTAGACCCTAAAAAAGACTCCAAAATACAAAAAAAAACTGCAATATAAAGACAATTACATATTTATGAGAAGGCACATTTTCTCAAGGCATCGTCCTAGGCATGATTGGAGGGTGTGATTCCTTCTTTCCAACTTTCATATTATCCCACAGTTAATTGGTATTTCTTATTATTTGAATTCCACAGGGAAGGATCCCATTGAAATTTTCAAGTTTGAAGTTGAGGAAGAAGAACCTTTTTTTAGTAGTATAACCATGGCTTTCAATATTGTACATTTCAAGTCCTTATCCATCATTGTTACCATAAGAGGGTGTAATTATGAATTTCAAGCATATAAATTTTTCCCTATGGGCCATAATATGAATTCATAGTTAAGAAATGTATTGGAAAATTTGTGAATGTAAAACACAACAAAAATAGAACTCTGTACACACACATCATGCATAAGCAAGCATATTCATCACATAAAGAAAATAAAATTATTCCACATTCATATACAAAGACCATAGTTAACTTTTAATAAAAGAAAATCTAAGCAACTGGTTGTGTAAGAGTGAGTTTCCATATAACTGTAGGTATTAATTGAAAATACCAGCCCCAATTCGGGACATGAGGCCACCATAGTGAAGGAAACACCGACATGCTTCTCTCTCTCTCTCTCTCTCTCTCTCTCTCTCTCTCTCACACACACACACACACACACACATCCCGCGACATATTTTCTCTCATGCTTAGCCAAATTGTCCACCTCTAAGAATTTCTAGGGATCTCACTCATACCATCCCAGTCATGGCACTCTTTTCTACTACCCCATGCAACATAAGGAAGGCATTTATCTTCACTGCTCCACAGTTTCCTCGAGAAATCCAACCTTCCATTGCTTACAAGTGTGTGAATAAAGACTCCAACCTACTAGATGTTGTTTGAGAACCTATGTTAACCTTAATTCATGGTTAACCTCAATGTTCACCTACAACTATTCTCTTTTCTATAATTTCTGTAATTCTCCTTCGCAATTATATTTTTTTGGTTATTTCATTGTCTTGTATAATAATGGAAATGGAATCAACAACAATAGAAACTCTAAGTAGTGTAAAAATACACATGAGAAAATGGGTGATAGACTCCAATGGATATGAGGGGATGGTGAAAATACAATTGACATAATGTTTGACCATAAAAGAAAGGACTCTTACAACTGTCATATAAGTATATGCATCCCATGCTTCCATAAATACATGAAGATACTTTTCCCACCAACCTCACTCATGCATTCAATGATTGGATTTAATAATTAAAAAAGGTAGTAATTATCTCATTTAAGGCACACAACAACAAAAGGATAATTTCTAAGGTTAACTCTAGGAACTAGAGGATTTAATCTCTCATAGGCCCCCTTTCCATCTTCCCATCTAGTAGAACCATATCCCCTCTAGTGCTCTTTACACAACCATCTTAGACCACTTTTATTAATTTTTCAACATAATATTTACATAGTTATTTAGTTAGCATGATAAGTCAACTACATGGTCCATATAGATAAATTTACATTATACATGCCTAACCATTCACTATCCAGGACTTGGCCTTGATCTCTACAATAGGACTCCATATTAAATAAATTTGAAAAAAATGTACTAACAATCTTAACACTTTTATCAAACTCTTTAGATTCAACCTTGATTTACTTTTCACTCGGTTCTCATTGTTCATTAATTAAATATGCGCATTATTAATGTTGTCTCACAAACTAAACTTGAAAAATAAACACAATAAATCTACCAACTTCTAAATTGAAAGAAATACAAACACAATAAATTTCGAGCCAAGCCCAAGGAAAAACTCCAACAAGGGGAAACCTAGAGAAACATCTTTATTAAAGAACAATCTTCAAAAATTTTATAGCAATAATGAACAACATTAAAAGTAATTATTCACCTCGATTCTTATGCCAAGCACCAAATGGAAACTTGTTGAAAATTACATTCCATATGATTTTGTACAGACCAATGAAACTCTGTTAATATTCCCTAAAAAATGGTGCATTGTTGTTGCCTCGAACTATGTGCCCATTTGCAAAAATATCGATGCAACTTCAGCAATACTTATTGGTTTATGTGCAAATCTAAACATACAGTACATCACAAGTATAGTACTGTGCAAGTATAGTACATATTTCTCTCTCCTCCTCTTTTTCTATGGTGCACCCTTTCTTGATTATTGTGCCTTCTCTCTCATTGGAATCCTCGTCAATATGGAGAATGTGCTCTCTCCCTCTTGTTTTACAAATTCCATTCCCTCTTCCTCACTTTCTCTCACTTCATTAATTACACATAATGAAGTCTTTGTTACACACATTAATGATGAAGATGACTTTTCTTTTTCTCTATATGTCTTTTTATACTTTATTTCTCAATGAACTAACCCTAACCTCTCTAAGCACCTTTTCAATGGCTTAGATTTGTTTAGATATAGAGGTGGCATTTATTCTCTTTATTAAATAAAATTTATTTAATATCTGATAAATTCACTTTAATTCATTCACTTAAATACTCTTTAAGTCAAGAATTACAAAAGTAACTTTAATAATATATAGTCTCATTACATTAAAAAAGTGCATCTAGGAAACACCACTTTGTCCCTCCCATAATAGTCATCAAAAACATGGTAAAGGGCCTCACGAGTTACATTTTTCAACACTCCCTCATAATGAGGGAGGTCCTTTCTACACCTATAGCTCCACCACTTGGATCATCGTTCATTGTAGTATCTCCCTCTTTCTCTGGAATCTGATCTAAATATATGTGCATGAAGACAATCTTGAAGTTTGAGCTCCTAGGAGACTCCTCTCTCCCATTCTGAGCTTTCTATAACTCTGTCATCGTGTACTAGATAAGGCTCTTACTAATACTCTGAAGAGACTTACTCTCTTCTCCCTAAATGAGAGATTGCATACATGGAACCATTCAGTGTCCCTCTCATCCTCGGAATCTGATATTTATCCACAAGATTCTACATACATAAGCTCTCCTCCAATGTGTATAATCTGCCTATTCGATTACCAAGCAATATGGTACTCACTATATTTTCTCCTATTGAATATAGAAACACGTGTCCAATTCCAAACAATCTCCATATCCAAAATATTTTGGGGTTGATACTAAAAGAAAGTTTTTTTTCCAATTCCGAGATAAACAAAACTCCATCCTCCTCCAGAAGTTCTCCAAACTCGAGTTGGAATCATATTTTCCCAGCTCCCCTCACTACATGAATTGCACCCTTTCTTGATTATTGTGACTTCTCTCTCATTGTAATCCTTACCAATATGGAGAATGTTCTCTCTCCCTCTTGTTGTACAAATTCCAGTCCCTCTTCCTTAGTTTCTCTCACTTCATTAATTGCACATAATGAAGTCTCTCTCTCACACATTAATGATGAAGCTGACTTTTGTCTTTATCTATATGTATTTTTATACTTTATTTCTCAATATCCTTAGATGTCTTCTTCTCAGCCAGATGTGGGATGAGGTGATATTTCAAACCATCTAGAATGATCCTATATGCATTAGCCTCACTCACTTCATGAATATCAAGGGAATTAATATCAGTGTATGTTGTCACTACTGTGTTAACAAAATTCCAAAAAAATTTCTCCTTGAGAACAACAATAATTCTAAATTTCTGTTGAAAATAGTTGGACACCCCATCCAACATGTCCTCATATCTAACAGAAGTCATTCTATCTCAACCCTTCAACAAAAATCACAACAATACCTACTTGTAAATTATCCTCTTACTATCTCAATAAGGAAAAAGTGTCCATAGTCCTTTTAGAATTCCCACTCTGATACCATGAAGAAATTCGAAAAATTATACTAACAAAATTTTAAAACCTTTATCAAAGACTTTAGATTCAACCTTGATTTACTTTTCACTAAGTTCTCATTGTTCATTAATCAAATATGCTCATTAATTAATGTTATCTCACAAACTAAACTTGAAAATTAAACACAATCAATCTATCAACTGCTTAACTGAAAGAAAGATGAATACAATAAATTTAGGGCCAAGCCCAAAGAAAAACCACGATAAGGGGAAAACCAGAGAAATATATTCATTAAAGGACACTCTTCAGAAATTTATAGCAGTAATGAACAACACTAAATGCACTTAATCAACTCAATTCTCATTCCAAACACCAGTTAGAAATATTCTAGAAAGTACAATTCATATGATTATGTACATCTTGTTGTACACACCACTGATACTATGCTAATATGCCCTAAAAATGGTGCATTGTTGCTACCTCAAACTATGTTCCCACTTGAACAAATATCGATGCAACCTTCAGTAGTACTTCTTGGTTTCTATGTAGATCTAAACATACAGTACATCACAGGTACAGTATTGTGCAATTATAGTACATATTTCTCTCTCCTCATTTATTTTTGTGTTGCACTATCTTGATTTTTGTGCCTTCTCTCTCCTTGGAATCCTCGCTAATCTAGAGAATGTGCTCTCTCCCTGCTGCTGTACATATTTCAGTCCCTCTTGCTCACTTTATCTCACTTCATTAATTACACATAATTAATTCTCTCTCACACACATCAATGATTACTCACATTAATGATGAAGATTAATTTTCTCTTTCTCTAGATGTCTTTTTATATGTTATTTCTCAATGACATAACCCTAACCTCTCTGACCAACTTTTCAATGTCTTAGATTTGATTAGATTTAGGTAGGTCATTTATTCTCTTTATTAAATACACTTTATTTAATATCTCATAAATGCACTTTAAGTCCTTCACTTAAATACTATTTAAGTCATAAAGTACAAAAAATAACTTTAATAATATTAATTATCATTACAAAAAATGCATCTATGAAACACAACTTAGCCCCCCGTTATAGTCATCAAAAACATGGGAAAGGATCTCACTAGTTACATTTTTCAATACATACTAGCATATTTACATCATTTGCATAATTTGATTTAATACATCCCAATTCAAAACTACAAATATTACAATCTCCTCCCCCTCAGAATAGCATTGTCATTGATGTTTTCTCAAATCATAACAAAAATGGATATGCCTCTCTTGTGGTGTCCCCAACCCCGAAACCACGGCCAAGGACGCCTAGAAACACAATGGGAATGTTGACTCAAGGTAATGCATAGTGGAATAAGGGTAACTGAGGCTAGGCCATCATGCCAAAGAGCCACTAAAATAAAACAGTCAACCTTTTAAAATGAAATGCACGAATAAAAATGCAAATATCAATACGCATGCTATGCAAGGTAAATGCAAGTGTGAAATGCAGCCATATCTGAGAAAGCCATTAACATGATTTCAAAAATAAAATATCACATCTGTTACATCAATTTAAACTTTAATATAATCATATTTTCAATCCACCATAAACAATGGAAATAAAAATATCTACAGGTTGCCACAATCAACCATGTCAACAATGTTAAAAATCAGATCTACTGACTGCCACCTACAACAATATTAACATATAAAAAAAACATATATGAAGGATTCCATATACAGCCACATAAACTATAAATAGATAATATCTCATGGATGAAACCTACATCCATGTAAATAACAACAAGATCATATCCATGAGCACATATATATCAGAAATTGTAGTAAATAAACATATAACAAAATACACATCTTAATGAAAAGCAACTAGGTTCAACAGAACAACGTTTCACCCAACCATAGACATGCCATGCTTATGCATATTTCAATTACATTAGATTCACCCCCTATATAATTCCATATACCCATAGGAGAGGTACTATCAAATCAAAAGGTATGGTGCGCCCATCTCAGCACCAGGAACATTGCCACACAAAAACTGTTGTATCTCAATCAAATGAAAACCTTTTTCAATGAAACAAAAAGTATTTATTATTGAAAATGATATTCTGGATGCAATGGAATAGGTATCATAACCCATAAGTTCTTATAAATATATTAACTAGAACTTATGGTTTCTCCCTTCTCAACACCATGAGAATACCACAAGTACACCTTTCACCATATCAACTTTCCCTTCCATCTACACTACTTGGTGAGTTGTAACTCCCCTTGCTACACAATCCCTCAGGATATCACCACCCTCACCTAGGATTTCCAATCTATATTGGAAAAATAAAAGCAATGGGAGAAGGACTCATGTCATGTAAGCATAGATCAATCTTCAATCCCTATTACAGGGTCTTCACACATCATTACAAGGCCTTTAATCTTCCTGCAATACAATGAATCTCCTACTTTAGATAATGTATTTACTATACAATATATATTTCCCCTGCACTGGAGAGATCAAAGAGAGAGAGAGAGGAAGAGTGAAAGAGATACAATTCAAATCCTTTTATAGCCATTTGAATTCCCAAGAGAGTGACTCGAATTCCAAGAGAGGTAACTCAAACTCACTAGGGATTACTCAATTCATGATAGAGAGGTTAAAATTAGAGATTCCCTTTCCCAGAATATAAAAAGGTGAAACAATATGGGGTGCTACACTTTTTCAAGGAATGCAGGCTACACATAGCCAGTGAGGGAACATGGGAGCATGAGGAGCATCACAAGAACCCTGAAATAGCCAAGGAAGGCGCACTAATGAAGAGGTTCCCAACAAACATCAAAGAGGGTGTAATAGTACCTCCATAAACTAAATAATTAGAAATATGGTCCAACAAGTAATGGTAGGGAGAGAAACAACTACTATTCCCCAACCCCCTCACATGTGGAATCCATGCCTCCCCATTCTTGTTAGTTGTCCATGTTGAGCTAGATATTTATTAAATAATAATAATAATTTCTAAGTCCATAGTCCCAACACCTTGTTCCACAATAACAAAAAAATAGTAACATGTGTCTAAGGCTTAGCATTTGGTGTATTACATCTCCCATGGTATCCTTCAGATCCCATGTAGTCTCATCAAGACCAAAGTGCTTCCACTACACCTTTACCTGTATGATCGCTTAGTTCCAGAGCAATGTTATATTCTTGTTGAGGATGCATAGTGGCTATGTTTGGAACTCTCCCTTGGGTTCCACATGGATCAAATTCCAATTAACCACGTGGTTAGGATCATGTACATATTTCTTAAGCAAAGAAACATGAAAAACATTGTGAGCTCTAGTGTTTGCAAGCAACAAAATTCTATATGCAATTGGCCCTATCCTCTCAAGCACTTCAAATGGCCCATAATATATTGGTGATAGCTTGGCACAACTTTCAAGCTTCAAGGAACTCTTCCTTGTCCTCACTAGGAGGTAAACATGATCCCCAACATTGAATTCCCTATGCACTTGATTCTTATCTGCATAGAATTTTCGTCTATCTTAGACTAACTTTAATTTTTTCCTAATCTTTGCAACCTCTTCTTTCATTTTCTTAGGCATTTTTTACCCAAGAACAATAATATTCACTAGATTATCCCAACTTACTGGTGTTCTACACCTTCTTCCATAAAAAGATTCAAATGGACTCATTCTAATTGATACTTGTTTCCGATTACTATATGCAAACTCTACCAAGTGTAGATAATCTTACCGCTTGGATGGTTTTTCCATCACAAACATGCACAGAATGTCTTCAATCACCTAATTTACTCTTTTTGTTTGTCCATCTGTTTGTGGGTGGTGGGCAGTATTAAAGTTTAGTTGTGTACCCAAATCTATAAAAATACTTTTCCAAAAGTTAGAAGATAATTTTGTATCTCAGGAAGATACAATGGCATTGGGTAACAAATGTAATTTGAACACTTCTTTCATGGATATTCTAGCTATCTCATCTAACTTGTAAGCATATTTAATTGGAATAAAAAAAAATTCCTTAGACACTTTATCCACCACAACCGTGATGGAATGATGCTTTCTTGAAGTAGTTAGCAATCCAGTTATAAAACATATAGTTACCACTTCCCATTTCCATTCCAGAATTGGAAAAGCCTTGCAATAAACCTACTAGGTTTTGATTTTCATCCTTAACATGTTGGTATTTCATACATTTAGAAATATACTCAGCAATGCATTTCTTCATTCCCGACCAAAAATATCACTTCCTTGTTGTCGCAATTGTTTTCTGGTATCCTAGGTAACCAGAATATGGCATTTTATGGATTTCATTCATAATAATTATCCGCATATATACAACAATATGAATATACTTTCTATTTTTATAGGTAAGAGGTAAATCATCCTCTAATTGATAACCTTCATACCTCTTTTCCAAATTCTATTTTTGTAATTTATCTTTTCTTTGCACATAATTCTCATCTTTAGCAAGAGAGTCAACAATATTTTTCCTCAAATATGATTAGAAAATGCTAATGGTTTCCCCATGGATTGCATGCATTTTTCTATTGAGTGCATTAGCCACTTTAATTTATTTACCCTTTATGTGTCTAATGTCAAAATAAAACTCACATAAAAATTCAATCCATATAGATTTCCTTGCATTTACCACAGTGGTTTTTCCTAAGGTCAAATTGTCTTCCCATCAAATAGTGTCTCCACATTTTCAAAGCATGCATTATGGTAGCAAGCTCTAAATTTGGGTAACATAACTATTTTCATGTTTCTTTATATTTCTTGACTCATATCATACCACATGATTGTATTCCATAATAATTCATCTAATTCCTTGTTTACATTCATCGATACACACCACAAAATCCTTTTATGGATTTGCAATTTTCAAAATTGAAGCACTTGTAAGAAGCTTATTCAATAGATGGAAGCTTTCTTCACATTTTTGTGTCCACTCGAACATTATTCCCTTCTTTTGAAAATAAGTGATCGGGTGTCCAAACTTTGAAAATCCTTTAATGGGCCTTATATAATAACCATCAATACCCATAAGAGATCTCACCTCTATCACATTATTTGGAGTTGGCCAATTCATAATGGCATCAGTCTTTAAGGGATCCGCTAATGTTCCTTCCTCTAAAATAATGTGACCGTAATAATGAATTTTCTTTTGATATGAATCACAAATGCTTAACTTCGCATACAACTTATGCTCCATTAGCACTTGCAAATCCAATCTCAAATGGTCTTCATGATCCTCTTCTTTTTTGGAATAAATAAGAATGTCATCTAGAAAAGCAAGAACAAACTTGTTCAAGTACTTGTTGAAAACACAATTCATAAGACACATGGATGCACCTAATCTATTAGTGAGACTAAATGGAACCACCATGAACTCATAGTGTCCATACATTGTTATGAAGGTTGTATTGTGGATGGCTTCTTCCTTTTATTTTGACTTGATGGTATTAAGACCTCAAATCAATCTTTGAAAATACCTTTACCACTCTCATTTGATCAAAGAGATCATCAATTCAAGCTAATGGGTACTTGTGCTTCACTGTAAATTTATTCAATTGCATGTAATCATTACATAACTTAAGAGTTCCATATTTTTTTTCACAAATAGAACACGTGTTCCCCATGGAGAAACATTTGATCGAATGTATTTCCCTTCCAATAACTCTTGCAATTGCATTTCAGCTCTAGCAATTTCTGTATACTCATTCTATAAGGTGTCTTGGACACCAATGAAACTCCTGGCACAAGAACAATTGTGAAATCAATATCCCTCTTTTGAGGAAGTCCTGGCACTTCATTGGGAAACACATCCCTTAATTTTTGCAACACACGATATTCCTCCAACTTGGGATATTCATTTTTTGGTATACCCAATACATGGGTTGCATACAATTGGAAACCTTTTCTAAAATACTTCTTCTGCCGCAAAGTTGAAATTTTCCTAATAGAAACCACCTTGGGAATCCCCTTTACTATCCTTAGGATTATTTTTTTCATCAATGCATTCAAAGGTCTTGTTGTAGACATCAATTTTAACTTTATATGCTTCCAGCCAATCCATTCCAATGAGGACATCATAGGAACCAAGTGGAAAAATATTTAGATTTGTGCATGTGAAGAGTCCATAAATTTCTAAAGGACATTTCTCCACCACTTCAAATATTTTCCTCTTGGTTCCAGTGGCTAGTTGGACCATCCATGGATTACTTTGATTTGTTTTATCAAAAGAACATGTCTCAATAATTTTAAGAGTGATATAATTGTGAGTTAAAATAGAAATAGATTGCTTAGAAATATTATCTTTTATCTCAGCCATAATTGATTAATGATTTGCTTGGAGGTCTTCTGGTGCAACATAGATTCTAGGGAGAGTCCTTGCCACCTCACCCATGGTTTCATCCTCTTGGTGTTGTGAACATGTTTGGTGCTCCCACATCTCCAACACTCGTGTAGATCTCTTATCTCATCCCCCATCATATTAGTTGGCTTAGTCACACCCTATGGCAGTTTCCTTTGCTAATTTCTAAAATGAGGAGGCTTGAATCCCCTCTTTATTTGTTCAAACTTCTCATTTTTCTTATCCTTCAATGTCTTATAGAATCCAACCTACTATTTTTTACTATAATAATACTTAGACTTCCTTGTGGTTTCATCTAGAGTTTAAGGTTCATCAAACTTAATTTTGTCCCTGTATGATTGAGGTGGTCCACTTAGAAAATGTTGAATTTTGAAATTATCATCTCTCATTGTTTAATTCAGTGAAGCATAGGATCCTCAGGCCTGAATGAAAGCAGTGTGAAGAGAAGGTTGCAGAAGAGAGAACAATTCATTGTAAACTGATTAATAGATACATGAGATAATAATAATAAATGGTCATCATAAAATTACATCCATTAATTGGTATAATATGAAATACAATGTTGTTATAATTAGGAGAATTTGAATGCCTTATATATGATTTGAATCTACCAACCTGGACTAACTATGGAGCTAACTCGATGTGGGAAAACCACCACTAGATATCACTAAGGAAACTCTAGATCACTGAATCAGTTCACAATCAGTGAAATGATGTACATAGGTGAGGAAATGTGCCCTACCTCCCTTAAATCATGAAAATTGGCACTAATATGATTGAGTGAACTAACTGATGTAACTCAAAGCATAATTGAACATAACTAAACACCGACTAGGGTCAACTACTGGAGACTGCTAATGGAACTTAGAGTCGGTTCCTAAATTATAGAAATTGGTCCCTAGAGCTCCTAAACTCATGTAGTCTAGTGAATTGAGTGGTAGGTGGCCTCCAGGTGAGTCCCCCATGGCACTAGTGAAGTTTCAATTACCTCCTAATATAGGAAAATATAAATAGACTATGGAGGTCAAGGAAGGATTAATTAATAATCCTAACACCCCCCCCTTAATCCTAACTTGGACAACCCGGGACTTGGAAACTAAGACCAAAGGCCACCCATACAATCTAAATGAAAAATAATAATAACTGCTCAACAAAACCAAGGAAATGGGTAAAACCTCGTGGGAACCCCGCCCCCCCCTCAAAACTAAATAGTGGAACCACGATCAAGCTTTCACATTAAGAGAAAATTTCTTCTTTGAGTAAAAAACTTGTAAAATCTTTTTACAATCTACATCTCTGTGGAGCAGTAATGTAGTGTGATGTTCCTTGTGTGCACTATTTTCCTGGTCTTGTGCATGTGAACCTCTCCACTTTATTCCAATCTGATGATAGATAGGAGAAGTAATTTTGCTTTGTCTCTTCTTTCTGGAGGAAGAGTGACATGATCCAATTTTTTCTTCAATGAGCAGACCTTACCATCATGAAACATCTATCTAGTAGTTTGTAGCACCTCTCTTGAAGAAGTAAATTTGGTTGACATAGTGCAAGCTCTCTTTTTGAAACTGAGATCGTGTTTTCCTCATGTCAGATGAATCTCTAGTCATGTTCGCCTCAATAACCTATTGAACCCACTAAGGCCTAGGATTGGGAGTAGGGACTTGATCTATATTTGGATTCGAATGAACTTCATATTAAATTCTATAAACCAATTCAACTTGGTCCTCTGCTTTGGATTCTGAATCCAAGACATTAATCGAAATATTATCATATGATAAAGGTTTAGGTAGAATGGTTTTACCTTCCCTTTCAAATGGTAGTTGAAATTGCACTGTATCTAAGTATGGCAAAAAGTCTGAGAATTCATATGCCTTGGAGGCATGGTTTTCAACACCTTTCATTGTAAGCTTCCTAGTTCAGATATTTGAGAAATCCACTAAGTCATGACCAAATACCACTCGCTTTGGTGAGCCTGTATGAGTCATCTGGTATAGAGATAGCAAATTTACAGCAAAGGAGGGAACATAGAGGACATTCTTGAACGCTCCAAGCTCTAACTTGATTAAACCCTTTCCTTCAGCTTGAATTTGAGTGTCATCACCCATGTGAATACTCGTACCATCAGTAATTCGTAACGAAGAGATTCATTATTTGGATGCAACCATGTGATTGGAGGCTCCTGAATAAATGAGGAAGGCATGTGATTTTGAAAAACCACACTTCGGTGCATGGAATCTCTCATCGGGATCTTCAACCTTGTCTCCAAAATCATCATTCCTTGCGCCTTCATGGAGGGAAATATTTTCTTACTCAAGGATTTTTGACATCTGATCTATGGTCTTATTCATACAATATTTATTTGTATGGTTTCCTTTCTTACAATACGAGCACTTTCCCCTGTAAAACCTCTAATGTTTGTCCTTCTTAGAGCCTGAGGCTTCATCTGCTAGATCAAACTCTTCCTTAGGTTCGAATTCAGTGTTCATCTTCTCTTTTCCTTTCTACTTCCTCCTTTCTTGCACATTATTTGTCTCAACATCCAAGAGAGCTTGATTTGGAGAGGCTCTTAGGGCTCCCATCTGTATTAGCTTGTATTGTTCTTGTATTAGAGATTCTATGAAGGCATCAAGGGATGGAATTCTCCAATTAGGAGTAGTCAATATCCCAAAGTGAGAGGTAGATATGAACATTGAGAATTCTGGGCCAAGTTTGCTCACAAAAGAGAGCAGCAATTTCTCATCCTTATTATTAATCCTGAACTGCTTGCATTGCATGACCAGTGATTTGAATTTTGAGAAAAATTGTTGTATAGTTTCAAAGTTACTAGGTTGTAGTGATATCAAATCATTCTCCAAAATATGGCCCCTCATATCATCCTACTTTCCAAACAAGTATTTGAGTTTCTCCCATACTTAGTTTGGTGTTCCCAATCCCTCAAGGTGAAAGAGTAACTCTCTGAAGATATGGATGCACATGAAGCCAAATGTTTCATCAATCTTGTTCAAATACGTCGATTTTTTAATATTTTGTTTGGGTTCGACCTCTATGGCCATGGTGACCCTATACGGACCCTTATTGTGCAAGGCCATCTTCATATCATCCATCCAATCAAGATAATTGAAGGGTGTGAGGATTCTGGGTGTCAAAAACGGTTGAATTCTCAGTCTTACAGCTTCAAGAACAACAAATTATTCAAAAAATATTTGAAAGTACCTACAAAAACACTACAACACTTCAATTTAAAATCAAACCAATTCAAACACTCTCCACTTTGACATGTGCACTTTCTCTGGGTGCATCACACCTGACTAGACTTCTTTGGATAGGATCTAGAGGGAGCAAGGAAATAATACCATGAATTATGTGGAACCAATTTCTTTTGGTGCATCAATGGAAGTTTCTGAGTTTTGAAGATGGTCTAGATACCTGCTTTGATATAATTTTTAATTTAGTGAATCATAGGATCCTCAAGCCTGAATGAAAGCAATGTGAAGAGAAGGTTGCAGAAGAGAGAACAATTCAATGTAAACTTATCAATAGATTCATGGAAAATTACACACACATGAGATAAATAATGGTCAAAATAAAATTACATCCATTAATCAGCTTAATATGTAATATAATGGTGTTACAAATAGGATAATTCGAATGCCTTATATAGGATTCGAATCTACCAATCTAGACTAACTCTAGAGCTAAATCAGTGTGGGAAAATCACCACTAGAGCTCACTAATGCAACTCTGAATCACTAAATCAGTTCACAATCACTTAACTGATGTAGGTAGGGGAGGAAATGCGCCCTACCTCCCTTAAATAATGCATATTGGTGGTAGGATGACTAAGAGTGAACTAATTGATGGGAATCAGAGCATAACTATACATAATTGAACACCGAATAGGGTCAAGTGCTGGAGATTGTTGGTGACACTCAAAGTAGGTTCCTAAATTATAGGGATTGGTCCCTAGATATCCTAAACTCATGCATACATGCACATTGAGTGGTAGGTAGCCTCTAGGTGAATCCTCCATGACACTCGTGAAGTGGCAATGACCCCCTATGCTAGGAAAAGACAAATAGACTATGGTGGTAAAGGGAGAATTAATAAATAATCCTAACATTAATATACTTAATATACCTCACCAGGTCCAAGAATTTTTTGGAATACTCATCAATGGTCATTTGTCCCAAATTCAACTTATGGAACTCTTTAATTTTTTCATCATGGTACCTATCAAAGAGGTACTTTTGCTTGAAGCACTTCTTGAATTGATTCCACACAACCTTCCTTTCATTGATCTTCTTAACATGTCTAAGGTGATACCACCATATAGATTATCTTCCATTCAAACTAAATAAATCTAGCATTTCCTTCATGTCCCTATATTAGGCATGGACTTGGAAAGACTTCATCGTCTAGACTCCAAAGATTCCAAGCCTCAGCTTCTTGACCATATTTTACTTCACCATAAAAAGTGGAAGGTTTGGCCTTCCAAAATTCCCCATGTGAGTTGTTATTAAAAATCCTATTCCTCTTATTCCTATGACACAGAGTTATCATATCTTCAATGGATTCTTTATAGGTAGATGACTCACTAGAAGAGAATTATGGAGTATATTTCATATCTCTAGAAAAACCCTTCTTTAGCTATGGGACCTCTTGTGAAAAATCTTCCTCGAGTTACTACCACTATTTTCCTCATTTTTTGAGTGTTTACCATGGTGAATATTCCTCTGGATTTTTGTTAATATTTGAAGCATGGTTTCATTAATCGGGTTCTATTATTCATGAGATTTGATCAACCTCTTATTATCTTCTCTACAACTTTGTTATTCCACTGCTAAAACACTCATGGTTTTTGCAATATCTGGACGAGAGAGTTACTAGATTTCTTTGGCCATTATATTATGTCTCTACATTCTCAACATGTATATTTTTTTGCATGGCATTTATTTCAGTTTCATAATAATCATGTGTGTCATCCATGATGGTGGTTTTTTTTTCCCAACCAAGACCAAGGATTTCAAAATTGCATTATACTAAATGTTGACCTTAATTATCCTTGATATGATATTTTTGTCTGAAAAAATGTTCATATAAGCACACTTTTTAGCTTCATTACATTCATAAAAAATTATAAAATTAATTTTCATGCATTATGGGAACTGCCCATATTGACAATTTTTAACACATTAGGGCTACATGCATTTTTTTGTACAATTTTTAGAAACAATTTTTTTTGTTTTGTTGGCAAAGTGGTGGAACCCCCCTGACTAGCAGGGTTGCTATTGGCTAAGAAACCACGAACCAGGGGCATCTAAGCCGTCAAATCACCCAGGGATCGCACCCGGCCTGGACCACACTAACCCTTAACATGGTTGGATTTTTTGGTATCCGACGGGATTAGAACCATCAACCTTCCAGCTTAGGGGGCATCTTAACCATACCCCACCACCAACTGTTCTACATCTTGCGGATACAATTTTTAGAAACATATTAATCACCCTTTAAGAATATGATTGTGCACATTTTTTCCCCTATGGGTAAAATTTCCAATGACTATAGTTATACCCATTTTTTATTTTTTGGAAAAAAGTTACAACCTTTCAAAATTGCCAAATTTTGCCTAATTGTGCACTTTTCCTGCAAGTGCATTTAGCTTTAGAGGCCAAATTCAACCACATGTAAAAGAAAATATAAAGTGAGCCTGGAATTTTTTTCTATTGGCCATTGATAATACACATGACAAGAATTATTCACCAACTTTCATATCCCTAATTCGATGTTCTAGCCAATTTCTATAATTTTATGGATTTGACTACTTTGAACTTTTGCGTCTTCTCCGAACATAATTTATTTTCAAAACAAATCTCTCTCCCAAACTAAGCATTTATATAAAAAATTCCTCTAACCAAAGTTGTTTGTTTGATGAGTAGGTAAACTATTGAGTTCATAAAAAATTTGGTTTCAACATGTAGGGTCACTTTTACCTCCAAGTTTTCCAAAATTGCACTTTTGTGTGCCCAAATAGTGGATTTTGGCATTCTTTTGCACCTACGCTTCATAGATTTTGGAATTTGGCCATAATCTACCAAGTTATTTGGGTTTCTGGACCACGGATGCACCATAACAAATTCATCCTCAACTTATCCCCCATCCAATCAATGTATGTGCTTCAAAAACCAATGATTCAAAATTTCTTTAAAATTGGAGTAGAATGGGCCCACACATCTCATTGAAAATTATGTAGCCTTTCTCAATGGCATCGAAATGTCGTAGGTTTCATTGAACTATGATTTAAATTTCTCCTGTTATGGTCAATAATAATAATAATAGCCTTTTCGTACTACTAACGTGGCATAATATGTGGCTTCCCATGTGGCATTTGATCCTACATGTTATCACCAAATGCGTCCATGTCATGTCTCTGCTTTCTGATAACCGATAAGTGGTTTTCCAACCACCTTTCCAGCCTCGGTACCAAATCTACTGGTTAGGGGCTTTCTACCACCAACTCTCCTTTTTAGATACACGGGTGGCAACACCTATAACGAACCTTTGATTGATTTTCCCTTATTTGAATGGTCAGGATCATGCACTGGAACTTGCAAGTTTCAATCCTAATCATTCATGGAAAGTACCCTCAGATATGGATCATGCACATTCTCTTTGTCCAAATCATTAGGGATTTTTTAGGTCTAAAATCAACCTCATAAGGGAAATAATAAAATAAGAGTTATAATAATAAAATAAAATTTCTAATTTTGGAGGAGAAAAAGAAAAACTACTTTTTCTTATCACATTTTTGACATGTCTCTTTATCGATTCACCCAAATTTCAAGTTTGTAGACTTGTTGGATGTAGAATTTAATTCTTCATCCAACCCATACCCACACTGCATACTTCTAAGGTAACCAGGGCAACCAAAAATGAAAAATTCAATAAAAAACATATTTTACTATTAAAATATGTTTTTTAAATTGAAATTTTCTTATTTGGGTGTCGTGGGTGCCTCAAAAGTATGCAATATGGATATGGGTTGGATTCAGAATTAAATTTCACATCCAACAAGTCCCCAAACTTGAAATTTGGGTGAACCAATAAGGAGATATGTAAAAAATACGATTAAAAAAAGTATTTTTTCCCTTCATTTTTTTTACAAATTTTACCCCCATGGTTGACATTATCATATTGAATCCTATTGGTTCTTATAAAGTGAATTTTAATGGTACAATTTTCCTTAGGATTTCATTTTTAGACCTCAAAATTGATCTAATGAGTGTCGATCGCACTGCCCACACATGCTCGATGAATCTGAGCCATCTGCGCACATGTACCTTTGGTTATGCTTCGATATTTTCCCTTAACGAGAATGGTGTTGATCATGTTGTTCCAACTTTCTCGATGAATCTGATCCATTCACGTACCATGCCCCTAGATAACCTTCAGTCTTCCCTTTGCATGAATGGTGATGATCTGCTCTTGAAACTTGCTCGGGTTGATCTTAGCCATTCACGACAGACCCCAATTTTCCTACATCCAACTGGGTGCCAACAAGACACCACGAACATGCCACCCATGCATGTTGGAAGATGTGGCTGGTCCATGTCATACCCCCTATCCATGTAGATACTCCACATCACACCCTTGTCCACGTCGCATGGGTGGGACCCATCTTAAATTTTCCCAAATTTTCATAAATTTGTAAAATTTTAATTTTGGCAACAAGCGATTATTACTAAATTATTCCTTCCCTTTTTCCCCCATTCAAGAAATTTATTTGTCACATAACAAAACTAAATTTTTTATGGATGGTTCTCTTAATTTCAAGAATTTTCTCTAAATTCTCTCACACTTTTCTAGCATTGTTGTTGATTGACAATAGATTTAATACCTAGGATCCATTAAAACACCATCTGTTAACAAGAGCCATGATTTTCATAGAAGCATTTCATCAAAAATTTCTTGTGCAAACTCTAATTTATCCATGCAAGTGTGGATTTCGTCCCATATAACCCCAATGCTACAACCAAGAGCTCTGATACCACTCTATCACATCCCCATCCATCATTTTGATGATAGGAGGGGTTATTTACGAATTTCAAGCTTATAATATTTCCCCCATAGGTCATCATATGAATTCAAAATAAGAAATGCATGAGCAAATTCATGAATGTAAAAACTCAACGAAAATAAAACTCCACACACACACACCATGCATAAGCAATCATATACATCACAAAAAAAAACATTCCACTTTTATATACAAGGAGAATACTTATCTTTTAACAAATAAGATCTAACCAATTAGTTGTTTCAGAGTAATTTTTCACCTGACTGTAGATATCGGCTACATATACCACCCCCAAGTCGGGCTATGAGGCCAAAAGGGTGAAGGAAACTCTTGCAAGATTATCTCTCTCATCCCACAACCCAATTGTTGTCATGCTTAGTTAATATATCAACCTCTACGCATTTACAGGGACCTCACTCAACCATCATAGCCATTGCACTCTTTTCTACTAACCTGCACAACACAAGGTAGATATTTCCCTCAGTAAATCCAACCCTTACAGTGCTTAGTAATGTGGGAAAAAATCTCCCATCCTATTGTATGAACCTACTGTAACCTTAATTCATGGATTCTCAATCATTCAGGATTAGCAAAACCCAATGGGTAAATGTCCCTATCTTTCGCAACATATATGCTCACCTACAACCATTCTATTTTCTTTAATGTATGCAATTCACCTTCACAATTCGAATTTCTAGTTATTTCATAGTCTAGTATGAAAATGGAAATGGTATGAACAAGAAGAGAAACTCTACATAATGTAAAATTTACATGAGAAAATGGGTAACCGACTCTAAAGGAGATGAGAGGATGGTGAAAAGACAATTTACATAACTTATAACCATAGAAAAAAAGACTTTCACGAGTGTCATAGAAATATATTCATCCCATGCTTCAATAACTACATGAGGAGACATTTTCCACCAACCTCACACATGCATTCAATGATTGGATTTAATAAGTCAAAAATGTAGTAATTGTCTCATTTAAGGCACATAGTAGAAAAATGATGAGTTGTAAGGTTGACACTTAGCACTGGAGGATCTAATTTCCCGTAGCCCCCATTTTTGTCTTCCCCTCTAGTGATCTTTATACAACTATATTGGACCACTTTTATCAATTTTTCAACATAATATTTACAAGGTTTTTTAGTAAGCATGACAATCCAACCACATGTTCCAAGTAGAGATATTTAAACTATACATGCCTAGCCATTCACCAGTCGGGTCTTGACATTGAGATGTACACTAGGAATCCGTACTAGCATATTTGCATTAGTTACATAATTTGAATTAATACATTCCAAGTCAAACTGGGGGTATTACAGTACAATTCTCCATTAAGTCCTAATTTTGTGTTTTTTGTTAGAACAAAATATCGATTATGATTGCATTATGTGAAACATGTCGATGTTTTAGTTCATGAGATTTGGTTGTGATAAAGAAAAATGAATTTATTTTCTCATTGAAAATATCCTCTTGATGTTGAAGAAACCTACAAATCTCTTATATATCTCTTTAACAGGAGGGGGAATGGTGATTTATCATTCCACTACATAGAGGTGGGGTCAAAGTCCTATCAAAAGTTATATCCCTCATAGTAATGAAATCTTGAGTTATTTGCAAAGGAGAGCTCTTTCCCCTCATAGGCTTTGCCACAACCAAGTGTTAGATTCCCAATTTTGGAGATATGTAGCTCTAGACCCTAATTCTCTTGTCCATATTTCCTCTTTCCCGAAACACAGTTTCCGATGGTTGGATAAGTAATTGAAAATTGTTGTTTCAAGAAGTAACAAGGGAGACCAAGTTGTGCTTACCTACAATCAATGAGTTGGAGCATGTGCACTACTCGCCATAGAAGATCAATTCCACAGATTCGAGAATCAAGTGAACAATTAAATAAAGCATCTGTGAATACAAGGAACCTCTTAATGCACTGTCTCTTCTCCCCATGAATGATTAGTTGTTGATGTGACATGGCTTATCCATAACAATGATTGACATACAATTGGGATAAAATTAAAACTTAGGTGATGGGTGCCTAACCAATCTCATTGTGTTTTTATTATTGTTCCTTCATCTAAACTTGAGGCATGATTGGCAAGAAGGTTGTATTCATTATTTAAATCCTTTAGGATATGAAGAAATTGAATCACCTCAAACCCAAGGATTTCTCTCCTTACTCCGGTAATGTTCTAGGAAAGTTTGTTGTCCTTTGGAGGAAAATTGTTGTTCATATGTTGTCTTACAATCGAAGAGTCCTTGAAGACCATCAAGTTTCTTATGTCTAACAAGGTTACAACCTTGATTACTTGTAGAAGAGAATAATCCCCCACCTATATAATCATTGTTCTCCCTAACCCCATGCCAAGCTAACTTCATATGTTCCTCTGGGATAAATGATGATCCTCCACACAACTACCACTGTTGACATTTGTGCAATTTTGAATCATGTTAAATTTGAATATTTATGTTTCAAAATTTTAAAAATAAAATAAAAACAGATGAGTGTTGTTATAATTTATTGCAAAATAGTGTTAACATGAATTTAGATAATAATAATAAAAACATTGATTTGCAAGAATATTACAAAACTATTTCCCCGACAAATTAGAGAACAATTGTCAAAGTGTTGTTATCTTTACCATGATTAAATTTGTAATTCAAGATTATAATATGTGTTTCAATTCTACAAATTATCCACATATGAAATCATTAAGTTAAGAGAATAATAATTGTTCCATGTGTCATAAGGATTAAGCGCATCAAGGCATATGTGATTTAATAGAGAAAAAGTGTTCCAATGAAAAGAAAGTGCTGATCATTAGAATGTGAAATGTGAAAGTTGACTTTGCGAAGGGTGAAGTGAGGTTAATGTGGGACTCTCTCACAATTAAAAAACACAAGAGTTGCAGGAAACTTAGTCCTTGCCTTCAAATAATAAACATTGTTACTTTCGAAAATAAAAAGAGACTTTGAAGATAGTCCACATCATGGAGGCTTTGTGTTTTTAAATCATGCCATCAAATCCATGTCCCATTTTTTTGGCCACATCACAAGCCACCCAATGCGATTTTTGAATATAGTACTGGTTTTTTAAATACCACTAACTTTTACCATAATTTAAATTGGTATCATAAGCATGAGTGAATAGGATCACTCCTCCATCTAATTTTTTATTCAATTGGGATGAGCATCCCAAGACCATCATTATTTGCAATTTAGACATCCATTGTTTCTTGTCCCATTATTGTAAAGGATTTGCAACATCCACATATAGAGGATATCACGTGAATAACTAGTCGATAAAATAAAAATAAAAATGAATGCTTCATACATACCAACAAGTATTCGTTATATTAACTAAGCAATAACTTAACGAAATCTAGAACACCTAGATTCCTTTGGAAGTTAGTATTCAATAAATAGTTAAGGAAAATATCATTGGCACCGATGCTAATGACATACAAGGATGTCAAGGACTGGGATAAATTATCTACTCCAAGATTTTGTCTTAGACTTGAAGAATAGTTTTATTTTGGAGGAGATCATTTTGAGGATATTTCTTTTCTATTTGAAGTTAGATGTTTCTGAGTTGATCTTTGGCTTCCAAAGTTCTATTAGCTAAGCCTTGACCATATTCAAAAATAAAAATTCAAGTTGTAAAGAAAAATCTCATTTTTTTAGCCGTTTGAAAAATAAAAATTGAAATTGTAAGAAGAATATCATTTTTTAGCCATTTGAGATTAGCGATTGTTGAAATATATGTTGTGGGGAAAACTAGGAAATCCTATGTTTAGTTATATATCACAACAAAACAAATTACAAAAAAAATGATAAAAATATACATGTAAATTATCATGTTATAGATTAAATTAGAAAACATAGTGGCCTCCATATCTAAAAACATAATTTAATGAGTATTTTCCTAGGGTTTTGTTTCTATTAAATTCAATTTGTGTATCCCTACATGCCAACAACCCATAATTCAATGACTTTTAAGGATTGGTTTGCACATATAGACATGTTTGGCTTAAACCCCCATGCACAAGAAGATATATATAATTAAATGCAAATCCCTAGACCACTCGATTCCCATATCACCCACATAATCAATTCCCCTATCCATTCCCATAAAATCCACATATTCAAATTCCAATGGTCCTCAATTACTCTACCATCCACATAATAAAATTTCCATTCTCAATTACCCTCCACCACACATATTCAAACCCCAAGGCACTCAATTTCTGGCCACCCACATAATCAAACTAGGAAGTCAGGGTGCTCAACCAGGGTTGTGATGTAATGTGATAGAGAGGAGGAGACTACCTAGAGTTTCTTTGTATGTTGTTTTGGTGATATACACCATGCACCCCAAAACGACAACTTCTCATGAGTCTTAAGGAGGTCATCCAACTCCCTCGGGGGAAGGTTGAGTGGAAACACAAGGATGCACCACTTTAGCTTCCAAAGTACTATGGATCTTTTCCTCCTTGAATATAACTTCTAGACATTAATTGAATGAGTACTCACAGACATTGCCTACCTAAAGATAGGACTCCTAAATAGGTAATGGAGTCATTATCCAAGGAAGGGCTAAGGGGAAAGAACATAGAGGCAAAATTATTTCTCGACTAAGGATTCCTTCAACCACACCAAATTTCCAACCATGACCCACATCTTTGAAGTTGGTAATCATATTTGTTTTTCTTTTGTTAGAAGTAATAAACTGCAAATATTGGAATTTAGTAGAATTTTTTTCAAGACCAGTGGTCCATGTTTCCCAAAGAAACTAAATATGCAAATACTACCAAAGTTCAAAGATGGTGTATTCTGAGAACTATAGTATCAATAGATTTGTATATCTTGTATACAATGCTCAACAAAAAACAAATATTCAAGAGAGTTGTCGTCTTATGCCTTTTAATGTAGACTTTCACCGAAATCCAATAAACGATGGGATAAACTGCAATTGGAAATCAATAGGAATTTTTTTGTAAGTTTCTTTTGCAACCACTATAGCTAATGTAAAAATATTATGTAGAGGCCCATTTTAATATGTAAATACTTTCCTCCCCCCAAAAAAGGTCGTCTAAATGCAGGAAACATTATAAATCTAATCAATATCTATAATCTCCAAAATTGTTACAATGTCCATGTATATGTCACTCTAGTTGTGCAAATATAATTCCAAGATACCACGCCATTTGTCATTCTTGCCTCTCCTATTGATGATTCCAAAATACCTTTCACTTTTAAAGTCCTTGACATTATCACCAAGAGAAACAGGTTACACAATATATAACAGTTTAACTGATTTTGCACTTATACAAATGTTACAAGGCATATTTACGCCATAGGCGTTTTCTCAATGAAAGAAGTTGTCCCAAAAGATTCCTCGTCTCCCTGGACATTAACATCCTGACATGTGTCGCCTGGTTATTGGAAAGTTTAATCGTTAAACTTTCTAGTTATTGTATCCCGTGATCCGGCAGGAACGGAAGAAGGCGGTATGGATTTCATCGATTGGTTTTTGTGTCAGGCTTTATTCTATCTATTCATATTCTTTCCGCTAAGTCCATGCTTATATTAAATTTACTCTGTGTTCTTTTTTCGGTTTGGCTCTACATTTGGCAAAGATTAAAGAACTCGAGAGAAAATTCAGGTTATTGCAGCAGGTACCAAATTCAAAACTCATATATACAATATTTTTTTATGGCAACGAAAAATATAAAATTTTCAAATTCAAACCTCATTATTTTTTTCACAGCAATTTTTTTCACGCAGTTTACACAGGGTTTTCACACCGATTTGGGATACGCCAATGTCGAAAGTCGGAAATACTATGTTCGACGTTTATTTATTTGAAAATAGGAAACTTTGGAGATAAAAAATGTTGCAAATCGCATGTTGCGGAATCCGAAATTAGACCATATGGTGTTTCTGCAATCGTACCGATAATTGCTGATTTTTTTATTTTTTTACGTCACGTCGTGGTTAAATTTTGCGGTTCTTATATCCTGTAATCGGGCAGGGACTCAGCATGGACTTTAGGTGGGGAAAATGGAGGCATGGAGTTGATCCGTTAAGTACACATTCTGAAAATGCTCAGGCTTTATTATGTCTGTTTGTATGGATTGGATCGGTACCGTATTTTTTCACCATGTGGATTGCGTGTTTTCATGACACTTCTATTTGTTGTTGTGCCTAAATGGATTGATGGACTCAATGGATTGATTTTCAATTATGGATCCTTATTTCCAGTTGGTGTTTACCGTGTTTTTCCGACAGGTGGCTTCCATGTTTTCACTACACTGCTATATGTTGTCCTAAATGACCGGTGCTGGAAAATATTTTCAATTGAGGATTTCAGACAATTTTGCAATTCATTTCTCTCAATTTGGAATAGCTCTTGCGAATATTTTTCCCTTGAGAAGATTTTTCGAGTTTCATTTTATTTGGGTTTATGCTATGTTTTTCTGCAGTGCTTTTGTGCATTTAGAATCTCATTTTGAAGTCAATTTGGTCATGGTTTTGTTTGACTGTAGGTTCAGGTGATGAAAGACACTTTTCCCATGTCTCTTCATTCACATTAATGATTCATCAATGCATTGGTGTTCCATTAATGCAATAAACTTTGTCATTTCTGATAAACATGGGGTTGTATCTTCAATTTTCCTCATCTAATAACGATCTACAAGATCTTCTTACAATATTTCATTTCTTGCATTCACTGCTACACTGCCTTTGCTTTCCACATATAAAGAGGCCTTCAGATAATCACTATTTCTTACTATTTGTTGTGTTCCACCTACGCTCTGAATTTCTGTTAGAAGATTTTGAAGTTTGCTAAATTTGCAAGTATTCCTTAGTTCTTCATTTAGTCTGCTTATTAGATGGTGAAAAACAGTTGCTACGTTTTAAGTGAATGTGACTCTTGCTTTATTGCAAAAATATTATGGCATGTATTGGTTATGTCATGCCTGTCAATAAAATCTTAAGTATTAGTTTTTTTCCTAATTTAAAATGTTCCTTATGAGATGGTGAAACACCCTTCCTTTGTTTCAATTGATTCTTAAAATATTCATACACTTATTGGAGAAATAACTTTTGCGAAAATAATAAGAACAGAGAAAATAAAGCATGAAAATTGGGATTTGGAAATCCGAAATATCTGAAATAGGAATACCAACATGTTCCTATTTGAACACATATGATTTCTTGATATGTTGCAAAATTTGATATCGGAATATAGCATGTTCCTTATTGCTACAAAATACAACATAGATTTCCAAATACCGAAGTGTCGGAAATTGGAAAGGAACATGGACATCTTTGTACTTCAACACATAGGATTTATGTATATTTGGAAAAATTAGATCATTTTTAATCTTGCTAAATTTGCAGGTATTGCTTACTTCTTCATTTAGTCTGCTTATTAGATGGTGAAACACGGTTGTTGTGTTTTAATTGAATGTGACTCTTGCTTTGTTGCAAAAATATTGTGCAATGTATTGGTTATGTCATGCCTGTGAATAAAATGTTAGGTATTAGTTTTTTGCCTAATTTAAAATGTTCCTTATGAGATGGTGAAACACCCTTCCTATGTTTCAATTGATTTTTACCATGGAAATGTAATTTTGTTGATTTCAAAGTAATTACATCTTCAAATAGAAGATTGTTGATTTCCTATTTCCGATTTCCGATTTGAGGATATTGGAAACGATTTTCAATATTTCAGAGATTTTTTAATATTTATATAAATATATGGAAATAAATTATCCATGGAGTTTGCTGAGTTTGCAAAATCATCCATGTTGTATGTTGATAAATTAAATTAAGAATGTACCTATTAACCAAACTATAAAATATTGTGGCATAGTATATGATCCCACTGGTATTAACTATAATTATTTGAACAATAATTACTATTGATAAAATATGATCCCACTTGTATTAACTATAACTATTTGAACAATAATTACTATTGATAAACTATAGTAATTATCTCAATATGGATTCTTTTGATATTAATTTATACTTAGGACTAATTAATACCTCAGTTGTATTTTATAGTGCATCAATTATTACATTATCAGGTTATAAATATTATAATAATAACTAATGGATTCAATCCCCAAATAGATGATAGCCTATACCAACTCCATCAGAAACCCCAACTTACAGGTTCAGCGGTCGTTGAACGAAAATAAGGACAGGTAATTTTTATTACGTGGAAGACACAATTATGCAATTAATAACTTAGGGATATAATATTAAAATCAAAAATCGGGTATAAGTCATATCTTAACCATTAAAATCTTAACTTTTCTCTTGTGCCACAATCTCCAGAAATCTTAGCATTTCTAGCTTCCCGATTTCCGAGTAACATTTGTATATAACATTAAAAAAACAAAATGAAAATATCTAAATAATTATTGTATATAACATTAAAAAAAACAAAAGAAAATGCAATGTTTAAGTAATATCTGTATATAACATTAAAAAAAACATTAACTTTTCTCTTGTGCCACAATCTCCGGAAATCTCAGCTTTTCCAGCTTCCCGATTTCCGAGTAATATTTGTATATAACATTAAAGAAAAAAATTAAATATTCAAATAATATTTGTATATAACATTAAAAAAAACAAAACAAGGTGCAGAACAACACAACAGGCCCAAAACATAGAGCCAGATGGAAAATCGTAAACATAAAACATAAATTTCCCAATTCTGAAATGTCCAAAATTTACAATATGAACATGGACTTGTTCGTATTTGAACACGTACAATTTCCGGAATCCGAAATGTTGGTTATTCGAAAACATAGAACATACAATTTTTGCAATCGTAAATGTCACAAAATCGGAAAATATGATTTTCCTTGTTTCGCAAAACGTAAACAAATTAAAAAGGTTTTTGATGTCTAATGTTATTTATTCAAATGTATCTATAGATCGAAAATCGGGAAATAAGATAAAAATAAATGAGACAAATACTTTTCCAATTTCCACATTCGAAAATCGGAAATCATACCAATACACTTGCAAGAAAAAATGGTATGAGTTTTTTCATTTAGGATCTATGATTTGTTTGAACCTGAGTTTAAAATAGCTAAAATTGGGCATTTTCAATTATAAACGTCGGAAATCTGAAATAGGAACATCGACATGTTTGTATTTGAACACATCGGATTTCTGGATATGTTACAAAATTAGAAATTGGAATATAGCATGTTCCTTATAGGAAAACATAGGACATACATTTCCGCATTCCAAAATGTCGACAATCGACAATACGAAAATGGACATGTTCGTATTTCAACACATACGATTTCTACTCGATGCGTTTATAGCTCAAACAAATTGAAACCAGAGTAATTAAATATGTTAATGAATAAAAACAACCAAAATAATGAAATGTGTTAATGCGAATAATTTTGTTTTTATATATCCATGTTATACTAGACAAATGATTATGTTACATTCCAAAGTTTTTTTATATTTTCATTCTTTGTTTCATTTCACAGGAAAAAATAGCCATTACGTTATGGAGACTATGGTAATTGAAGATTCTATTTCACTATTGATACATGGCGATGTCAACCTTTCTCCACTGGTACAGGTCTCCGCATTAAACCAAGTGAATTCACTCAACTCGTCATCTATTTAGTTCTGAATCTCTATTTTGGATGGCCTTCCCAAGCATGATCTACTTCTTCCAGTTATATATAGTCACCTTGTAGAAAATGGAAAACTAAAACAAGGAACTATAATCAAAATTACCCAATGTTCATGCAACATTGTACGTAATATAACGTACGTTCAATTTCCTCTCTCCTTTCCTCTCAATCAATTTCATATTGTTCATGCATTCAATTTTTTTCTCACATTCATGTCTAATATACTTCATCTCAGAGGACTATCGCATTGATTGCACTCGAGGTTGTCAAAGTGGATGCAGAAATTATTGGAGATCCTACACCTCACCACTTACCTGTAGCTTCTCCTTCTCAAAGTAGGTGTTTTGTTCCACTAAACACTAGATCAATAAATCAAAATCCTGGCTTAGTTGGATCGACTATCCCATTCACATCACTCTCCTCTTCTACCAAAGTTTGGAACATTCAAGGTCGAGTTACTGCCAAAACAAACATACATGAATATGGCAACCAATGAGGATCTGGAAAAGTGTTTGGTTTTGACCTTGTTGATGCTTCACACAATGAAATACATATATTTGCATTCAATGAATTGGCACTCTCTTTGTATGACCAAATAGAAACTGGAATAATGTACATTGTATCAAATGGCACAGTTAAAGCATCCAATCCAATTTTCAACCAATTGAAAATCCATAACAAGATTTTTCTAGGTTCCACTTCAACCATTCAAGCATGCTTAGATGAATATCCCTTAATACCTTTATGTTGCTTTAACTTTAAAACTATTAAGGATATTCAAACTGTTAAATTTTCATATGCTTAGCTAAGACATCAGTATTTCATTTCATTTTCATGACAAAAGCATATAAACAGGATCACTGAAATATAGACAAGCACAACCATAAAAAAGGAACACAAAGATTTATCCTGGGAAAACCCTAAAGGGAAAAACCCAGCAAAAGCTTCCTCAATATAGATGCCCCAAAAAGATAAAAGATAAAACCAGCAAGGAGATCAAAGCCTGATCCTCCTCCTTCTCCAGCTACTTCTCTTCTCCACTAATGCGCTACACAAGTGAGAGTGTGTGTGTCACAAATGAGGAGCACTACACCTAAATTTATATTCATCCGTTCACTTAAGTTAACTAATTTGACATGTAGGCTCGAGTTAAATCATGTATGCTCGAGTTACACATGTAGGATCAAGTAACCACACTAGGGTGCTAATGACCCACCTTTACAATTAGAGGGGACTACCTCATGACTCTTATTAGTTCTTCCGATTAGGAGCATCGAGGTACAATGTAATACAAGTGGATCTCCCAGTAGGACCATCGGGGACCACAAAAAGATACATATAGAATATTCTTCGAAGTTACAATATTTCAACACTCCCCCTTAACAAGAAGGGTATTCCACAGCAACATCAACAACAACAAGAGTAGAGATAGGGGACATCATCAACATCAGCAAAGTAACACATCTATAAATCATTGGAAGCTTTTCAACATCATGTAGTCTTCATCTTCAAACTTCAGTATTCATCATCAGCAACATCTTCAGTCTTTGATCAGCAACATCTTCAGCATTTTGATATTTCAATTAGCAACGACATCTTCAGCACTTGGACCTTTCGATCAGTAACATCTTCAGCATTTTGACTTTTCGATCAGCAACAACATCTTCAGCACCTTGACCTTTCGATCAGCAGCAACATCTTCAGTACTTTGATCTCTCGATCAGCAATATCATCAACAACACTTTGCCCTTTCGATCAACAGCAACATCATCATCATCATATTCTGATCTGTCGATCATAATCATCATCACATTCTGATCTTTTGATCAGAAACATCATCATCATACTCTGATCTTTCGATCAGAAACATCATCAACATCATCATCATACTCTGATCTTTCGATCAGAAACATCATCAACATACTCTGATCTTTTGATCAAAAACATCATCATCATACTCTAATATTTCGATCAGAAACATCATAATCATAGTGCGTCATCATCATACTCTGATCTTTAGATCAGTACGTCATCATCATCATACTCTGATCTTTTGATCAGTATGTCATCATCATACTTTGATATTTCGATCAGTACGTCATCATACTCTGATCTTTCGATCAGTACGTCATCATCATCATACTCTGATCTTTCGATCAGTACAGCATCATCATCATCAGCAACAACCTGCAATCCACAACTCAAAGACAGAAAGTATTTGGATCATTTTTGGACTTAAAGTCCAGGGATGATACAATCCCACCACATTCTCGACAACCGAAGTTACCAGATTGATTATGGGAGAATCAATCCCTATCACTTTAGGACTAAGTCCAAGGACGATGCAATCCTACCACATTCTCGAGGACCGAAGCCAACGGATTGATTACGGGAGAATCAGTCCCTATCACTTTAGGACTATGTCCAAGGACGATGCAATCCTACCACATTCTCGAGGATTGAAGCCACCGGATTGATTACGAGAGAATCAGTCCCTATCACTTTAGGACTATGTCCAAGGATGATGCAATCCTACCACATTCTCGAGGACCGAGGTCACCGGATCTATTATGGACAGATGTCCCGGGATGATACAATCCCTCTTCATTCTCGAAGACCGAGGTCTCCGGATCACTTTAGGGCAAGTGCCCAGGGATGATACAATCCCACCACGTTCTCGAGGACCGAGGTCATCGGATCTATTATGGACAGATGTCCCGGGATGATACAATCCCTCTTCATTCTCGAGGATGTTATACATCTGAATGGCACCTCTCCGTCTGAGTGCCGACATCCCTCATGTTGGCACACAAAAGTACATCTATGGATTGAGGTTTGCCCATAACACTATAGATTGGCTTACTATAATACATTCCTCCTCCATCCAGGTGGTTACTTTGCCTTTTTTGCTATGTTAAGTTGTATTCGCGACTCTCTATATATACAACTCGCGCATCATTTGCGAGTGTCGGTTGCTGCAAGTCACGAATGGATGTATTCGCAGGTTGCTCTTATAGCAACCCGCGGATCATTTGCGGGTTGTCCTTCTACATACCCATGAATATTTCCCTTGACAATTAAAAATAAAAACACACGATGATCTGAGATTAGTTAAGCCATTTACCTTAATCCTCTTAACTGTCTCAACCTCCTCAACCTTTGAAACTGCCTTATTTCCTCCATATAAATACAGGCCTTGGGGAGGGTGTTGGATATATAGACTTGGAGAGCAAAGTTATGCTGGTGGATTGTATACAGAAGTCTTTGGAGCAGTGGAACTCAGAATCCTTTGGCTACAGAGGAGTCCTTGTCTCAGGCGTTGGGTTGTAAACTGAACTCTTTCCATTATTGATAATAAAGAGAATCCTTCTTCCATATGTGTTTCATGTATCTTGGTTTGATAAATGTTTATGTTTCTACATCTTATATATGATTTATCTAACCTGTTTATATATATATGAATCATCTTGTATCTGGAAGATTGTTTCTTGACAGGTGAAAGAGGAGCAACCTTGAAGACTTTGGAGAAGAAGCAGAACGGAAGAGGACTAGCAAGGATCGACCTTTGTTAATCGAGTAAGTCTTTCTCATCCTCCTATTTCCTTTACTGTACTCTAGAGTCAATTGTCTGCAAGTTAATTGAGTATGTTGATAACCCCAGACCTATGGTTATTAGGTGTATAATCCTGTACAATAGAACTGGCGACTCTGCTGGGGAATCCTAGACTGTTGTAGGTTGTTTCTGTCACCCCTGACCAGTCTTTGCTTGAAGTCTATATGTGATCTTACATCTTGGTTCATACTTGCCTCAATATTTGAAAGTCTTGGGAATTTTTCTTGCTTTTTGAGAAAAATCTTATATCTATTCGCGAGTTGCTCTTCTGAACAGTCATGAATACATGTTTGCATTCGCGGGTTGTTGTACTGGACAGTCGCAGATCATCTGTGGGTTGCTCCTATATACAGTCGCGAATCTGCCTGGAAGCAGGGATTTTTTAGGATTGGGTTTGTTTGTCCCTCTCTGTGGGTATTTCCTGTTTCTGTGTGGATTTTCTTTATGAATGTTGTTTTGGCTTGTCTATGTACCTCTGTTGATCACACTTTGTGATTTTTTGAAAGCCCTTGAGTTTTTTTTACTTGGATTATTTTTTGTTTCAATGCTGAAGTGGTTGGCCTGTTTGGGTTGTGGGCTAATGTGTCTTTGTCCAGATCTGTGATCAGGGTCTTAGGCTCTGTTTTTTAAGACTGTCTTTTGACAGTGGCTGGTTTTCATTTGCCTTTATAAGTCTACAATGAATTTTGTCATTTTGTGCACCCAAGATAGGGTTCCTAGCCTTCCTTTGTTGGTTGTCTTCTGGTTCTGTCAGCCTGTTTGCTTCAGTTTGTTGCTTTTAGACAGTCTATTTGATTCAAGTTTGCTCAAGTACAATGCATCCTAGGTGCATGATTCTAGGGAGTTAGGGTCATCCTTGTTGCTTGTTCTTTGTCTTTGTGGTAAGCCTTTTACAACATTAGGGTTTGTTCTTTGCTCTTTCCCCCTGCCTCCTTTGCTTGGTATGATTTTTGGCTTATGTTTTTGGTCAGCCTCTGTTAGTGACCTTGGTTTGATTTCAGAAGCTTGTTGGTGTTGTTTTCCTTCTTCTTTTGTTGGTTAACTTCACCTTGCCAAAATAGTTGACTTGTCTCTTATGCAAGCCTTCCTTCCAAGTAGGGTTTATACTGACTTTAGGGCATTTCTAGAGTTTGTTTGGTGGTTGTATAGCAAAGTCCCTTTTTCTTTGTTCTTTTTATATGCATACTTTTGTTTGTAGGTGTGTTTCTTTGCATTTATAAAAGAAAATTTAAAAGAACCTATACTTGTTTTTGCTGCTTGCCCCCCCCCCCACCTCCTTCTTTGGCTTGACCTTGTTGGACAAGGTACTGAGAAGCCTTTGTTTGTAGGTTTAGATTGATACTTGGGACTTCTTGACCTTTGTTTATGTCAGTCTTTTTGCTCAGTCTCTTCATTCCAAAGTTGTTGGATTGTTTACCTTTGTAAGCCTTCTTTTCAAGAAAGGTTGATATCTAACTTTAGGGAAACCTAGGGTTTATTTGTGGGGTGTAGAGTAGTTGTCTATTTGCTTTGCTTACAGTACTTGCTTGCATTAGTTGATAGGCTGATTTTTCTTTTGCATTTATAAAAGAAAAAGACAAAAGCACATGTTTGCTTTATATGCATGTAGATTAGGTTTTTAGTCTAGATTGCATGCCATATCATTGTTTTTGAATAAAAATAAAAAGAATTTGTTCTTTTGTGGCTTTCAAGTTTTTTATTTAAAAAAAGAAGAGAATAGTTTTTGCTTTCAGCATTTCATATCTCTTTGCTTAGTCATTTTGTTTCAGCTTTGAGTCAAAACACCATATAAGTTTCATGCCATTCACCCTCTGACTAAAAACAACCCTTAAAATAAACGATATAATTTAAAAATTACTAGTAAGTTTTATTTTATAAGGTCATACACCAACTAGCTTAGGCTAGACTTGTGGGTTAGGGTGTTTAAACTCCCCACAAGTGTTAAATTCAGACGTAGTTGGCCAATCACTAGGTAAATCCTTGACTTTATTGACTGTATCTGGGAAGCTCCTCTCAAACGGGAGTTAAGCACGAGGCCGCGTGGAGGCTTGGATAGAGGAGATAACCCTCCGAATCCTTGTCAAAACGTAACTCAAGACTTTTACGCATCTGGGGATTCTGTCCTAGACAGAGTTTCGGGCTCAGCTACCCTGCCCATGCGTACGAGTCCGGCTTGTGACTGTCCCCCCAGACTGTTGGTATAGCCAAGGTAGCCTTTAGTCTCTTTGACATCTAGGGTCATACACAGGTACACCGAAAGGTTATTTCTGGTTGACCTTGGACGGACTTGGAAGGTAACCCCGGTAGAAAGTGTGGGAGGGCGGTGGGTGATTCCTCTGCTTGTGCCTAAGAACATCTATAGGGATGCCAAGTAACTGTCTATCAGCTTTCTTCTGGAAAGTATATCTTATACCTATTTGTCTGTTTGGCTTTAGGAATTTTTAGTGAGTGCTGTGTGGTTTGTCTGTACTTAGTGTGCCTTTATGTGTGTGCTTTGTAATTTTGGTTGTCTATTAACCTCAGACGTTATCTCCTAGTTTGAAACTATGGCTAACACCCCTTCGAACACCAACCAAGAGATCCCCATGCTGGGAACTCCTTGTACTATTTGTTAGTTTTGTACCTAGGAATTTGTTCCCTGAGTGACTTTTTGCCTAAGTCACTTAGAAAAGGGAAAAAGGTGACCCTCACATTAAAAGCTACTTAATGAGACTTTATAAAGTTAAAGTCACTTTTTGATAAATTTAAGTGGGTGAGTAAATTTATTTAAGTGATTTAAATAAATGTGATTTTTACTCTCATTGAATCTTAGCCATTGGATTGGATCTTTCTCCACCGTTGGATTAGATTCCCACTTAGGGTTTAGACAAAAAGGGTTGAGGGAGGCAAAACACTTTACTTTTCATTTTTGGAGAAGGAGAGACTGAGCTGAGAGAGAAGGAGGTCGAGCTAGGGCATTGGCACGATTCCCAAGAAGAGAGACTGCACAAAAATCGAGGGTACAGACTGGATTAATTGTTGGCACAGTTTTCGAGGGTGTACGGATTGCATTTAATGCTGCACAGTTTTCGAGGTGTATGGCCTGCATTTAATGCTGCACAATTTTCAAGGTGTACGGATTCTGTACAGTACGGATTTTGGCACAGTTTTCTAGGAAGATTTTTGGTACAGAAATCGAGGTAAACTCTGCACAGTTTTCGAGATAAAACAAGGCATAGAAATCGAGGCCGTACAGTTGTACGGACTGCTGTTATTTTTCTGCACAGTTTTCAAGGCTTTGCTGGGCACGTTTTTCAAGATTTTGAGATGAAATCTTGGGTGGAGATAAGTTAAATTTTCACTGTATTTATGTTCTGATATTTTGCTGAAGATAATAAAACCTCTCTCTCTCTCTAACTGGTTTTCCCCGTGGGGGTTTTTCCAGGGCTTGATTTTGGCCAAAAATCTCTGAGTCTATCATTTTATGGTGTGATTGTTAAATGTGTTTTTCAGCCTGTTAGTGTATTTTACTATGTGTTTAGTTGTTCAGTAAAATTTCATAAGTAACCTACAGCTAATGCAAAACCGGCTGTATGTGAAAACCACGAAATGTTGACATAAACCAGCAAACAGTAAAACGCAGAATTTCTTCATGGTATCAGAGCTTGGGGGCAGAAAACAGTGATAGTTTGCAGACACACAGAAATTTTCAGATCTCAGAAATTTTTAGTATTTTACCTTCTGTCAGTGAGCAGCACTTTGTTGGGTTGGTGTAGAGATTCCTACAGGTCTTAGACTGGAGGATAGGTTGGATGGGACAGGAAATTTTGTGCCGTGGAAGGCCATAATTTTATTGATACTGGAGGAGAATGAGTTATGGCCGGATATAGTTAGGAACACTACAGCTAACCTGGTTGTCATTCCCGCATCGGCAGATGCAGCAACTCTATCAGCTTTCAACAAGAAGGACTGTAAAGCTAGGAGGATCATTCTAGATGCAGTTAAAGACCACATAATCCCTCACATTTCAGGCAAGACTAGGGCACACTTGATGTGGTCAACCTTGGTCAGTTTGTATGAGAGTTCCAATGAGAACAGGAAGATGGTTCTCAAAGAGAAACTCAAAAGTATAAATATGAATGTGGGTGAGCGAGTCACAACATATCTTACCAGGATTTCTGCAGTTCGGGATGAACTTGCAGTGGTTGGGGAGGTGGTATCCGCTACAGAGCTAGTACGCACAGCAGTGAATGGGGCTTCAAATCCCTGGGGTGCATTTGTGCAAGCCATAGTGGGCAGAGAGAACCTACCTACCTGGGAGAGCTTTGGGATGACTTTGTGCAGGAGGAGACTAGGAGAGGTCTTGTATAGGGCAGTACATCTCACAGTGGGGTTGATGACGAGAATGTGGCTTTGGAAGCTAAGGGCAAGAAGAAGAAGGGTACCAAGAAGGGTGGGGCCAAGCAACACCAGCAGCAGTAGCAGAGTGGGCAGAAGAAAGACTTGAGTAAAATCAAGTGTTATGCATGTCAGGAGTTTGGGCACTATGCTTCACAGTGTCCAAGCAAGAAGAAGAAGAAGGGACAGGGACAGTAGACAGCAGCCTCAACAGAGGTTGATGAATTTGATGATGCATTTCAGAGGGATTTTTCCCTATATGCTGGACAGATGGAGAGAGAGAGAGTCTCTTTAGCCACCAGCACAGACATGGATATGGATAGTGAGCATTCATTGTTGGCAGGTCATCAGGGGAGTCCATCCACCTCTACTACTTGGTATATTGATAGCGGAGCCTCAAGCCACATGACTGGAGCTCGAGAGATGTTCTCGGAGCTATCTCAGACAGGTAGAGATGTGGAGGTTGTCCTTGGAGACAACACCGTTGTTAGAGCTGTTGGTTGGGGGACCATTACATTTCAGAGGGAGTCGATGAGTCCCATGACTCTGAGGGATGTGTTGTATGTCCCTAAGCTGAAGAAGAACCTTGTGTCAGTTTCCACCATTGAGGACAGGGGTCTTGGGGTGTGCTTTTCAGATGGGAGAGTGCAGGTGTATCCCAGGGCTACAGGTATGTCTAGTGCCATGGACATTGGATTCAGATGTGGAAAGCTGTACAAGCTCTTGTTTCAGCCACAGTGTGCTCTAGCACACAGCAGTAGCAGTGAGCTATGTGAGCTATGGCATCAGAGGATGGCCCACCTACATCAACCAGCTCTCAGATTGTTGAGCAACATGGTTACAGGATTACCGGAGTTCAGCATTGAGCAGAGTGATGTGTGCAGGGGGTGTGCTTTGGGAAAGTACACCAAGACTGCTTTTCCGAGCAGTGACACGAGAGCTGCAGGGGTGCTATATCTTATCCATTCTGACATATGCGGTCCTATGTCATCAGTGTCTTTGACAGTTTTTGACTACTACATTAGCTTCATTGATGACTACTCCAGGAAGACCTGGATCTACTTCTTGAGGAGCAATAAGTCCCCACTTGTGTTGAGAGTCTTCCAAGGGTTCAAAGCCCTTGTGGAGAAGCAGACGGGGAGGAAGATCCAGATGTTGAGATCGAACAATGGGGGTGAGTATACCTCCAAGGAGTTCGATGCATTCTGCAGACAGGAGGGCATTCAGAGACAGTTGACAGATCCTTACACTCCTGAGCAGAATGGAGTAGCAGAGAGAAAGAACAGGTCGATTGTGGGGGCAGCCAGAGCGATGCTTCATGATCAGGGGTTACCTTTCTTTCTATGGGCAGAGGCATATAGCACTGCAGTTTATCTGCAGAACATGAGTCCTCACAGGGCAGTGGGGAGGAAGACTCCAGAGGAGATGTATTCAGGAAAGAAGCCTGAGGTGGGCCACTTTCTCATATTTGGCTCGTTGACTTACTCTCACGTCCCTTCTGAGAAGAGGACGAAGTTTGATCCCACTGCAGAGAGAGGCATTTTGTGGGATATGACGAGACTTCAAAGGCCTATCGGCTTTACTTACCTAGCCCGAGGAGATTTTTTGTCCGGCGGGAAGTGAAGTTTGATGAGGAGAGAGCCTTCAGGAAGTCTAGGGAGTTAGAGCAGGGGGAGACACTAGCTCCCACACCTCAGTTGGTACAGGCTTCTTCGATGTAGCTATCAGGTCCACAGGTTTCTGGAGTGAATGGATCACAGGGTACAGGCACAGCTTCTACAGGATCAGTGATTCAGGTGGCTAGCACTTCAGGGACAGTTTCAAGGACATGTTCAGGGTTGAGTCCTCAGATCATAGGTTCGTCAGACACAGGTTCATCAGGTACTGGTCCTCGAGGTGTTGGACCTTCAGGTACTGGGACTTCCTCAGATGAGGAGAGACCAAGACTAGTTTGGGAGGAGCAGTCTTCAAGGAAGAGGAAGCATAAGTGGCTTCAGGAGACCTTGAAGGATGCAGAGGCATTTGGTAGGCCCCAGGAGCAGATCAGGACAGTGGTGGAGCCAGATAGGTATGGTATGGCCCTTGTTGCGAGTCTTCGTGACTCTGAGCCATCCACATTTGAGGAGGCTTCCCATCATCAGGTATGGAGAGATGCCATGATGGAAGAGTACCATTCCATCATGAAGAATGATGCTTGGGAGATAGTGCTGAGACCTGAGGGGAAGTCAGTTGTGACTTCCAAGTGGCTTTACAAGATAACACATGCTGCAGATGGCAGTGTGGAGAAGTACAAGGCTCATTTTGTGGCGCGGGGGTTCTCACAGGTTGAGGGAGTTGACTATGATGAGACATTTGCTCCAGTTGCTCGGTATTCTTCTATCAGGGCAGTTATATCTATAGCAGCAGAGATGGGTTGGAAGATCCACCAGATGGTTGTGAAGACTGCATTTCTCAATGGTCTTCTGCAGGAGGAGGTATATTTAGAGAAGCCACAGGGATTTGAGATCCATGGGAGAGATTCTCATGTGTGCAGGCTAAGGAAAGCCTTGTACAGACTAAAGCAAGCTCCTAGAGCTTGGTACTCCAGGATTGATACTTGGTTGACATCGATGGGATTCCAGAAGAGTGAGGCTGATCCCAACCTATACTTCATTGTGGTTGGAGGAGATCCGCTCATTCTTCTGCTATATGTTGATGATCTATTTATCACAGGTGATGAGCATCTCATTGCACATTGCAAGAGAGATCTAGCATCGGATTACGAGATGACATACATTGGACTGATGCATTACTATCTGGGGATGGAGGTTTGGTAGGAGCCTGTACATATTTTCCTTGGACAGGGGAAGTATGCAGTTGATATTCTGAAGAGATTTCGGATGGAGGACTGCAGGCCGATGTGTATGCCTATGATCACAAACTGGAAGCAACTTCATGCTGCCAAGGGTAAGTTGGTGGATCCCACTTTATATCATAAGCTCATTGGGCCATTGATGTATCTGGTCAATACCAGGCCAGACTTGTGTTTTGTAGTTAACACTCTTAGTCAGTTCATGGTTGAGCCTAGGAGTGTGCACTAGACTGCTGCAAAGCACATACTGAGATATCTTGCAGGTACGGTGGATTATGGTCTAGACTACATGGGTTCAGGTGGAGTCAGCTTGGTTGGGTTCAAAGATTCAGACTGGGCAGGTTGTGTGAGGGATCGGAAGAGCACTTCCGGTTGTTGTTTCAGTTTGGGCTCGGCAGCAGTGTCGTGGTTTAGTCGGAAACAGAAGTCCGTTGCACTGAGTTCTGCTGAGGCTGAGTATATGGCAGCCAGTCATGCTACTTGTGAAGCACTGTGGCTTCGCAAGTTATTGGTAGATTTATTTGATCAGCAGCTTAGGCCTACGGTGATCTATTGTGACAATTAGAGTTGCATTCAGCTCTCTGAGAATCCATTGTTTCATGACAGGTCGAAGCAAATTGAGAGCAGGTACCATTTCATCCGTGACTATGTTCAGAGAGGGGCAGTTGAGCTACAGTATATATCCACTGATGAGCAGGTAGCAGACATTCTGATGAAGTCTTTGGGGAGGGGGAAGTTTGTCTTCTTCAGAGATAAGTTGGGAGTGGTGCAGAACACCTTCCTCGGTAACAGGGAGTGTTAGTTTTGTACCTAGGAATTTGTTCCCTGAGTGACTTTTTTCCTAAGTCACTTAGAAAAGGGAAAAAGGTGACCCTCACATTAAAAGCTACTTAATGAGACTTTATAAAGTTAAAGTCACTTTTTGATAAATTTAAGTGGGTGAGTAAATTTATTTAAGTGGTTTAAATAAATGTGGTTTTTACTCTCATAGAATCTTAGCCATTGGATTGGATCTTTCTCCACCATTGGATTAGATTCCCACTTAGGGTTTAGACAAAAAGGGTTGAGGGAGGCAAAACACTTTACTTTTTCATTTTTGGAGAAGGAGAGACTGAGCTGAGAGAGAAGGAAGTCGAGCTAGGGCATTGGCACGATTCCCAAGAAGAGAGAATGCATAGAAATCGAGGGTACGGACTACATTAATTGCTGGCACAGTTTTCGAGGGTGTACGGACTGCATTTAATGCTGCACAGTTTTTGAGGTGTACGGACTGCATTTAATGCTGCACAGTTTTCAAGGTGTACGGATTCCGTACAGTACAGATTTTGGCATAGTTTTCTAGGCATATTTTTGGCACATAAATTGAGGTAAACTCTACATAGTTTTCAAGATAAAATAGGGCACAGAAATCGAGGCTGTACAGTTGTACAGACTGCTGTTATTTTTCTACACAGTTTTCAAGGCTTTGTTGGGCACGTTTTTCAAGATTTTGAGATGAAATCTTGGGTGGAGATAAGTTAAATTTTCACTGTATTTCTGTTCTGATATTTTGCTGAAGATAATAAAATCTCTCTCTCTCTTTAACTGGTTTTTCCCATGGGGGTTTTTCTAGGGTTTGATTTTGGCCAAAAATCTATGAGTCTATCATTTTATGGTGTGATTGTTAAATTTGTTTTTCAGCCTGTTAGTGTATTTTACTGTGTGTTTAATTGTTCAGTAAAATTTCATAAGTAACCTACAGCCAATGCAAAACCGGTTGTATGTGAAAACCACGAAATGTTGACATAAACCAGCAAACAGTAAAACGCTGAATTTCTTCACTATTCCTCTCACGGGGAATGTTGGTGTTCCCTTGATGGCCACCATGAATCTACCTGGATTCACCCTAGGGCTACCGGTGTGGTTGTTTTCCACTCCAACCGTCTTAAATGCTCATGATGCTTCTCAAGTAAGCTCCTTATATCAAGGGCATCAAAACACTGCTTCCCATTCACCTGTAGTTGATTCTCCTCCTCCTTCTACCTCATGCGGTGCAAGTACTGATACTAGTAACCGGCATTCTAAAAGGAGTAAAAGAAGGAGGAATAGGAAGAAGGCGCATAAGCAAGGGGGCACCTGTTCAACCTCTGCAAGTCAAGTTGAACCTCACCACCCAGCCTCTGTGGTTCATGCTGGGGGCACCTATCCAACCGCTGCAGGTCATGTTGGATCTAAGCACTCAACCTCTGCAAGTCAAGTTGATCTTCACCATCTAGCATCTGTTGATCATGATGGTGGGATCCTTCCAACCTTTCCAGGTCATGTCGGATCCAGTCACTCAGCCTCTGTGGTTCATGATGAGGGCACCCGTTCAACCTCTGTTATTCAAGTTGAACCTCTCCATCCAACCTCTGTATTTCATGTTGGATCCATCCACCCAGCCTCTGTTGTTCATGCTGGGGGCACACACTCAACTGCTACAAAGCAGATTGATTCTAACCATTCAACCTCTGTTGTTCATGTTGGCGGTGCCCATCCAACCTCTACAGGCCATGTTGGATCCAGTCTCTCAGCCTCTGTAAGTCATGCTGGGGGTAGTCTCTTAGCCTCTGTGGTTCATGCTGAAGACAATTCGTCAGCCACTGCGAGTCATGTTGACACTATTGAAGAGATTACCCGTTCAAAATACAAGCCCAAGTTTCCTTGTAAGCTTTGTGAGTGATACCACCTTACTTATAAATTCCCTTCCATTATGGAGGTGCGAAGAGTTTGGGTTCATGGTCATCCCATTTTTAACATCTTGAAGTCTCTCAACAACCAGCCTCTCTAAGTCAGGTTAGACCCAGTCACCCAGCCTCTGTAGTTCATGCTGGGGGAAAACTCTCATCCTCTGCAGGTCATGTTGAGAGCAAACAGTCATCCACTGCTAGTCATGTTGACACAGTTGAGAAAAATGGTCGTTCGAAGTGCAAACTTAAGTTCCCTTGTATGCTATGCGAGGGAGATCATCTCACTCACCTGTACCCTGCTATCGCAGAGGTGCGAAGAGTGTGGTCCAAGACTCAAGATTTTACTTCTCCTGAACAACCTATAGTTTCTCAACAACCTACTCAGCCTTTGGTTGATCATGTGGTCGAACCAATCTCAGATTTGGTCGATCCCACTCTTCTTTCAAAGAGTGATCCTGATGTGATTGAACCAATGTCATCTTTGGTCAATCCCACTCTCCCTTCGGAGTGTGACTTTCACGAAGCGGTTGAATCGATCCCAGTATCGATCAATCCCACTCTTCCTTTGGAGAGTGAAGTGTCTACTAGTCACATTTTCTTCACTGCCAATTCAGAACTTACTAAATAGGGGGGCACTGAACTTGTTTCGGATCAACCCCCACCAAGCTCTTGGATTGCTTCCTTTGATTGGGATAGCCTAGTTGAGCCGCGCCTTCCTTCTAATGCACCTTTCCAGATAAAGGTCAAAGTTGAACCATATACGATTGCTCGTTGTATTGTTGATGAAGGAGCCTCAGTTAGTATTTTGTCTGCTCGTGCTTGGCGAGGCATGGGATCTCCCAGCCTTGTGTCAACTGCTAGTCAGTTACTGGCGTTTGATAGAAGAACTTGTATAGCCTTGGGAATTATTTCTCAAACACCTGTTACTTTCGGTGGGAAGACCGTCTTAGTTGACTTCATGGTGATATAAGACCCCTTGGACTTTAATATGCTCCTTGGACGTTATTATGTCTATGCCATGCAAGCTATGGTGTCAACATTATTTCGTGTGATGTACTTTAATCATGGCGAAGAAATTTTCACTATCGATCAGTTGGATTTTCTTGATCCGTCTCCTGACCCAATTAGAGACCAAGTCTTTCCTTTATTGATTCCCAGTGCTTCTATAGACACTGCCCCGCCACAGGTGAACTATGTGGCCTCATATCCTTTGCGTTTAATTGCTACTAAGAAGCGGCCTCTGTTTTCATGCTTACCTTCTCGGGACTTGGTCCCCGTAGCTGATCAGGTGAGTCATCCTATACAGACTGTAGAGCCTTCTCTCCATTCTGTTGATCCGTTTGAAAGTTTAGACATGTGTCCTATCTCAGATGATCTCCTTCCTTTGGATGAAGTCTTCCTAGAGTCTTTGATACAGTCTGACCTTCTTTTGGATGTTGGTTCAGTTGTGACTAAGTCTAACCCTGATTTTCCTAGTAAGCCTGACTTTTCTTCTTATGTTGGTCTTGTTGAGTCTTTTGACTCTTTCTTCGAACAGTAAGTTAGTGATCCTGATGAGTTTGATTTTTCTTATGATTTTTTCAACTCCTGTGATACTGAGTTTGTTCTTGCAGACTCTATTTTCCTTGTTTATTTTTGCTCTCCTTCTGAGGTTGATCTTATTGATTATAAACCCTCGAGCCTTGGTTCTATAGAATCTTCTTCGATCGATTCTGCCTTGACTTTACCTTTTATAGAAGATATCAAAGTCACATGTGTTTCTGCTAAAGTGACCCGCATCGGATCTTTTCTTCTGAATATGATCCTGATGTTGTTGTTTCTTGGAGACAGGATTTTTAGTTGGATTCACAATTGTTTATTGGCCTCACCTTGTTGTTCAAGTCGTAATTGCATTTGCATGTGCCCTGCTCGTGCTTATGAGCCTGATGTCGGCTTCCACGCTTTTAGCTCGTTTTATAAGCCCTCATCTTTGTTCTCATTATCACCCAGCCTTGTATCATTTTGCCTTTGCAACTTGACACCCTTTACCTTGAGGAGACGTTCCCCGAGTGTCCTTATCTTGCTCACTTTCCTTGCATTATGCATAAGTTTGTTCCTTGCGCTTGGAACTAGTTTCGCCTGCCTATGACACTCGTCTCCTCGCATTTAGAGCATTCTTTCTGCTCTCCTTCGAGCTCGTTAAAAACAGTAAGGAGGTCGTGAGTTGAATTTTTCGGACTCGTTAAAACTTCACGGGAAAGATTTTGAGTTTCTTTAGGCCCAAGTCTGACTCCTCAAAATAGACTTGACTGCCGAGTAAACTTGTCCGTTCAGACTCGTTAAGAATATGTGAATGGGCATCCAAATTGGTGGTAGGTTATCTCTTTCTCGGACCATGTGGAATAGTACGAGAAAGGATCACTCTCTTTTCTTTTGAATTGAGAAGAGTATTCTTAGGCATAGGTTTATCTCTTTTCCAGACCTGAGGGACTAAACTTACGGAAAAGGAACCCCCGGTATGAGCTTAGTTTTCTCTTTTTCGTGCTCTGGACCAAAACATGAAAAAGATTCTGAGTGTACTTTACGTCTTTGTCATGCTCGTTAAACCCTATAGAACAAAGCATCGAGTCTATTGTTGTAATCCCCATTTCTCGTAATCAAATCGATCTTTCCGAGTGATCTTGCCTTCCTTCACACTCGTAAAACTCAGGCTATATGCTGCTTTTGAAGGAGCGTTGGGTAGGTGGTAATTTAACCTTTTTCGGACCTTCCTGACTAAATACGAAAAAGCTACGCCTTTTCTTCTTCAGAAGTTAAGAGAGTTCTTCTTTGGTTTGTTTTATACTTTTTCGGCCTCAAGAGACTAAATTGTACGAAAAAGGACCCCCTTGGAGTCTTCTTTGGAGTTTTCAGACTCTCTAAACTATGAAAATACCGTCGAGCATGTACTAGTTCGGGCTCGTAAAATCCACGAATCAGTGCTTTATCAAGTATTCTTCTTTCTTTTCTTCGAGCTTGCCAAAAATGAAGATGGTCCTGAGTTTGCTTTCCTGGACTCGTTAAAATTTAACAGGGAAGGTAAGGAAGAAGTTTTCTCTTGTTTTCAGTAATGGCAGCATGTCATCCTTGAACATAACACTCTTTGTTTTCCGATATCTATGTTTCAGTGTTCACTTTTGTTCAGCTATCACTTTGAGTTTCTTACTCCTCCTCTTGTCCGTTATACCTGGGGAATCTGATCATGTCTCCTACATGACAGATAAGTCTAGTTATTCTCTTTATAAGTTATACGCTGCCTTGGGTCATCTCTCTGGTGTGCTCACTGTTCAAGGACTTTTCTCAATGTCTGTTTTATAGCCTGATCCCATCATTGTTATATATGTTATCTATTTGTGTTTCCCTTCTTTTGCCCAGTTCCTAGTCACTCTTGTGATCCGTTGGAGGATCTATTGCCTTCCTTATCACAGCATGGTTCCGTTTCAGCACTTCCTGATGACGAAGACCTAGAGTTTTGACGATGGTACCTCAGGATTCACTTTCATCATTGGTGAATTCCTTTGCTTCAGTTGTTGATTATCATCTATTGATTGACAAACTGTTGAATCCTTTCCATGTTCGACTTCAGTTTACCCTTATTCACATGACTTGGATTGTACTGGTTCTTTGGGATCCTTTATGAAGAATTTAGTTCCTCACCTATGGACTAAGTTACGCAAGATTATGTTCTATTCCTATACACAGCTTCCAGATCTTTGAAGACTCATTATTGTATATTGTGGCTTCGATTCACTTTTTTAATATACGTGGTTTTCTACCCGTATTATATGATGTACTCAAATATTGTAAAGGAGCTAGTGTTCCAGTAAATTGAACATAGCATCCTCAGATGTAACTTTGTATATGACATTACTATGTATTTGTTTTAGGTACTCTCTCTGTTCCATTGGATTTCTGAGTTCTCCAAAGATGGTGATTATAATGTATTTCGGCCACCGCTTCCCTCTGACCTCACACATTAGGGGGCATCTGTTATACATCCGAATGGCACCTCTCCGTCCGAGTGCCGACATCCCTCATGTTGGAACACAAAAGGACATCTATGGATTGAGGTTTGCCCATAACACTATAGATTGGCTTACTATAATACATTCCTCCTCCATCCAGCTGGTTACTTTGCCTTTTTTGCTATGTTAAGTTGTATTCGCGACTCTCTATATATACAACTCGCGCATCATTCACGAGTGTCGGTTGCTGCAAGTCACGAATGGATGTATTTGCGGGTTGCTCTTATAGCAACCCGCGGATCATTCCCGGGTTGTCCTTCTACATACCCACGAATATGTCCCTTGACATTTAAAAATAAAAAAACGCAATGATCTGAGATTAGTTAAGCCATTTAACTTAATCCTCTTAATTGTCTCAACCTCCTCAACCTTCGAAACTGCCTTATTTCCTCCATATAAATACAGGCCTTGGGGAGGGTGTTGGATATATAGACTTGGAGAGAAACGTTATGCTGGTGGATTGTATACAGAAGTATTTGGAGCAGTGGAACTCAGAATCCTTTGGCTATAGAGGAGTCCTTGTCTCAAGCGTTGAGTTGTAACCTGAACTCTTTCCATTATTGATAATAAAGAGAATCCTTCTTCCATATGTGTTTCATGTATCTTGGTTTGATAAATGTTTATGTTTATGCATCTTATATATGATTTATCTAACCTGTTTATATATATATGAATCATCTTGTATCTGGAAGATTGTTTCTTGACAGGTGAAAGAGGAGCAACCTTGAAGACTTTGGAGAAGAATCAGAACGGAAGAGGACTAGCAAGGATTGACCTTCATTAATCGAGTAAGTCTTTCTCATCCTCCTGTTTCCTTTACTGTACTCTAGAGTCAATTGTCTGCAAGTTAATTGAGTATGTTGGTAACCCCAGACCTACGGTTATTAGGTGTATAATCCTGTACAACAGAGGACCGAGGTCTCCGAATCACTTTAGGGAAAATGCCCATGGATGATGCAATCCCACTGCAACATCACTACTCCCCCTTTCGAGGAAGGCCTTTCCGAACAACACCAAGCTTGTCTTGAAAGTGTTCGAACTCTACTTGAGGCAGAGGCTTCATCAGTACATCATCATCCAAACCATCATCATCTACATATTCAGTATCTGGATACTAATCTATCACCATCTATATCTCCAGTATGTGAATACTAAAAGCATCATCATCTATATCTTCAGTATAGAAATACTGAAAGCATCATCATCTCTATATTTAGTATAGAAATACATAATCACAATCATCTATATCTACAGTATGTAAATACTGAAATATCATCTATATCTTCAGTATGGGAATACTAAAATCATCATCATCTATATCTTCAGTATGGGAATACTGAAACACCATCATATCTATATTTAGTATAGAAACACTAAATCACCATCATCTGCATCTACAGTATCATCATCTGCATCTTATTTTGTATGTAGAAATACTGGATTTCTACGTGTTACGTCGGAACACAGGCTTCTTTGTCATCACAACTATGGTTATCACATAGAATCATTGTAGTGTCCATCTTCAGGTCAAAGAGACCTGATATCAGCTTCTAAAGCCATATGGCTTCACAACTTCGTAGAGCAATCTGCTATGTATTCTGCTTCAACCGTGCTAAGAGAAACACTGGACTGTTTCCTGCTAAACCATGAACTCATAGCAGACCTCAAACAAAAGCATATACTTGATGTGCTTTTCCTGTCTAAGATACTTCCAGCCCAATCTGCATCTGTGTAGCCACACAATCTATACTCATGGCTACCATCATAGTATAGACCAAAGTCTATAGTCCCTTTCAGATATCTCATCACATGTTTTGTAGCTACTAGGTGAACTCGTCTTGGTTGAACAAGATATTGACTTAAGGTGTTCACAGCAAAACAAATGTCTGGTCCGGTATTTTTTAATTACATCAATGAACCAATGATCAGTCTGTAGTGAGTCACATCCACTAACTCTAACGAGTCATCAGCTAACAGCTTCAGGTTGGAGTCCATGGGTGTGGCCATGACTTTGCATTCCAACATATTGAATCTCTTCAATATCTCTACCACATACTTTCCCTAGTTGAGAAATATTCCTTCTGAACTTTTCCATACTTCCAGACCTAGGAAATAATGCATTAACCCAAGGTCTTTCATCTCAAATTCTTCTGCTAGTTTCTTCTTTCTTTCCATGATCTGTTTCTCATTCCCTGTCAAGAATAAGTCATCCACATATAGTAATAGAATGATAGGTACATCTTCTACAACCTTGTAGGAAAGGTTAGGATCGACTTTACTCTTGGAAAATCCCATGCTCATCAGGAAACTATCTATTCTTCCATACCAAGCTCTGGGAGCTTGCTTCGGGCCATAGAGGGCCTTCTTCAACTTGCATGCTTGATTCCATCTATCTTCAACTTCAAATCCTCGTGACTATTCGATGTAAAACTCTTCCTCAATCATACCATTAAGGAAGGCTTGTCTTTACTTCATCATGGAAGAAACTACCATGATAGTTTTGAATGAATTGTATCTTGCTTCCTGGAGTAAGTGTCTCTTCAGAATTAATTCCCTCTTTCTAATAGAAACCTCTAGCCACAACTCTTACCTTACTTCTATCAGCAACATATCTTATCTTGCAAATCCATTTGGAAGATACCACATTCTTGCTTTCTGGTTTGAGTACTATATCCCAAACATCATTCTAGTATCATAACATCTTCTATGAGTTTGTCTTCTCAGGTCATCAACATATCCTAGTCTTCTGCATTCAACCTTGAAGGTTGGAACCCACTTTACTCTTGGTAAAGTCTCGATCCATCACAAAGCTATCCATCATGTCGTACCATGTCGAACTCAGATATAATTTTTTGTAGTCACTCCCCCTGAAGTGGAGTATCATCTTCCCTCTTCATTCTATACAGGTGGTTCTATGCTTGATATATACTGGTCAATAGAGTATGTCATGTCATAGTCTATTCTTTCTAGGGAGAATCACAAACCTTGCTTTGTACACTTGTTCCATCATATCGTATACATCATTCCCCATGATCAACTGCTATTCTTTGATCATAGCTTCTTTCATAGCATTCTTTTCTTCATCATGAGTTATCTCTTGTACCCATGGTGGTCTTCATCCTTCAAGGTGGATCTACCACTCTCTGAAGCTCTTTCTTCCGTCATGAAGTCTCTGACCCTGGGAGCTTCAGATTCATGTTTATTGGAGTGAATCTTGAATTGTCATCACTTGTTCTTCGGAACAAGTCTCATCCTTGTTTTCTTGTAGGAGGTTGTACATGACCTTTCCTACAATTCAAATGCACCAGTTGCATGGTTAGAACTATTTCATAAAACATATGCATAACGAAAAATTCTTATGCATCATGCAACTATTTAGTCAATACAACATTCATCCATATCTCACATAAACTTTCTAGATGCCTTCCATCTCCACCATGACATTATTGAGATTGTGCACTAATCCAATATGTCAGCAAAGAGGTTTGATAAGTAGCAATGGAGAGTTGTATAGCACCATGAGCTACTTAACCATCACATGCATGTTAGTAGTATACAGTCATTAATGCAAACAATCTATCATGCATAACACATCAACTGAACATAATCAAATGTATAACAAAACAATATCATGAAATGACAATTGAATACTTATCTTTGATTTGTTTTGTGGGTAGACTCCATCTTGATCATTCTGCTTTATCATTTTATTCATTCATGAAATCATCATTTCTTATCCAAATGACAAGAATTGAGTTCTTCATATTCCTCATCGCTTGAGGGATCTTCTTTGAATGGTGAGAGCTTGATCTTCAATTGCTCCCATCTTCTTCTTCTCTTCTTATGAGTCGAACTGAAAGCAATTACTTCCTTCTGGCATACATTCTTTGCATGAATCCCTTGATCCTGGGAGGCCATTCAAGGTGGCTATCACCACTTCTGCAATCTCCACTTCTTCTTCTACTGCTTCAAGTTGTTCTGCATTCTGGATCTTCACATTCTTCAATTGTTTTCTCAAAGCCATCTTCTGATTTAAGTTCTTATCTTCAAATAGCTTGATCAAGGAATCAAACATCTTCGGTGTCTTTAGGGAAGACACTTGTGGTACAAGTTGATCCGTGATTGAATCAACAATGATCTTCTTAGCCTTGATCAAATTCTTCTTGTGTAAGGCTTTGAACCTCATCTCCGTATGGAACTGGAACCTCTCTACTTATGTCGGTGTCCAATTCATTTTCTTTAGAGAGATCATATACTTCCATGCTTGGAAGTTGTCAACTTTACCAAGCTTATCATCAAGCTGATGTGATAGATCACTTTGAAATGAGAACCTCAAATGCAAATAGCAAAATATTAGATCTTACCGATTTGAGGTGTCCGTCCTGCTTCCAGAGCTAGTTGATTTAGGGTTTGTCAGAGAAACCCTAATTTTCAAAACTTGGAATATTTATGATCTAATTGGATAGAAAGATATATCTCTTCAAATGGAGCTGTCTAATGTACTCCTTTTCTAAAAACAGTGGAGGGAAGCTCCCGGAACAGGAAGCCCTAGTTTTCCAATTTCTTCTACAGAAATGCCTGTCATTGTTTCTGTGATATCTCCGAAATTACGGCTCCTATGTGTCGAAAATTTTGCACTGAGGTAACCTCGCATGTCCCTGATCCAACACTATAGGTTTCATCAGAATTGGTTTCACCAATTGAGATTTATTATCCTTTTCCCACGGTGCCCTGTTACAGGACTGTTCAGAACAACGAAGTTGTACAGACTTCCACGTGTCACTGTTTCATCTTCTGGTTCCAAAATTTGGAACACAAAAAGTACAATCCATGATATTTCTGGAACATCTTTAGGAATTCAATTTGGACCTCTGTAGCCCAAGCTATAGCAATGTTCCCCAGGTGTACTATCTAGGGATGAATTCTAGAAGAGGCTAGAACCCTAAATTGGAGGGATCATATCTCCCAAAATATAGCGCATATGAGACTGAATGTTGGACAAAATGTACATAAGGATTTTATCTTTGGCCTCTGCACTTTTCAGCTCCTAAACCTTCGCCAATATCGGGATATAGCGAATGTACCAAAACTTAGCCGTTTTAGTATTTAGGGTTTTTGTAGCTCGGGGTCAAACTAGGGTTTGAATTTCCTGGAGTTTCACCCAACCAAAAAACTTGATCCAGGTCTCTAGACTTCGATTTTGATGAGTAGAGAAATCCTATGCTGGGCTCACTCAAAAATTCTTCTTCTGCAAGAAGCCCTAATTTCCCGCACCGAAAACTGAAAATGCTTGGAATCGAATTCCGCTTCGACAGAAAGATGCGCCCTTCAATGGAGAGTCAGCCTAGCCTTCTTTTGCTGATCAACTGTGGAGAGAGAACCAAAAAGTAAGAAGCCCTATATTCTGTAGCTGCACAATTTCTTCTTTTCAGGGTGGCTCTGATACCATGTTAAATTTTCATATGCTTAGCTAAGACATCAGTATTTCATTTCATTTTCATGACAAAAGCATATAAACAGGATCACTGAAAGATAGACAAGCACAACCATAAAAAAGGAACACAAAGATTTATCCTGGGAAAACCCTAAAGGGAAAAACCCAGCAAAATCTTCCTCAATATAGATTCCCCAAAAAGATAAAAGATAAAACCAACAAGGAGATCAAAGCCTGATCCTCCTCCTTCTCCAGCTACTTCTCTTCTCCACTAATGCGCTACACAAGTGAGAGTGTGTACAAGTAATACAAGTGGTTCTCCCGGTAGGACCATCAGGGACCACAAAAATATACATATAGAATATTCTTCAAAGTTACAATATTTCAACACAAACTATACCAGTAAATTCCATGGCTGATCTTGTTGGACTTGTCATTTCAGTTTCACCTACATCCACGATATGAAAATGAGATGGTGTTGAAACTGTTAAGCGAACCATTGGACTTCGTTACATGTCAGGGTACAGTATTGACATAACACTTTGGGGAGAGAATTTCTAAATTCAAGGAGCTGAACTTGATAGCCTTCATGGTTTACCTACTCCTCCAGTAGTAGTGATCAAAGGCGGTCGTGTTACAGATTTTAAGGGAAAATCTATTGGCACTATTTCAAACTCTACTATATTTATAAACCCAAATATTGAACAAACATCAATTCTCCAAATATAGTTTAACGACAATGGATTCCGTTCAGCATCTCCGTATTTGAGTCGCAAATTCAGTGCCTCTAATTTTTCTCATCGGAAATTCATTACCATCAATGAACTACAAAATCTTCAGGCATCTGAAAAAGCTGTTTGGTATTCTCTTGCTGCAACCATCAATAATGTTAACATGGATGACTTTCATTTCCTTGCATGCCCTCTTTCTGTTGATGGTATACAATGCATGAAAAATATTTCCGACAAAGTTGGAGACATTTGGCATTGTGGTAAATGAGATGGGGAGTTTGTTGACTGTGACTACTGATATATCCTAAAGGTTGAATTGGAAGATGTAACTGGAAATATTTATGGTGTGATCACTTTTGATGATGCTGCAAACAAACTCATGGGAATCTCAGCAAAATACCTTTGTCTTCTCGAAACTAAATCAACATCAATTGCTGAAATAGTCCAAAGAATCTACAAGAAACAATTACTTCGTACTCTTTCAATAAGAACATAGACGTTATGCAGAAATGCACGCCTAAAATTTGTAATTGTGATGGTTGAAAATACATCATCAGCAACTTCACTTGATACATAAATATATAAGTTTGTTCAACTTGATACATAGGCATATTCTTTATTATCTGTAATGAATTTTTTGATGATCTGAGGAAAAGACATGTGTCTTCTGTCCACTAAATCAGCATCAATTGTTGAAATTGGACACCTAAAATTTGTAATTGTCATGGTTGAAAATACCTCATCAACAAGTTCACCGCAAATGAATTATATTTCTGATTCCGTAAATCCTATGTTTTCCAATAACGAATACCCTAAGTTCCGATTTTGCGAAATATGTGCTTGTTATTATTGATTTCTCAAAATTTAATAACTATGTTTTCCAATAAGGAACACCCTATATTCCAATTTCCGATTCCCCAATTTCCGAAATTACATTTATATATAAATAATAGCTTATGTCTGCTTACCTCTTCATTTACTTGTTTTAGGTAATGAACTTAGCCTAAATCTACAAGGATACTACAAATTTTTGCTAATATATTTTTCGTTATCGTTCTCCAGTAGTGGTCAATTAAAAATTGTTGTTTGAAGCTTATCAGTTCAATATATAGAATCAAACAAAGTTTAGACACCAAATTTCCGCGAAATTTACAGACAAACCAATGAAAAATAACAGAGAGCAAATTTAAAATAGGCATGAACTTGGCGAAGGAATAACTTAAGTGAAAATTTTGATTTCCAAAATCTCGAAAATAGGAAGTATCGAATATTGGGACTAGGAACATCAACATGTTCATATTTTAACACATAGAATTTCTGTATATGTCGCAAAATCGGAAATAGGGTCATAACGTGTTCGTTATTTTCACACGTAAATTTTATAGAATCCGAAATGTCATTTATTTTCACACATAAATTTTCTAGAATCCTGAGTTGACATAGGATTTCTACAATCCTAAATGTTGATACTTGCGGATTCTGTCCGAGATACAAATTCGAAACCGAATAATTGATGAGTTGAATAAGTTCATTCAAATAAATGATCCTCACAATATTTTGTCTGACTCTTTGGATACCCGATATTTTGGATATCGAAAAGCAAGAAGCAAACAGATTATTTCAACCTCATGTTTGTATAAAATATTCCCAGATAATTACAATTGAGTTAATATTTACTTTTTGTCTTTTTCTTTATATCCATATTCTTTACAATTTTGTTGTAGGCATTATGTCAACTCATGATAATGAAGTTTTTCAACCACTATTTTCACTTCAGCACTGTTTTCGCTTGATCAAAATTCTCGCTTTTTATTGTCACTGTGTCAACATAACTTGTACGCTCCATCGATTCAGTTTCGAATGGATGTAGATGCTTAGTAGAATTCTCTACTGCACTGTGAATCTATACTTCATCCGTTTTGAATGATTCTATACTCATCCCAACATTTTTTCTGCCTTAAATATTGTCGATTTCCTATTTCCAATTTCCGATTATCGAATATGGGAAACCATAAACCATAGAAAATATCGGAAACCAAACACTCGTACACTCATGTTTTGGTTGAAATAATTTGTTGGCTTCCCTATTTCTGGTACACAGTATTTTGAGACAATTACAATTGATCTCATGTAAATTACATTATGGTTCATTTGGTTATTATTTGTTTATTCTTGGTTACCTACATGCAAGTTAATATTTGCTTTTTGTCTTTTGCTTTATACCGATAAACTTTGCAGTTAACAATTTTACGATTTTGTTGTAGGCATTATGCCAACTCATGAAAATGAACAAGCCAATGCACGAAGAAGAATTGTATATGCAGAGAACAGAGATAAAAACAATAAGAGACAACGTCTTCTTTACAGAGTTGCACAGCTACCTGTGGACATGTCTTGTCTAGTTTCTCTTCCCGAACCTTTCAACAGACCTTCACTTCGACCATCTATGGTAAATCCATCAAGCACTCAACTCGATGATGCACATCAACGATTTCGTAAAAAAATGGACCAACTGCATGATATGCATGTCTGCTCAATTTTCAAAGAATGTTATCCTGGTATTGTAACAAAAAAATTCCATGATGCATATACTTGTTCTCGTTGTATTCTAGAACAAAATAGCCATCGCTTTTCATTCGAAAACAATATGGATCTAGGCATCCAACCACCTGTACTCACAGCACTTACACAGGTTGAAGAAATGTTGATTAGTCGCGCTAACCCAGTTTTACAAGTTACACATGCTCATGGTGGTCAATTTAAATATTCTGGACATACTATTTGCTTCCCCTGAGACATTTCCAATATTTCCATATCCTTGCCCCATTTAATATCAGAAATTGACATCCTTGTTGTTTGCAAATGCAACTCTACAAATAATCCATATGAATTGTTTGTTAGTCGTACACGTGTTCTTGCTTGCCTTGAATACAAAATGGCAAGCGACCCATACTACAAGGATGTACAAGTCAAATTTGTTTCATTATCTTCACTACCTCTTGTCTCAACAGACATTTCACCTTGGATTCCACAAGTTAATAGCAATGATACATTATCTCATCAACAAATCTTGTCCTCTACAGTTGAACCGCCAAATTCATTTCAACCCTATGAAATGGAATCCTCCTCATTTATTTCAACACAACCTAATGCCAGAACTGAAGTTGAAGAAATTAGACAGTTGTTACATATACCAAATACTCCACTAGCACCTTCAATTGATTGGCCTCGTAGAGGCATTTCACCTATCAATGAGTACAACACATAAGGACTTATTTCCATGGCTTTTACAACTTTGTTCCCCACAGGTGCAGCAATGCTTAAACAACCATGCATTCATGAGGTTGATATGCATGAATATGCACTTCACCTAATTCACTATCATGACAACATATTTGGGAAACATCCTCGATTCCACTACTACATATACAATGTAATTACGAGTCATCGGAGTAATGCTACAGCCTCTGTTTTTGTCAAAACTAATCTTGAAGATACACTACCTCCGACAATACTTGAACTTGTTAACCAATTGCAAGACATGCCTAATAAGAAAATTGGTGAGCGGGTCGCAAGGTTTGGATCTTCATTACGTGGAACACATTCATATTGGAACATAAGTATATATGAACTAACTAATATGATCAATCAACAAGGTACACCAACTTTCTTCTTTACCCTTAGTGCAACTGATACAAAATGGCCAGATTTGCATGCTCTGATGCCTGCTGCACGTTCTATCGATTTAGCTCAACATTGCCAATCCAAAGTTCACAACATCATATCAAATCCACATATTACATCACAATACATGCACAATAGATTCAAGGTATTCCTTCAAGAGGTGCTTGAAAAAGGTTTTCATATAATGGATTCTTGGTGCAGGTATTTTACCATCTCTTCGTTCTTATTTTTCTCTTCATATTTTTCACTTTATACATTTTGATTTCTAATATATTCATTTTCCTTCAATGCATGTATGAATGGAAACATAGAGGATCGACACATATTGATGGTTTTATTTGGTTGGCAGATGCACCAAATATGGACACTTTAGATTGGGAAGATATTGTTGCACTTGAAGCTGCAAAAAAAAATTTGACACATGTTACAGCCTGGAATCCTCGTGATACGCACTTGTCAACATCCAGGTTGCGCCATTCTATAGAAAATGATCTATGCAGTCTTGCATCACCATCCATATTTGCATAAAACTACTTAGTTGACTATGAAGAACTTGTAAATTTTGTTCAAAGACACACTATATGCTCAGAATCAACTCGCCTTCATAAAAAAGGAACATCAGTGAAATGTCGCTATGGTTTTCCATATGAACTGCAAGCTACTTCTTCATTATTCATTGATTCAAATGGACGTAAAACCTATAATCCTGCAAGAAATTATTCTCTTCTCAATACTCACAACCCTATCATGCTTTCAATATAGAGAGCTAATGTTGATTGCCAACCTGTTCTTTGTAAACATGTTGTCCTCAAATACATCTCAAAATATGCATCAAAAGAAGAGCCGAAATATGCATCAATGTGAGTCAAAGTGTCTTCCAACGTGTTTGTAATGGCACTAATAACATCCCTCCAACTCCACCCTTTATATTTGCATACATGCAAAGACCACTAGCTCTTGAACATCTAACCCTACTTGAAGCCGCTTGTTCTTGGTCTTTCTCTGCTAATAGGAAAAAAAATCCATGGAAACAAAACTTGCATCACAAAATTGTTAGAGTCTATCCACAATTCCTTCCCATTCCTGCCTTTGACTCTTCACCTTTTGAACCATTTTGTTGGAGCAAACTTCTTCTATGCAAAGTTTTTCGTTCCATCCCTCGGTATATTGGAACAACAACTTCTAAAATTATTTCTCATTGGAAACATATTAAAGGCACATATACTATCTGGCATGTTGAACGCGCACAAGAAGAACCCTGGACACCTTTTTCTGATGATTCAAACTCCGATGCTATTAACTTTGAATTGTCCAATAGCATGGATGAATGGGAACTTCTCTCTCAAATGCGACTAGGAAATAGCATTCAAATTGATGATATTGAAATTCTTGGACATCGTGATTTTGACAAACTTCACGATTGGACACATAAAAATATAACCAACAACTTGCATCCCACAACAACATCATTTATTGACCTCAATCGCTTGTCCATGCAGCTATGTGAAGACAACCTATTGTTGTCCAATTCACCTGATTCCTTGTCTCCCACACAACAAATGGCCTTTGATGTTGTCATTTCTCATTTTAGAAGCACTACATCCGCTCCATCACTGAAAATGGTGATTCAAGGTACTGCAGGAACTGGGAAATCTTACCTGATGTCTTGCTTAAAATCTGTACTACAAACTCCATGTGAACAAAGTGGTTGTGTACTTCTTCTCCTTGCTCCAACTGGTGTTACTGCTTTTAATATACATGCATCTACAATACATTCTGCTCTTTGAATACCAATTGGTGATATGTAACCCCTTGAAGGCCAATCCCTTTCAAAACTTCAAGAAGAACTTCAGCATATTTGCTATATTCTCATAGATGAAATGAGCTTTATCGAACCAAAAATGTTGACTCAGATTGATGCACAATTACGTCAGGATGTCCCCTCAAATTGTACAATGCCATTTGGTGGTTGTTCCATACTACCTTGTTGGGGAATTTGGACAATTGCCTCCTGTAAAGGACATCCAGATGTATGCAGGCTCATCCATTGGAACAGCTTTGTGGCATACATTTTATATTTTTATCACGCTAGAAACAATTTTTCGACAACAAGGAAATAGCCCTTCTCAAACTGCCTTTCGAAAACTCTTTCTAAACCTGCAAAATGGAACACCAACTATTGAATACTAGGCACTCCTAATGACAAGAACAAGCTCATGCCTTTCAGATGTCGAAAACTCCTCTTTTCAACAATCTATCCACTTATATCCCACCAATATATCTGTTGCACTGCACAACAAACACATGCTGAAACAGCTTAATATGCCAATTGCACATTTCTTCGCAGAACAAAGGAACAAACATGGCCAGGGATCCATTGACGATGAGAAATTTCCAATAAGGTCCTTCTTGCTATTGGTCAACAAGTCATGTTAACTGCTAATTTATGGGTTCAAGCAGGACTTTTTAACGGCTCACTTGGAAAAGTCATTGACATTGTCTACAAGTCCAATGACCAACCTCCTAGCTTACCATCTTTTGTTGTTGTCGAATTTCTCTATTACAAAGGACCCTTATGGGATGTTTTAAATCCTACTTATGTTCCAATATCTCCTATAACAAGGGGATCCGGTAGGAAACTACCACTTTGTATGGCATGGGGTTTAACAATTCATAAAGCCCAAGGTATGACCCTACAAAATGTTACAATAGATATTGGAAACACTGATAGACAAGNTTCAAGCCTTTGCATTTCTCCAACTTTCTCTTTTTCTAGATACTTTTGAATGTAAGACAATACATTTGTCCAACGTATGAAACAAGAGGAAATCTTAATTTCTTCAACGTCTTTAAAAGCAAATTATGGTTAATGAACCTTCTCATTATTTTCTCTACAAATGTACTATTTTTTTTACCACTTGTTAATCTAAAACCTCATTGTAGCTGTGTCGACCTAACTTGTATACTCCATCAAATGTGCTTTGAATAGCTGCAAATGTTTAGCACATTTCTCTACTGTACTGTGAATCTCTACTTCATACATATACACTTGAGGTGGATTTCGATATTTCTGATTTTCGATTATTGGTTATCGCAAACTGGAAATTCCAGTTTTCGTTAAGGTTATTTGGGGTATTTGCTATTTTCAATTTCTGATATTTCCGATATCGGAAACTGGATACTCAATTTTTTGTTGAAATTATTTGTTGACTTTCATGTTTCCGATTTCCAACATTTTGCATATCGAAAATCCGGAATTCACCAAATTATTTCAACAAAATCGTTAATCTCAGGTTTCCGATATCCGAACTATCAGAAATCGCAAATCAAGAATACCCCAAATCTGTTTGTCTGTTTTTATCCATCTCTTTTTATTTCTAACTTCATTTTTTATTGCTTTTATTTCAGTTTGTTTTTATCAATTAATTTATATTATATTAATTATTACGTTTTATATCAATGGATAAAAACACATATTGATATAAGGAATAAGGAATCAATTGATATAAAACAATAAGAAATCATATAATGTGTTCTACGAAAATAATAAAACTGTAACTTTCTTCAAATTTTACAGGAAATACGACAATTATTATATATGACGAAATAATTAACGTATAACAATTTTAGATCAACTCTTATTTCCTGAAATGAACTTTAAATAAAAAATAATGTTTTATTTTCAAATTTCGATTTTTCAATTTCCGAAACACAAAATCGAATTTCCGAAATTCAAAATCGAAAATCGCAAAGTCAAATTTTACTTATGGGTATTTGTCTTAATTGTGATTTCTCATTTCCAATATTTCCCATATCGGAAACGCAAGACTCAAGTTATTGTTCAAATGATTTTTAAATTTTCCATTTGCAAAACACGATAGCCAATTTCTGATTTTCAAACAAAGATAAGTCAAAAAGGTTCAGTTTCGAAAGTACAGTTATTTTTCGCATTCGTGATTTCCAATTTCTGATATCTCGGATATCGAAACAATCACACACAATTTTTTTGCTGAAATGATTTGAAATGTTAACATTCTAGTTATTTCTATGTTAAATTTTGTAAGCAAAAATCTTTGCAAAATATTTACAAAATGTTTAATTTTTTAGTAACATGTTTACAAAATGTTTATGTTGTAATTTTAAAAATCAAAGCATATTTTTCGGAAAAAACATCTAAATATATAAAAATAAATAACTGGGGGCCATGATAAGAGACCCGTCTTGAATATACCAACGAGCGATTTCATATCTTCGATATCTCGGATATCGTACAGTGCAGACTCAATTTTTTGTTTAAATGATATCTTTGAAAACCGCAAACTCAAGTTTATGTTAGGGTATTACCCTTATTAGCGATTTCCTATTCCAAATACCTCGGATATTCGCATGTTGACAATGGAAAATATATTCGCATAGAATGTTATCTCCTATAAAATTGGATTTCAATTCCAATGTGCAGAAGGATCACACTCCTCTTTTATTCTCCTCCCATTCTTGAATTTCATACAAATAACACTCCTGAACACATAATATCATTTGGACCTCATTCATATATATAAATGTTGTTATTCCTATTTCTGCAAATGTTAATTCGGAAATCTCTGGATTCGAAAATGTTGAAATCTATTTCCATTTTTATTTCACACATTACTGAACATTTTATTCTCATTCTCCAATTTTAGAAACACAATACACAATATACTAAAACCGATATCGAAAAACACAAAAGTCAAATTTCTCTTAGGGAATTTCCCTTATTCACGATTTCCTATTCCCGATATTTCAGATATCGGAGAGCGGACACTTAATTTTTTTGCTCAAATGATTTGAAATATTAACATTCAACTTATTTATATGTCAAATGTTGTAAACGAAAATGTTTACAAAATATTTACAAAATGTTTCATTCTTTAGAAGCATATTTTTCTTAAAAACATCTACATATATAATAAAAACAAATACCTGGTGGGACCATGATAAGACAACTCTCCTAAATATACCTGCACGAATTCATTATGGAGAAATCTGAAAATCATGGGGAGTAATGACTTTGAAATCCAATGTGCAGAACGATGAGACTCCTATTTAATGCCATCATAATGCCACCCATTTCTGCTATAAAGTCATCATATTAATCGCAGAAGTGACTCTTACTCTCACTTCTTGTTAGCCCTAAATTATCTCATAGTGTATCAACTCCACATTTGTCACCTGATCGATGCCTTCTTATAATGGTATAAATTTTTCGTTGTTGCTTAATGATTAAATATATCAAAAATCTTGGTTAATCATTAAATTATCGTAAATATCACACGCTCCAAACACGGAATGTTTGAATTATCTGTAAAATTCATATTTTTTAACATAAATATTTGTTATTACATCTTTAAATAAATATCATATACCCAAATCAAGATAATCACGCATATTAAATCTTTAAACTTTAGGTTTATTAAGATAAATAAATGAAATAAAACTAATTTTATAGCCCAAAGCGTTGCCATAAGTTCTACGACAATAATAGAAACAGTCAAAATAAAGCGATGAAAAATAACAAAGAGCGAATTTAAAATAGGCATAAACTTAGCAAAGGAATAACTTTTGCGAACATTATACCAATAGTGAAAATAAAACATGAAAATCAATTTCATATACCGACAAAACTCCATTTTACTACAAATCAGACCATATGGTCTTTTGGAACATGTGCAGTTTATAATTTCAACACGTACAATATTTGGAATCTTGATTTTCAAAAATCAATAACAAGAACATATGTGATATATGTTAATCAATAACAACAAGCACATATTGAACATGTAGGGAAAAGAACCCTATACACCTCTATGCGATGTTCCAATTTCTGATTCCCCAATTCCAATTTGCAACATTTCCGATCTCGAAAGTTTGCTCTTTCCAAATTAAAAAAAACAAAGTTCCATAATTTCCAAAATCGAAAGTCACAAAATATTACAGAAAAAACGATATTTCTAATGAACTGAATAAAGTGCTATAACAACCACTCTAATACCTTAAAAAAAAAAAAAAATTACAGCTCAACTGTTCTGAGCATAAAAACCATATAGAAAATGAACGTTGCGGCCTACGTAAAGGTTATAGAAAATTACAGACATATTCAAATGAGCCACAATAACCCATGTGATATATGGGGGGCTACATACAAAATTACTATCAACAAATGTTTACGAAGAGACCTTGAAAGCTAAATAAGATAATAAACTTAGAGGTAAACAAAAGGAAGCAAAAGTGAAAAAAAAACAAAGAGAAACAAAATCATGAATTAGCACCACTCATAGTGACAGTCGGATCCTGTGTGTTATGCGTTTCCTCAGCCATAAGAGAAGGCCCACACACTTCCTCGTCTGAAAATGGTAGACTGAACTTCAAAGGAAGAACAACCAATTTCCCTAGAGAGGCATTCGTTTTCCCCATAGAAGGATTCACTTTTTCAACAGAAGCATCTGCTTTCCCCACAGCAGCATCACATTCCTCACCTCCTTTGAAAATCTCACTAATTGTAACATGCACTGTAGATACAACGAGTATCATAGGAGCGGGGTCGACATTCATTTATGGAGCAATATAGACATTTTCACTACCTCCATCACCCAAGGAATCAAATCCCACAACTAATTTTTCCACATGTCCATCATATCTCTCTCCATGATAAGCATATCTAACTCCAGCATTTTTGACATAGCCTCTGAAATTGCCAACTTACTATTATCCCATTTCCCTATAATTTCTTCCATGAGTAACCCCATCATGTTTTTAATGATCCAATAATGATTCGGGCTTACCACATCAATATCGCGAGCAATATACTCATTTACCAGCCTCCTCTCCCAGTCATCTATTATGGACTTAACTTGTGGAGAAATATCATTGTTGTAACCATCTACCTTTGTCATGCGTGACCCTCGTTGCCCATGACCATCATTATGATACGTGGCATGCTTCTTAGACATAGTATGCTGGTTCAAATTCAAAGGAAAATGGAACAAAGAAAAACATAATGGTTCTGCAACAAAAACACGGAATAACAACAATAAACCAAGACCCAATCACTTAGGCAAGAAATATCTGAACCGAGTCACCACGCTAAAACCAACAGGAGGCCATTAATGGAGAAAAAACATTGATATACCACATCCAGTTACTAGCCAAGCGAAATTTTACTATAACGGCATAAAAAAATGACCGTTGCGTCAAATCATCCCTTAACTCGATAGCTACAGTGTCCTCAATTGAAGCTGATATGTGCTCAAAAAGCTTTGTCGAAATCAACAATTTAATGTCGTCTCAGACAACATGAAAGTAGAAATGTCAGTACCAAATCAAATTTATTCCCAGCATTAAAAATCAACTCATCAGGAAGTTGGCTAGCCTGCACGAAAAGACCCGCTTCATTAATGCGTAATGAGTACAACGTCAATCTGCGATTATTAAATTAAAAATTTTAATTTACTGTATAAATTAAAATTTATAATTCTTTAAAATATTATATTTTAAATCACTTTTAAATCATTTCTGCAAATAAAAATAATTCATATAATTTCGAAACTCGATACCAAATTTCTGAAATCAGATATCGAGTATCGGAAATTCCATTACAATTAAAAAAACCGTTCTTTCCACTTTCTAATATCCAAAATTGAAAATCGCAAATCTACGAAATTATTTCAACAAATATTGTACAATATCAAAATAACCTTAACAAAATTGAATTTTCCAATTTTCGATACCAAAAAACCGAAAAATCTCTGAAGTTTTCTATTTTCAAATAAATAAATGTCGAAGATGGTATTTCTGATTCCTAATACCCTAAAATCGCAAAATAGAAAAAATAACATGGGCAACCTTTAAATAACCGAGCCATTTCTTTAAGTCCAATATGCAAAACTATTTTGAGTTCAATTCAAAGTGTCTTTCAGGTTGCGACGCCAACACCCTGAAAGCTAAGTGTATTTCATTAACATATTCTTAAACAAGTTGCAAAGTTAAAATTACTTTCAGCAAACATGCAAATCAAAATTAACATATTCCCAATTAATGTACAAACATGCAAATCAAATTTACTTATTTCAACTTAATTTATATCACCTTAGAATTTAAGTGTTGAAGATATACAAATTGCAAAAAAAATATTTCTTGGACTTACACAATAACTCCAAATTCACACCTAATCATGTAATTACACAAATAAATAGTTTCTAGATTTGATCAAGGGAAGAATACCATTTGGAAAATATATCCAGAATGTCATTAAATTCGTGAAAATGAGCATTCCTCAACTGAATATCGTTCTTGCAAATTTGGGACAAAATTTCCACCCTTGTCATTTTTTTCCATTCTTTGATGAACAGTTTTATTCGAGCTACGTAGGCATGAGGAACTTCTATCCATTTCTCTTTCTCTCGCACCGTTAACTGACTAATTTGTTGAATCAACTCTTTGCTATGATCGAACTGCTTTTCTACTTCTTCCAAATGAACTTTAGGACAAACTGCCTCACTGAGAGGTTCCAAAACAGGTAAACTCAAATAAGTTAGCAAATTGTTTGAAGAAAACCACCTGTTTTTACAAATATTTTTCCCTGCATTGACTACAGCTTCAATTGAATCGCACATAGCCTCCCACGTCTCAATGCAAACTTCAGTTTTCTTGAGCTCTAACTTGTCTAAAATTCACAAGCCATCAGGTCTTTCCTTAATATGCTTTTTCCAACCTCTTACTTGCTCTAAACCAGTGAATGCTACTCTCATCTGATAATGGTGATCCTCAAGAGTTTTAGAATGCTTGATAAACTTCTCGTATAGGCCTTGCATCTCATCAAAACAACTATACATATCTATCACATTCTGTCGAAATTCTTCCTATATTTTATAGAGTATATGTTTAAAATCCTCAGGTGTCACATAGGCAAAAGAACAACCTTTTGAGGCCAAATGGACATGTTTCAATTCTTGATTGACAAGAACGATTTGTTCTGCTTGTTGTTGATTAACAACCTCTACATTCTGAAGCTGATGCTTCTCTTCTTCAACTTTATTTTTCCATCTCTCTATTTTCTCTTCATGTTCTTGTTTCAACTGCCCAATCTGTAGTTCATGCCTCTGTTGTGTTTCTGCTAACTCATGTTTCACCTTCTCCAATTCTTTGTATTTTTCACCAAGAGCCAAACTTAATTGGGAAACACATTGAAAATTAGCTCCAGCAAAAACTCCCATGGAAGTTGCTGTGTCCACTACCCCTTGTTGCATATCACTTGTGTCTGCCTTCCATATGGCTTCACCAATAGCAAGAACATTTATGCCTGAACTTTGTCTGGATCTCTTGGCTCCCCTTTTAACCACAGCTTTATACTTTTTACTCCAATAATATTTGCCAAAGGATACAACTGCATATTCTCCAAAATATACCACATAACTTCATAAGATGAAATTCTTTGTTGGTGGATGCTAACCAAAGGATCACTTTGCATTTGATTTAAAGGAATATCTACGCTAACAAGGACAATATTCATACGACAAGAAATGGAGGTAAGAGAGAGTGATGTAAAAGAATCACATATAGAAAAATCCTTCTTTTCAGGAAGAGCCATAGAGACAGAAGGAATGTCGTCTTGGCATATAGTGATAAGTTGAGCTGATGAGAAAGAAGAAGCAAAACTATGAATAGCTGAGTCAACTGAACTGGTGAACATGCTAACAGTAGTTGCCATTATTGATGACAAATTTTCCTCGGAAAAACAATGCTGAAAAGATGATGTACCTAACATACTGGAAAACCTTTGGATATTGGGGATAGATGATACAACGGTAGTCATAAAATCCTCAGCGTCTTCTTCCACGTTTGCATCATGACTCTCAATCTGAGCTGACGATAAACAAATATAATTTTACAAAGAATATTCTTGTACAGATGTATCTGACATCGAACATTCTTGAACAAGCCTCTCCTCCTTCTTGCGAATTGAGATTGAACAAATCAGCTTTTCTTTTGTCCATGCTTCTGGCAGTTGAGCCTATTCAAAAACTACTACAGTCTTGAGCCTTTTAGGATTTACTTTAGTTAACTCTATCTCATATTGAAATTGAGACCTGACTTTTTCAAAATTTCTTTTGAGTTCTGCCCCTTTCTCCGACATATATTTGATTGTTGTAAGAGAGGGGCTCAATGGGCCTTCAAGAACACCTGTCCCCTTATTCTCATGTTGAGCACCAATAGCAGCAACATACCTTGTTGCATGTTCTCTCGCTTCTCCTTCTCAAATAGGTACGGTTTCGACCCCAGTTTTTCAAAATTTCTTTTGAGTTCAACCCCTTTCTCCAACATATCTTCCATTCTGCAAAGAGAGGGGCTACATGGGCCTTGAAGGACACCTTTTCCCTTATCCTTAGATCAAGTAGCAATAGCAGCAGCAGACCTTGCTAAATATTCTCTCGCTTCTTGTTATGTCTTCTCCTTGTCAAAATCTTGTTTTAGTTCCAATTTATTTCCTCTTTCTAGCAGAATTATTCTCTTAATATCCTTTTCATACGTGTGCTGATGCGACTTTGTCCCTGGATCACTGATTTTACAAATCACCTCCTAAAAAGTGGAATCTCCTCTCATCATGGAATCATCAGGCTCATTTTCATGAACATATTGAAATTTGGCATGCTCGTGAGCAAATAGATTATGCAAAAAACGCACTGGATCATGCATTCTTTTGAATACCTCTCCCAAGCTCATAACAGAAATCTCATTTCCCAACAAAAACGCATGACCAGCATTCTATATCGTAAGATTGAAAAGCTTCATAAGAAATTTAGGCAACGCCTTCTTCTTATGTTTGGTCAACATGGAAAAATCCCCATCAATCATAGTCTGATAGGAAAATTCTTAAAGCACAATTCGATCTGGAACAATTCTCGGAAGTAAGTGCATTATATTGCTGCCCCAAATCCTTATGTAAGATAAATATTCTCCTACATGTTAAAATTCCATATTCTAAGCTAGATTATCAGCATTTAATTTCAATTTCATAACAAAAGCATATAGACAGGATCACTAAAAGAAATAGTATCACAAGAACAACACAGATTTATTCTGGGAAAACCCTAAAGGGAAAAACCCAACAAAAGCTTCCTCAATATAGATGCCCCAAAAAGATATAAGGTAAAACCAAAAGAATGATCCTCCTCCTTCTCCAGCTACAGCTCTTTCTCTCTCTTATGCACTACATAAGTGAGTGTGTGTGGGTCAAATGAGGAGTGCCACACCTCTATTTATATTCTTCTGTCCAAACTCAATTATGTAGGCTCGAGTAATCCTAATTCAGTTATGTAGGCTCGAGTAACCACAACTGGGGTACTAATGACCCAACTTACAACAGAGGGGACTTCCTCGTGACTTTTAGTAATTCTCCCAATAGGAACATCGGGGTACAAAGTAATACAAGTAATTCTCCCAATAGGAACATCGGGGACCATAAAAATACATTTAGAATATTCTTCAAAGTTACAACAATTCAACACTCCCCCTTAATGAGAAGGGTATTCTACAATAACATCAATAACAACAACAGTAGGAGAGAGAAGGAATCATCAACATCATCAGGGTGATACATCTATAAATCATTGGAAGCTTTTCATCATATTTAACATATAGTCTTCATCTTCAATCTTCAACAACAATAACACTTTGACCGCTTGATCGACAACGTAATCATCAACACTTTGACCTTTCGATCAACAATAGCATCTTTCGATCAGCAACATCATAATCAGCACTTTGACCTTTCGATCAGCAACATCATCATCATAAACACTTTGAATTTTTTATCAGCAACATCATCAGCATCATACTCTGATCTTTCGATCAGCAACATCATCATCATACTTTGAACTTTCGATCAGCATCATCATCATCATCATACTCTAAAATTTCGATCAACAGCATCATTAGCATCATACTCTGATCTTTCGATTAGTGCATCATCATCATCACAATCTGATCTTTCGATCAGTACATCATCATCATCACACTCTGATCTTTCGATCAGGAACATCATCATCATCAACAACCTGCAATCCACAATACGAAGACAAATGTCTTCGGATCACTTTTGGACTTAAGTCCAGGGATGATACAATCCTACAACATTCTCGAGGACCAAAGCCTCGGGATACCTTTCTGAACCGAAGTTCAAGGATGATACAATCCTACCACATTCTCGAGGACCGAAGCCTCTGGATACCTTTCTGAACCGAAGTTCAAGGATGATGCAATCCTACCACATTCTCGGGGACCGAAGCCTCTAGATACCTTTCTGAACTGAAGTTTAAGGATGATGCAATCCTACCACATTCTCGGGGACCAAAGCCTTCGGATACCTTTCTGAATCGAAGTTCAAGGATGATACAATCCTACCACATTCTCAGGGACCGAAACCTCTGGATACCTTTCTAAACCGAAGTTCAAGGATGATGCAATCCTACCACATTCTTGGGGACCGAAACCTCTGGATACCTTTCTGAACCAAAGTTCAAGGATCATGCAATCCTACCATATTCTCAGAGACCGAAGCCTCTGGATACCTTTCTGAACCAAATTTCAAGGATGATGCAATCCTACCACATTCTCGAGGACCGAAGTCACCAGATCATTTCTGGACAAATGTTCCAGGATGACACAATCCCTCTTCATTCTCGAGGACCGAAGTCACCAGATCATTTCTGGACAAATGAGACAGGATGATACAATCCCTCTTAATTCTCGAGGACTGAAGCCACCAGATCAGTTTAGGACAAGTGTCCAGGGATGATACAATCCCACTGCAACATCATTGCTCCCCCTTTCAAGGAAGGTCTTTTCGAACAACACCAAGCTTGTCTCGAAAGTGTTCGAACTTTTACCTGAGACAAAGGCTTTTTCAATGCATCAGCAAATTTCTCATCAGTACTCACATACTGGAGCTTTATGGCTCCTTTCTGTACCATATCTTGAACGTAGAAGTGTTGGATTTCTATGTGCTTTGATATATCATGGAAAACTGGGTTCTTCGACATCTTTAAACAACTTTGGTTATCACATAGAATCTCAGTAATATCCATCTCCATGTCAAATAGACCTGACATCAGCTTCCGAAGCCATATGGCTTCACAACTAGCAGATCAAGTTGCTATGTATTATGATTCCACCTTGCTAAGAGCAATACTGGACCGTTTCTTACTAAACCATGAAATCATAGCAGACCCCAGACAAAAACATCCACTTGATGTGCTTTTCCTATCTGAGACGCTTCCATCCCAATCTGTATATGTATATCCATACAATCTGTAGTCATGGTTTCCATCATAGTATAGACCAAAGTCTATAGTCCCTTTTAGATATCTCATCACATGTTTTGCAGCTATTAGGCGAACCCATCTAGGTTGAACTAGATATTGACTCAAGGTGTTCACAGCAAAACAAATGCCTAGTTTGGTATTTGTTAGATACATCAATGACCCAATAATTTGTTTGTATTGAGTCACATCCACTAACTCTGATGAGTCATCATCTAACAACTTCAAGTTGGAATCCATGGGTGTGGCCATGGCTTTACATTCCAACATATCAAATCTTTTCAGGATTTCTACTGCATACTTTCCCTGATTGGGAAATATTCCTTCTAAGTTCTTCCATACTTCCAGACCTATGAAATAATGCATTAGACCAAGGTATTTCATCTCAAATTCTTCAACGAGCTTCTTCTTACATTCTACAATTTGTTTCTCATTCCCTGTCAGAAATAGATCATCCACATATAATAATAGTATGACAGGTTCATCTTTTATAACCTTGAAGTAAAGGTTAGGATCATCTTTACTCTTGGCAAAGCCCATGCTTGTTAGGAAACTATCTATTCTTCCATACCAAGCTCTAGGAGCTTGCTTCAGGCCATACAGGGCCTTCTTCAACTTGCATACATGAGTTTGTCTGTCTTAAAATTCAAATCCTTGTGGTTGCTCTATGTATACTTCTTCTTCAATCACACCATTCAGGAAGGTTGTTTTCACATCCATCTGGTTTAAGTCCCACTTATTCATGGATGCGAGTGCCATGATAGATCTAATCAAAGTATACCATGCTACTGGAGCAAATGTCTCTTCATAATCAATTCCCTCTTTCTGAGAGAAACCTCTGGCCACAAATATTGCTTTATACTTCTCGATACTTCCGTCAATTGCATGCTTTATCTTGTAGATCCATTTGGAGGATACTACACTCTTTCCTTCTGGTTTGGCAACTATATGCCATACATCATTCTTCATTATTGACTGGTAATCTTCATTCATTGCTTCTACCCATTCTTTCTTCTATACCGCTTCTTTGTAGTTTGTAGTTTCTTGATCTACAAGATCACACATCAAAGCTACATAGTTGGAAAAAGTATTAGGCTTCTTACTTACCCTTGTGGATCCTTCAGGAGCTCCATATCTTTCTGCTTCTTGTATAATCTCTCTTGCCCAAGCAAGCTTTCTCTTTCATGATATCTCCATCCTAGGAGGTTCTTATGGTTCTGTCATGTCATGTTCTTCAGGAGCTTCATCTTCAAGGAGGAATGTAGTCTCTACATTTATGGGAGGTGCATCTTCCTCATACACTTCTTCATGTTGGCATTTTCTGGATCTCTTGAGAGCCGCTTCTTCATCGAAGGTTACATCTCTACTGATTTCCATGTGATGGAATCCAGGAATGTAAATTCTGAATGCCTTGGATACTTCACATTATCCAACAAATATCCCCTTCTTTCTGGAAGGGTCCAACTTGGTTCTTTTCTCTTTTGGTATATGAATATATACTAGACAACCAAATATTTTGAGGTGACTTAACTCAGGCTTATTTCCTGTGAACATCTCTTCTGGAGTCTTGAATCCAAGAGCACTATGAGATATTCTATTCAGTACATATACAACGGTTCTTGTTTTTTCTGCCCATAGATGCATTGGAAGATCTTGATCATATATCGTTGTCTTCACTGTCTCCATGATGGTTCTGTTCTTTCTTTCCGCAACCCCATTCTGTTGAGGATTGTAGGGAGTATTTAGTTCCCTCTTGATTACGACATCTTTGCAAAAGGATTCAAACTATTTTGAAGTATATTCTCCACTATTGTCTGATCAGAGTGTCCTTATTTTCTTGTCTGAGAGATTCTCTATAAAGGCTTTGAATTCTTTGAATTTCTCAAACACTTCACTCTTTTCTTTCAAGAAGTATATCCAAGCCTTTCTTGAATAGTCATCAATAAATGTGATATAATATTCAAATCCACTTAAGGATGTGGAAGACATTGGACCACACACATCTGAATGAATCAATTCCCACGTACCTTTTGTTTTTGTTTCGCTCTTCGGAAATGGATTCTTGATGTTCTTTCCTTTTGCACATCCTTTGCAAATGCCTTCATGTTTGATCTTCATGTCTGGTAATCCTGTCACTACTTTGTTCACATGAGTTAGTGCTTTGTAATTGATGTGATCAAGCCTTCTATGCCATAGTTCACTAGGATCAATGGACTCATCAACAAGGGATGTTTCTGAATGTCCCTTGAGTTTATACAGACCTCCTTCTTCTTTACCGATAATAACTGCATCTTCAATTTTCTTTCCTTTGGGCCACATGAGTACTTGATCATCTATGAATGAAACTCTGAATCCTTTCTTATCTAAGGTTGATATAGAAAGTAGATTCTTCTTTAGACCTAGTACATACAATACTTCCTTCATCTTTAGGGGATTTCCTGAAGCAAGCTTGTAGCTTGCTTCACCAACTCCTTTGATCGGATATTGATAGTCAGCTCCTAGGGATACTTTCTGAGGAGAGTTCTTTTCTTCAAGTTGGGACAGAGTTTTCTTTTGTCCCGTCGTGTGCTTTGAAGCACCACTATAAATAAGCCAAGTGTCTTCTCCAGGTGTTACAGACCCAAAGAGTGCAGATAATAGTACATATTCTTCTGCTTCTTCTTCTCTTGCTTACTTTCTTGAGGGTCCTTCCTCCTCCTCCTCTTCATCCTCATCTTCAACTAGATGAGCATGATGTCTTTTGTTGTTTTTTATCCTCTTCTTATATTATTGTCTCTTCATAGGACAATTTTGGGCAATGTGTCATATATTATCACAATGAAAACATTGAAAACTAGAGTAGTCTTTATCTGGAGGATTTTCCCTTGTTCTTTGGATTCTTCTGGGAGGTTGAGATTCCTTGAGGTTTCTCCTCTTGAAATTAGATTAACTTCGTCTTCTCTTGGTGTGAGTGGATAGGGATTGATCATCTTCCTTCAGTAAGGCTTCTCTATTTTCCATTCTAATCTCCTCTTGAATGCAGTCTTCCCATACCACATCAAACTTCATGCTTTCCTTCCTGGCACACATCATCTAGATGAATGAATCCCAGGGTCTAGTGAGACCATTGAGAGCAGTCATAACCATCTCATATTCATCAAGTTTGTCTCCAATGGCTTCTAGTTGTTCTTTGATCTAGGAGACCCTTGTGAAGTAGTCTTGGATGGATTCTCCATGACTCATCTTAGTGCTCTTCAGTTGAGCTCTTAGATTCATCTTTTTGTTGATGTTTCTACCCTCATACATTCTGGATAGAGCATCATACATTTATTTTGGAGTCTTCTTAGATGACACTTGAGGGATCAAGTGATCTTTGATAAGGTCAACAATAATCCTTTGTGCCCTAATCATATCCTTCTTGTGCTTCTCCTTAGCTTCAGCTTTTTCAGGTTCTGCAACTTCCTCTTTGATATACTTATCAAATCATTCTCTTGGAGAATGAGACGAATATTGTATTTCCATGCTCAGAAATTCTCTATGCCTTCTAACTTGTCCTCAAGCTTAGTGCTTGGGGCCATCTTGTCAGAAAATCACAAAAAATGAAATTATGCAGAATGAGAAACTGAACTTACCAAGATATGCGCTTGACTGAGGTGAGTTGACTAGTGTGCTTGGTTTCTGGAGATCTCAAGTCTTCACCTTCCAAATCAGACTTGCGAGATTCAGCTTCTGCAGCTTCTAGCTGTTTTCTGGTTCTTTAGTTTTTTGGTGCAATTGTCAAACTAGGGTTTGACTTTCCCAGAGACTCACTCACCCAAAAACCTCGATTCTAGCCTCAATAGATGCGCTCTGGGAGGGCGCAAGTTTCTATGCAAGCATTTTTCTAAAAATCAAAATTTTTCCTGAAACCCTAATTTCTTTCGGGGAGAGAGAGAGGGATTTTTCATCTTGTGAAAGCTGTCCTATACAGACTAGCTCTGATACCATGTTAAAATTACATATGCTAAGCTAGATTATCAGCATTTAATTTCAATTTCATAACAAAATCATATAGACAGGATCACTTAAAGAAACAATATCACAAGAACAACACAGGTTTATCTTGGGAAAACCCTAAAGGGAAAAACCCAACAAAAGCTTGCTCAATATAGATGCCCCAAAAAGATAAAAGGTAAAACCAAAAGACTGATCCTCCTCCTTCTCTAGCTATAGCTCTTTCTCTCTCTTATGCACTACACAAGTGAGTGTGTGTGTGTCAAATGAGGAGCACCACACCTCTATTTATATTCTTCCATTCACTTAAAATTAGACTCAGTTATGTAGGCTCGAGTAATCCTAATTCAGTTATGTAGGCTCGAGTAACCACAACTAGGGTACTAATGACCCGACTTACAACGGAGGGGAATCCCTCATTACTTTTAGTAATTCTCCCGATAGGAACATCGAGGTACCAAGTAATACAAGTAATTCTCCAGATAGGAACATCGAGGGCCACAAAAATATATTTAGAATATTCTTCAAAGTTACAATAATTCAACACTACATACCAGTCGCCATAATCATAAATGAGTTCCCTAATTTTTGATAAAATGTAGGAGCATCAAATTTAAAAATTTTACAGTACATTGACCCGAGAAATAGGTCACATAGCTCATAAACATGAGGTATGAAATTGTCATCCCACAAATCAGCGCAATATATATGAACAGGTGGACATTTCTCCTTCCAATCTCAATTTAGCTCCGGGAAACAAGAACACGCACAGAATGCATCCATAACGAACCTTGACATGTAGAAAGATGGTTTCTGGTTGGTCGGGGTTCTCTGATATTTTTCAATTTCCCCCCGCAAATTGCAAAACAAAATTTGTGCCCAGTAGAACGAATCACCTGTAAGCAAAACATGGTTCTCCATAGCCACCCATTTCTTTTTTAATAAGGAACAGTTAGGTAAGCCATATAATCTGCAAAACATGGCTGCCAGCAATAAGAAAGGCTCTCTGAACCAAGAAACTGGATATGTCGACAGTGAAACAAGAATTACTATTGTTGGGTCTTCCAACCAACATTTCACCACTTGGTCGTAATTCGATTTGGAAAGGATTTCGTCGAAAAGTTTCGCTAAGAAAAACTGCTTCGAAGTTTTCAAACCATAAGCCCTAGCAAACACTTTTGGACCAAACGAAGCAATAGACACATTGTCAATATCATTGAACATTCATTGGTAAAGGTCAACGTGATCCAATGCCCACTTAACAGGGTCTGTGTAAGGCATAAAAGGAGGTCTTTCCGCAATGCAATGGAGCTGGGAATTGTGTATGTTCATGTAAAAATGTTGGTCATTAGTAACAGAGGAAAAATCATTACTGTCAAAAATAGAATAAATTATGGACCAGTCCACATATGAGGACTCAAAAACATACCCACTCATGTCAGTGAAAACACCGGCATTGGGATCTTTGATTTTCTACTCTTGAAGAGTCGTTTTAGGTATGTTATTCTTGGTCGTAGCAGATACCTTCTCTGATTGAATTTTAACAACCATTTCTAAAAACGACCGAGAGTTTAAATTTACTAGAAAAAATGGTCAGCAAGTAAAAACTTACAGGACAAAATCACGAGTCTACGCGCTCAGACACAGGTAATCCACAGTAAAAAAAACTCTGCCCAGACTAAAAAATCTTAAAGTTCAATTCTTTAAAAAGCCATCTACAAGGGGAAAAATAATATTCACCGTATATTTCTTATGGCTCAACGGACAAGTTCAACCAAACAGCAAACATTTACATTTCTGATTTTTAGGTTATTTCACCTTTCCGCTATTTTTAATATCGTGTTCTTTTCTTTAATATTCACTTAACCACACTATCCATTTTTTGTTTTTTATATTGATTGTATGAAAATTAAAGTATAAATTAGATAATTCTTAAATAGGATACAGATTACTTGTTGACTGCGATGCTAATGTCTTTCCCTTATCCCATACATTTCCAAATTCATAAATGTCCTATCATGATATTTATATGTCGAAAATAAGAAATTTAGACAAATTGCAAATCGGGAAACAATCATTCAGTCAAAAACCATGTGGGATCTCCGCTTTCCGATATGGAAAATAAAAAGTCTAAAATCGAATAAATGAACGTTATTAAAATATAGAACGATATTCCCCATTTCCGATATCCAAAATATACGAAATTGGAAATCGAGAAGCCATGGAATTACTTGAAAAAAAACATAACTCCGATATCCAATTCCCCGATCTTCTGATTTTGATTGAGGGTTTCAGAAATCAAAAATATCATAGTTGATTGTACGGAAGACCAAATTCATAAATGTCCTATCATAACACTTATACGTCGGAAATAATAAATTTATACAAATCGCAAATCGGGAAACAATCATTCAGTCAAAATTCATGTGGGAACTCGGGTTTCTAATTATCGAAATCATGAATCTACGCGCTCAGACACAGGAAATGCACAGTTAAAAAACTCTCACCAAACTGAAAAATCTTAAGTTCAACTCTTTAAAAATCCATCTACAAAGGAAAAAATTAACGAACAAGTTCAACCAAACACCAAACATTTACATTTCCGATTTTTAGGTTGTTCCACCTTTCCGCTCTTTTTAATATCATGTTGTTTTCTTTAATATTCACTTAACCACGCTATTCTTTTTTTGTTTTTATATTGATTGTATGGAAATTAAAGTTTAAATTAGATAATGCTTAAATATGATACAAATTACTTGTTGACTGCGATGCTAATCCCTTTCCCTTGTCCTATACATTTCCCAATTCATAAATGTCCTATCATAATATTTATATTTCGGAAATAAGAAATTTAGACAAATCGCAAATCGGGAAACAATCATTGAGTCAAAAACCATGTGGGAAAATGCACAAATCGTAAATTCGAATATTGGTGTTCCTTATTTCAAATGATGGTATTTTCTGCATCTGAAGAGAGTACTTGTGCACTTCTTCTTCTTGCTCAACTAATGTTGCTGCTTTTAATATACATCAATGTACAATACATCAATTACCTTCTTGGACTTGTGCTTAGCGTGTGGAAAAGAAAAAGTCTACAATCGGACAAATGAATGTTATTAAAATATAAAACGATATTCCCCGTTTCCGATATCCAAAATATACCGAATTGAAAAAATCTCAGAGTTGAATTACGCTATACAGCCCTATGGAAATGCATAATGTCACAAATCCGAAATGCACATGTTGCGAAATTTAAATTCGACCATACTTTGTTTTTAATGCAAAAAATAGGACATTGAAAACTTTAAATTTCAAGTTTCAGTTTTTTTTACTTAGAAATTAAAGTTTAAATTAGATAATTCTTAAATAGGATACAAATTACTTGTTTACTACGATGCTAATCCCTTCCCCTTGTCCCATACATTTCCCAATTCATAAATGTCCTATCATAATATTTATATGTCGAAAATAAGAAATTTAGACAAATCGTAAATCGGGAAGCAATCATTGAGTCAAAAACCATGTGGGATATCCGCTTTCCGATATGGAAAAGAAAAAGTCTACAGTCGCACAAATGAACGTTATTAAAATATAAAATGATATTCCCCGTTTCCGATATCCGAAATATACGGAATCGGAAAAATCTCAGAGTTGAATTACGCTATACAACCCTATGGAAATGCATAATGCCAGAAATCCAAAACGCACATCTTGCGAAATTTAAATTCGACCATACGTTGTTTTTAATACAAAAAATAGGACATTGAAAACTTTAAATTTCAAGTTTCAGTTTTATTTACTTAATAAAACTCAATTTTAAGCACAGCTGAAAAATGCACAAGTTTGAAATTTTAATACCAAACATCAATTTTATTTACTCAAAATGTCTTAACCTAAAATTTCAAAACTCGGTATTAATACGCAGTCTCCCAACATAAGTCACAAAGGTTGGGTTGCCTGCAGAAAGACATAATATCCTCTCAACGTTTTTGTGAACCTCTTGATGCAAATGATGCAAATGCTAGTTATGATAAAGGGTAGTGTCACACCACATGATTGAAATAGTGAACTCCTCGAAGGCGCACCCTTGTTATATGATCATTTGTCAAACCTCAATTTAATTATTTTCCCATACGTCAAATTACCCCAAGTAAGTAATAAACACAATGACTTAGTGTTGGATAATAATAATAAAAAATCCATGGCAGAAATACATATCCTCCAAAACTATCACTTCGGACTGGCATAGGATTTCTACAAATAAGACTTAGTCGCATCGAAAAAGAACGATCTAATGTCAATACTGTCGTATCATAGTCGCATCCATAAGTATAGTGAATGGTGAACTTCTTTGCAACCTCCATATCCCAAGGGGGCGGATTTAAGATGCGAAGATATAGTTTGTAAGAAAACAAACTTCAAACTAAAAAAGCAAAACCTACTTCAAACAAATTTATCCATCCTTTCATTATGCAAGGAACATCAAACATAAAAGTTTTCTTACTGGATATTGTTTCTTTTAAGGGGATTTTATAAATTACCAAAACTATGGGATCAATAAAACTTGATACTTGGATCATAAAATCCTTTCTAAGGGAATATCACATCCTCTGCAATACTGAAGCAACTACACAACCATTTTGGAAAATTGGGAGAGAATGAATGGAAAGGAAAGAAGGCACTCAATCAACATACAAAACTTAAATGAAAAAGTATTGGTCTTGGGAAGAACATTGTACAACTTAAGAACCCAACCAAAATCTTTGCTTGCCTCAGGATCCTTCTTCATTTCCAATGAGACATATAACCACGTAGGTGCAATATTTTCGAGAGATGCATGAAGTCATCACATGATTGATTCTTAGAACTCATTATCAATTAAACTTCTATGCCCAAAAAATTAGCAAATCCAAACAATGTAAATGCATTCATCGTCAGAAAGATAATAGAGCCTCTTACAGTGGATATGAATCAATTTTCAAGAGAAGGTTCATTAACAAGAACAAATATGTCATATGTTTCAAAGAACATCTAATCAACAAGTCCAAGTACAATTATTCCTGGTTCTTATTCTACTTAAAGTTGATCAGCATCTACCTCAACCAAAATAAAAGCAATGTACTTCCTTTTGGGAGCAACATTATGTGAATAAGAACAACATAATAAATACATGCATTTGAGACAAAACAACAATTAGTTTATATAATAATAAGATGTTGGAATTTGTAGCAAGTGACCTACATTAATACATGACCATATATTTCCATCAAATATTGTTCAATGCCATTCAGGGGAATTTGTAAATACAATTTTATTTATAAGTACTTTTTATAGAAGGTAAACAATCGAATTTAAGTAAGTTTAGCTGATTGGAAAGGAACAGGAGACAAGAAGGTACAAAATAATATAGTATTAATTTGAATGAATAGGTGTGATAAAGTGAGAGCTAATGAAGAACCACGCACCCAACAAATAATAGTAAACATCACTACAAGGAAAATTCCCTATAGGGGAGGTTATAATTAAGGTCATAGCGGAGGTTTTTAGTGTTACAAGATTGGTCAAAATTGACAAAAAAATCTCCACTAAAACCTTCTCTAATGGTAACAAATGTTTTAGCGGAGGTTTTTATGAAAACTTATTATAACTAAAAAAGCCTTGATGGTTGGAGTATTTAGCATAGACTTTTTCATCGATGTGCTTTGTTGATATAATCACACCAATGCTAACAAATACAAAATGCAACGATGCCTTTAAATACAAACAAGCATTGATCCACAACAAACTTTTAATGGCACTAGTCCTTAATAATACATATAACACTAGTGCACACCAAAAGTTTTAATGGTATCAATCCTTTATAACAATATATGTATGGGTTGGGGCGACAGGGGGGGCGGGGTTCTCAACACCTCGGATGGAAAACTAAAATTAAATTTTTCATGGGGTCTTGGAAGGGAAACAAACAATGTAGCAAAAGCAATGGCCCTCTGGCAGGGGCTTCAACTAGCCAGGAGTTAGGGAATTAATGAAATGATAGTGCTTAGAGATTCAAGAATAGTAATTCCATCTCTCGCTGAAAATATGTTACTTTCTCATATGCATATTTGTCAATGGATCAAAAAAATTCAAACTCTAACCAATTATTTCCGCAAAATCGAGTTCATCTAGATTCTGAGGAAGCTCAATAGCAAAGCGGATCTTGCTGCAAATATAGGCACCACTCTTGGCATTGGATTTTTGGTGAAGAATGGGGCTAGAACCTTTTTCCAACCCCCATAGGAACTTGGACCTTGTCCCTTGGGGCTCCCGTCCCTCCAACGTGGCGTCTGGTCTTGTCAACTCGTGGCATGATCCTTTGGTTGGCTCGTCAGCTTGTGGCATGATCAGGCACATGGGATCGTACTTGCACTGAAGTGCCTTATATTAACTCGAGTACGGTTGTTCATGGTCGTTCTCATCTAACCGCAGGTCTCATGTCCCATATTTCTTATGTGAAACCAGAAGTTGATAGTCAGGAAATCATGGAACTCCTGAGCGAGAAGGGTGGTAAGTTTATAAGGCAAGGAAATCACAATGGTCGTTGTTTCCAGATCTGGTTTGTCTGCATTAGCAAAGAGTTTGTGGGATTTCTTAGTGTTCAAGATGTTCTCTTCAACATGAACGCGTCCATGGCATCCTCTGCACCAACCCAGTTCATTGAAACTGACATCAGGGAGATTAAAAAGAATATAAAGAAGATGAATTGGTATCTGAGCAAGATCGATTCAGAGGGAGGCTCTCAGTTGGAGACAATTGATAGGGACATGGTTTACCTAAGGAAGGAATTTACCCGATCAATTTCCCGAACTGAAAATGCTTTGACAGGGATACTGGCGGAATTGGAAATAAAATTCAAGAAGCTGGAATTGAAGGTGGTGAAACTAGAAGCAGTGGCATCCCCGAGTTCTTCCTCTCGCCATGGAGAGAAAGCTAATTGACTCGCAGTCCTTTAGGATGTTTTTTTTAGTTTTTCTGAATCAGTTTTGGCTATTAATACTGGTTATTTAGAAGTTGTATGTCTTTCTTTGATAAAAATACATGAGATGTAAAGGTAGCAATCCAAAATTTATAAGTATTGGCGTTGTCTGAACTCTGATTGTCACTTCCAAAAGGGCACCTATACTATATTGTGGCTACGTTTTAGTGGTTATACCACTTTTATATAAAATATAACCATTTTTGTCTAAATATATGTGTGTGTGTGTGTGTGTGTGTGTGTGTACGGGTGATTTATTTTAAATATGGCATCGGTGGTTATGAACAATTTTAAATCATTGGTACGATAACGAAAGGAAAACCATCGTTGAAGTTGACTAGGACGTTGACTTTCGTTGTATTTTTAAAATTTAATGGTGTGGCTACGATATAGTGGTGTGTCAGTGTGCTTATATTGAAAACAATGGGGCGTCATAATAACAAAGCACCAAGGCATGCAGCAAATATTTTGTTGCACCAGTGTGCATTTGTTTTAAACGCATCGGTTATATATTTACTCAAACACATCGGTGCGATTAAAACAATCAAAGGCACTAGTTTTCATTTTCTCTTTGGTGAACACTGACATCGGGTGGAATATCTATATGTTATTTTTATTTTTTTAATACCATTATTCATCAAAAATTGAAATATGTTTTATAATAGTATTCATATAATTTTAATTTTAAGTATTGTGTTTGGATATGATGTTTGGATTAATTTGTTATATTATAAATTTCCGCATCTACTGTAATATTTAATCATTCATATATTTAATTGGCGATGTGACATTTCACAATGACATTGGGGAATCCAATAGAATAAGAAACTTTATTTTATTATGAATAAGAGGCTCTTTGTCATACAAAATGGGACAACATAAAGGGACACAATAATCAAAATGTCAACATGCATGTAATTTTTATACTTATTGGTAACATGTTGTCTTTCAATAGGAACACTGTGTCCACTACATTATACATAATGTCTTATTTTCACAGACAATTATTTCAAACTATACAACAACTTGCATTAACATCCAAATATATTGATCATAATTCTTCGTTGAAACTATTGTCAGTGTTTGAACCACTTGCATGGCTTGGGTTATTTGGCCGAATGTTTTGTTGATTGCCTCGTTTTTTTCCTCATCTTCAGCTTCCATCTACAAACATAAAAATAAAGTGTGATGAGTGTATATACATTGGTAGGAATCTTGAAAATTAAGATAGATAATATACATGAATTTAATTTGAAAACCAATGTACCATATTAATAATTGAGTTATGAATAACGCACATTCTTTCAAAACCAAATCTCATGCCTTCTCTCAACAACTCTTATGTTTCTCCACTCCATACTTTGCTTCTTGCAAGTTTTATATCCCATAACAAATCATAGATTTAATATAAAGGATTTTTTTTATTCCGTTAATTGTAAAATGAGAGAAGTAAAACAACATGACTTACAAATTACAAAATTAATTTTTGATATGCCAACATCTACTCACAACCCATACTTAACCCAATGTCAATCAATTCTTCTGATGGATCTTCTTTGTATGTTAACACATGTTTGAAGACATTCAAAGATGGTCGACGTAAAAATATTTAAAATATAAAGATCACAACCAATATGAAATTGTAAGTTGTTATAAAAAAACCACAACTACTCACAAACTTTTCTATCAACCGCATTTTCCTCGTCGTCTTGTCTTATGTATTGAACGGGCTCCATTTTGTTTTCTTTTCTTCAACAAAATAATTGAAAATTAATATTTAATGATAAATTAATTAATTACATGTACATAATATAAAAATGCAATGATCTCATACATTTGAAGCACGTTGATGTTGACATGGCTCCTTCTGTAATGTTATTATGCCCATTTCCTTGACCATCTCCTTGTACACTTCTTTGGACATCCCTACTGGCCTATTTTGGATATCACTTCATTCATCCTTTGGGATTTTCCTCATATTCCTGAAAATTTAAAATGAAATTAAACTATTTTTATATTGATATGAAAAGTAAATATATCATAATTAATATAAAGGAACGATGTGTACTAGTATATGCATATATTATATAAAAACATGTTTAGGAATATTACTTTTTTGTTGTATGTTGTTGTTATTACAAGTCTAACAGGTCTTATTGACCATTTCTTTGGAAACACCTCATATAGTTTAGATATAACATGATTCTTGGAATCATTGGAATGATTTATATATTGTAAGTGGAAAGTATGTCTATATGTTCTTTCCCCTATATCCCTCATATTTTTATAATTAAAAAAAATCCCCATTTCATTCACTTCCAACACCACATAAGGACCAATTCATTGTCATTTTCATCTTCCATAATTTGTTTTTCTTATGATGGAATTCCCTTTGGTTGTTTTCAATCCCTGCATAACATTTAACATAAGTGAAAAAATTGTTGAAACATGTTAAGGAATATTCTTAAGTAAAGTATTACTGAAAATTCAAGAAAAAAAATCACATTGATTACTTTTTTATTCAACTGATTCTTCCCTCTACAAATTTTCCATCAAGGTCTTATGCTCTTCTGCACTTAGATTGCAGATAATCTTATCGAGCGTCCTCATTTTGTATCCCTACATGATACACATTAACTAATACATATTAATTAAACTTACTTATAATTCAAATATATTATTTTAATACATAAATTACAAACAATTTTCCTTCTTGGCATTTTTTGGATGTGCTCCCATCATGTCGATTAGATTAGTATTCATTGAACGTTTATCACACATTATGTATCAATAAATAACCTGGACCATTAAATAGAAAATCTATTAAATAAATTATATAATTTCCAGATAAAAGTGTAGTCTCCCATTTCATTGTGCTTCAATAATACAAACACCATGGTGCGTTTACGATGGGAACGCATCAGTGCACCATAGTTGAAGGCATTGTTCACGAAAAATAAACAAACAATTTGATACGCCTTTTTTAGTGTGATATATTTAATATAAAGCACCGGTAACGAACAATGCACTTTTACTACAAACGCATATGTACGTTATATGAAAACGGTCGTACCGAAAACTTTGAAAGTGTTTAAGAAAACAAACAAGGCTGACAAGGTTTTGCATCCAACAGAATAATTGGTCCCATAGGACCCAACGCCTTATATATAAAACCACAAACCCATAAAATCTAGAATGTCTAAAAATAAAATTCCTAATTATGAAATAATAGAAGGATTTAAACCTGTTGTTGTTGCAACTGCTTCCCCAAAAAAATTGAATTTTAGGGGCCCCTCCTTCTATTTTGATTTGAAGGCACACTTACACTAGTTTCCCAATTCGGATAAGCCATCCCTACACACTTAGTTTTTTTTTTTTTAATCTTGAGCAAAAGAATATTTCCGCAATTCTTTTCTTTCTGCAACCTTAGTCTTTTCACATCTTCAACCTTTCTGCAAGCTCCTTTCCACAATTATAGATTGCGGAAATACACATGTTTCATTTTTGGCTTTCGGAATTTACCTTTCTACAATTGTGGATTGCGGTTGCAGAAATCCCCAGTTTTCACTTTTGACTTCCGCAATTTTCCTTCCCGCATTTCTCTGAGCCGTTAATTTTTTTTGGATTCATCCCTAACTGTCGATCTGAGATCAAATGCGAGATTCCTCTGGAGTGTTCGATATTTTGTGTTTTGTAGATTGCGAACTGTGGATTACATATACAACGTTTTCTGAAGTTGAACATCCGTAATTTCCCTTCTGCCATTCTTTTTTTGCATTTCTTCTGGACCATTGATTTCTTGCAGATTCTTTCCTGACCGTTGATTCTGCGGATCGTGGGTCGTGAAAAACCCAAATTTCTAATTTTAACTCCCTTAATTTCCCTTCCGCAATTCATGTTCTGCATTTCTCTAATCCGTTGATTTTTTGTGGATTTATCCTTTCCCGACCATTGAATTTTTGCGGATTACAGGTTGTGGAACCAACTTTTCCCGAAGTTGAACTCCTGAAATTTCCTTCCTGCATTTCATTTTCCACAACTCTTTTGAGTCGTTGATTTTTAACGGATTTATTCTTAACCGTTAATCTGAGATCATATGTGGGTCTCATCTTATCTTTGCAGATCCCTTATATTCCTTGCACCTTTCTCTTGTGGGATTGTTTCTGGAACGTCATATATTTTGCAGATTTGATCTCATCCATTGATTTACTATCTCCAACGAAACTTCACTTAACCTTGCAGATTTCTTATCTTTCATTCATTTTCACTTTATGGATATTTCCCCGTTGTCAATCCATCTTCTTGACATGTTCTGAGTTGTTTAATATCTGCTAAACTTTATCCCGGACTAATAGGGAACTAAGAAAACTTCTCGTCGGCTTAATTTAATTGTTACTATTTTTGCTTAATGGGGTACTCTTCACCCTCTGGGTAATAATTAGCACCTACTAATAAACTTGAAATTGAGAATGCATAATGAAACTAAGGATAAGGCAATTAGTTGCAATATTACTAGCAAATTATGGTTGTTTTAATGTAAAGAACGAGAAGTTTTATAGAATCTTGTTTAAATGTTATTTCAAATCAGATTTATATCTCATTATATTTTGTTCATGTATCACAGGTATTATTTTTCACCAAATTAGATTGCCTCATTAAGGAGAGTGTGAAGGTGATGCAGGGACAAGAGATTCGTGACTAAGAAGTGGCACGTGTGGAGACGTAGTAACCTTACTAGGGCTTGAGCTGATAAAATAAAATACAATCAGGGGGAAGGTGAACAGACAGTCTGCGTGTGTTTCTAGCAGAGCAGGGCCCATATAGATTTCATTTCTTATTAAACCACTTGTATTCTCCCATGAAAAAAAATAAGGACAAAGTTTGGGAATTTCTAGGGTTAGGGTAGACCAAAGGTCACAAAGCAATGGGTTCATATTGTAATAAATAGGGGTCTAGAGGATGATAGGGGACTTTTGGATGGCATAAGGGAGACTGGACTATTGTGTAAAAGAACTAATTATTTGCTAATAATACAGATCAATTGGTTGGAACAAAGGCCTATACAAAAACTTGCTTGGAATGTGTTGAATGCATCCTGTGGAATTGTTTCTTCTTGCTTCTATACATTATACAGTGAGATTGTTCTAAATTCTTGGAACTAATTCTTTGGTTATGAATGGATCCGTTGTCTGTGTAATGAATGAGTAATAAAATATTTCATTATATCATAGCTATCTTTGGTATCCTTTCTGTTGTAAATGTGAATATTGTGTTGGAACAACTATCTGTTAGACTTATATGAACATTTTGCAATATATTACTCTGAACTCTAAATTTGCTCCCTATGGGTATAAGATAGATTAGCTTAGTCTTAGATTTAGAAGAATAATTGAGAATGAAAGAATGGTAAGACAAGAGGTAAGAACCTGCGCATCACATGTGAGGTTTTTGCTCATCAATTATATGCATTTAGGCACTTGCATCTCATCTTTGAAAAGAAAATTACATAAATGGTGGACCAAGTTGTAACCGATAGAGACTTAAAACAACTTAATCTACGATAGTCGCATCGTTAACCGGACAGATTCCCCATACCAAACGGTGGAAGATCTAATTGGGATCGATTATCGGGGAGAATCCCTATTGTCAGTATCTAGGAAATTTTCCAGGCATCAACAGGTTTGGCACTAGAAGGAGGGCTACCAGTGCATGGCTGGCAAAGGAAAACCGTTTGTAAGAAAAGACTCCACTGGAACAACATATGAAACACCTTTTTCTGAAGATTTCGTTCTTGAATCTGAAGAAAAGGAAAGGGTAACTTCTGAAGAAGAAGGTTCAAAACGTTTGTATGATGTCCCATTCGAAGAAGTTGATCACTTTCGGAGGCATACAAGATCTTACATTAAGAAACTTGGGGGATTGAAAGTAGTCCCTGCACTACCAAGAAATACAGGCTTCCAAGAAAGCAATCTCTTATACTTAAGATTCGATCCTTGTGGAAAATTTGGAAGAATTGGTGGACATATCTATCCAAGAAATCACTCAACCTCTTGATCAGTTGGGACCAGAGTCTCCTACATCTCTACTTTTCCCACATTCTCCACCACATTCTCCACTACATTCTCCTCCTCAACTTATGGCTGCAGTTGTTAATCAACCGGCATGGAGGGATAGAACACCGCTTAATTTGGTTGTGCCTTTGCATGATTTACCTAAGCACCCAGAACGAGTGTTACCAAATTTTGATCCCGAAAAAGGCATTTATGTAGAAGACCATTTGAAAAGTTTCTATCTAGCTTTGGATCTTTTAAATGTTGAACATGAAGATGTTGTATGCAGACTTTTTCCATAAACTTTTAAGCCTAAAGCATATTCTTGGTTCTTTAGTCTACAAGCCAATTCAATAGGAAACTGGGATACTTTTGAAAGGGTATTTAAAAGCAAATTCGGTAATCAAAATATTGTAGCTACCCTTATGAAAGAGTTACTGTCTATGAGGATGTAAAAGAAAGAAAAATTTCAAGATTTCAATCAAAGGTTTACTACTCTTTTAAGTAGTTTTAGTGCTGCAACAAAACCAGCCGAAGAATCTTTGGTAGAATATTATACTACAGCACTATACCCACCTATAGCAATGTTTGTGAAAAGGGTAGTCAAGCCTACGTTGGTAGAAAATTATGATGAATCCAGCAGGGTGGAAGTTGATATTGATAGTATAGCAAAGCACACTTCAGAACCAAAAGTGAAAACCACAGCCAATAAAAAACCTTTGTTGTTAATGAGGCCCAAAGAAGAACACTCAAATGAGTTAGAAAATGTGGTCAATATGGTGCAGAAGTTATCAAATAAGATAGTAGACTTAGAAAAGGAAAAGGGAGCTAGTTCCTCTAGAAATCCTTTCAAGTCATATTACAATAAAAGGGAAGAAAGTGGACAGCCTCGACCTCCTCAAATTAATTCTATTGTTTTAAATTTTAATGAAGTAGGTATGGATCATTTCTGTACTTTTCATTAGGAACATCATTCTGAAAAGAGTTTCCTGTAATGGATAAATTAGATGAGTTTGGTTATGAATCAATAGTTAGATGCCTAGTTGACAGAGCCTAAGGTGGAAGAATACCAAACAAATGACCCGGAAGAAACAAATGAAGAAACCACAATGGTGTTATGGGATTGGACACCCAAGTTGGGGTTGAGCGAGGAAGAGCAGACTGAAGAAATACAAGTATCAGTGGTAAATGTTACAAAAAAGAAGTAAAGGACCGGTTATGGATCAAATTTTAGTGTTTCCTAAAACAAAGAAGATAAAATAAACCATGAATAAAATTATCAGCACTACTCAAACATCACCTAAGTCAAATCCGGTAAAAATAAAAGAGACAAATATAGTAGTTAACAAACCTGTGAAGACCCTGGAAAATAAAACAGAAAATACTAAGAAAGATTTGGTAAAATATGACAAGGGGTATGATATTGTGGAAGACATTAAGAAAACTAAAGCAGATAGCTCTTTATTTGAATTGTGTAATATACCTCAACAAAGAAAGAAACTATTGGAAGCATTTGATCCGCAACCCAGCAGTACTTCAGAAGCCATTGAATCTGATACTGAGATTAACGAAGCAAGCATTGGTGGCAAACCTAAATCTCAGGCTTTGCCTTTTCTACTATCATTTGATATTTTTAATCACAATGTACATAACTATTTGGTATATTCTGGAGCCTCGTCTAATGTTATGCCGCTTTTGATATGTAAGAAGATTAATGGTCAGCCAACACCATCCCCCTCTCAGATAATTCAAATAGATAGGTTTGTTGTTAAGGTTATATGGGAGATGAAATATGTGTTGATTTGATTGTCTACAGATCCTAGAGTATGCCAGTTCATAGATATTATGGTGGTAGATATACTGGAGGATTATGGGTTAATATTGAGCAGGGACTAGTCAACGAAACTTAATGGTCTCTTTGCAACCGATTGGTCTCACATGTGACTGCCCAAAATAGTCAAAATTAGATTAAGATACTAAGGGAACCACATATGACACAGAACGTAACTCAATTGGAAGTAAAGAGCGAGCCTGTAAATTTCTCATCTTCAGTTTTGGGAAACTATTTTTTAGAGCTCAAACCAGGGAATTACCAAGCTGAGGAATTCAGTTGTGAATTAGATACGTAGTCTGACTCCTTTGACTTTCACGGACTGATGATATTGACTGTAATATAGTAAATTTAGTCACTAACATAGGAAATGATACTAACCAAGTAGTTTTAGAAGATAGATTTTGGTTTTTATATTTTGATGGTTCTAAAACACAAGAGGGATGGGGAGCGGGTTGTGTCCTGGTTCATCCTAAACACAATAAACATTTTCTCTCTTATAGACTAGATTTTGAATGCACAAACAATACCGCTGAATATGAAGCTCTAGTCCAGGGCCTGAAGAAACCCATTGAACTAAATGTAAAAAATTTAAAAGTTTTCAGTGATTCTGAGATAGTGGTTAGGCAAGTTAGAGACATGATTCATTTTTATCTCCACACCTAAAAGGATATCAAGATGAAGTATGGAATTTGATAGCACATTTTAATGCTTTTAATATAAACTCAATTCCTATATTACAAAATGTTTCAGTTGATTTATTAGCTACTTCTGCTTCCAGGTTAGTGCCAACTAATCATAAGTATTCCATTGAACTTATTTTCAAGCCACCAGTAGCCGATAATATCACAAATCTGAGGGTGTTTGATGACGATGAACAAATTATCAATTTTCTGACCAATAATGAAGCTTTCCAATAATTTGTGATTGATGATGAAGAAAATCAAGAAGATTTACAAAATGGAGAGGTGACCAAAGGAAATTTCATGCCCAAAGGAGTAAGGACACTTGAAGGAATGCTTGATCTGCATAGAAAATTTAGAAAAATAGCCAACATCAAAACCAATAGTTCATCTATGCAATATGAGATGATTAATTTAGGGATAGAAGTTGAGCCCAAGTATGTAAATTTGTGAACTTGTTGCTCGCCTAGAGAAAGGATCTAGGTTATTAAATTGTTTCAGAAATATAAAGATATATTCACCTCGACATATGAAGACCTAAATACATATGATACGCGCATCATTCAGCATATAATTCCTATCAAGACATGCGTAAAACCATTTCAGCAACAACTCCGGAAAATGCATCCTAAGTTAGAACCTTTAATCCAAAGCGAAGTGAAGAAGTCACTAGATGCAAATATTAGCTTCATAGTTCGACATTCCAAATGGGTGGCTAATTTAGTTCCAGTTAGGAAGAAGTCGGGAGAAATACGGTTATGTGTTGACTTCTGAAATATGAACAGAGCGTAAGATAAAGATAATTATCCAGTTCCACTGATGGAACAAATTCTTCAAATGGTGTCAAGTTCAAAGTTGTTCTCCCTTTTAGATGGATTCTTAGGTTACAATTAACTTCTAGTGGCTGAACAAGATCGATTGAAGACTACATTTCGCATAAAGTGGGGGAAGTTCGCTTATAGAATAATGTTGTTTGGCCTCGTAAATGATGGAGCTACATTTCAGAGGGACATGGACATTGCATTATGGGGATTAATCGGGCACTGTGTAGTGGTATACTTAGATGATGTGACAGCTTTCTCTAAGAAAATGGGAGACCACATTTTTCATTTGAAACAGATTTTTGACCGCTGTAGAAAATACGGTATATCTTTAAATCCAAAGAAGAGAATTTTCACGATTCTGGAACGAAAATTGTTAGGTCATATCATCTCAAAGAAGGGATCTCAATTGACCTATAGAGAGTTTAAGTTATATCTCAGATTCCCTTCCCCCATAACAAAAAATTTATGCAGTCATTCATGGGCATGATAAATTTTGTTCGAAGGTTTGTACCAGATTTTGCACAAATTGTAAAACCTTTGCAGCAAATGGTGATGCAAAGTGTACAGTTCAAGTGGATTGATATTGAGAAGGTTTCTTTTAAAGACATCAAAACAACAATAGCTCATGCACCTTCTTTAAGGAGTCTAGACTTTGAAAAGGATTTCATTCTATATACATTTTCTTCAGACAATTCTCTCACAGCGGTGCTCACTCAAAATGGAGAATTGGGAGATGAATACCCAATATCACTTATGAGCACTGGATTACAAGGGGTTGAATTGAATTACATAGTTGTAGACAAACAGAAATAATTGGGTGAGCGAAGAGGAAATTAGGTGACAGCGCTGCAAGAATACGATTTAGAATTCAAGCCATCTACTATCATTAAAGGTCAAGGGCTATGCAAGTTTCTTGCGAAAGGTCGTGCTAATGAGGATTATGATTGGGAGAATGAAGTTGAATTAAAATTTATTGATGTATGACCTATTTTCACTACTCCTGAATCATGGTATAGAGATTTAGTGCATTATCTTCAGCAAGGAAATCTACGGAACATTGGAATTCCAAGCAGATAAGGGAACTTCGATTGAATTCGGCCTCTTACCATATAATTAATGGAGTTCTTTTCAGGAAGAATTTCGATGGATTCTTTCTTAGATGTCTCGAGCAAGAATATGCATCGAAAGCAATTAAATAATTGCATGACGGTCATGCAGGAGAACATTTATCTAGAGATAACACCGCTCATAAGATTCTCAAAGCTAGATATTATTGGCCCACTCTATTCAAATATGCTCATGCTTATGCAAGAAAGTGTGATGTGTGCCAAAGGAGTGGTGGAAGATTGTCAAAAGCAGTCGGGTCGTTACAGCCCATTATTATTTTTGAACAGTGGGGCATAGATATCATTGGGGAAATTAATTCGAACTCTTCGCTACAGCATCGATATATCCTTACGGCTACATATTATTTCACATGATGGGTTGAAGCGGTTTTGTTGCGCAAAGTGAACGAGGATGTGGTCATTAACTTTCTGCAAGAGAACATTATGACCAGGTTTTGGGTTCCAATGTCCCTTGTTTTTTATAATGCATCTCATTTCTCATCTATCAAGATAAATGAGTTTTCTTATGAAAAAGGAATTAAATTACATTATTCAAAAAATTATTATCCTCGAAGAAATGGGTTTGCAGAATCAACAAACAAGAATCTCATCCGAATTTTGAAGAATATCGTTATTGAAAATCAAAGAAATTGGCACACAGCCCTTCCAAATGCATTATGGGAAGATAGGGTCACCCCAAAGACTTCCTTAGGAGTGTCTCCCTATACTTGGGTATATGGGAAGGAAGATATTTTACCCCCAAACATTCTACTTCCATCATTACAATTAGCTCAAGCCTCACGAGGTTTGGGTATTGATATCTTACAAGCATGCATTAATACTCTATTGAAGCTTGAAGAATCCAGACAAAAGTACAAATATATATTTAACCAACATCAAGACATTGTCAAGAGATGTTTTGATAAACAAAAATACGAGAAGCAGGACTTTGAAATAGGAGACTTGGTATTAAAGTGGGATCACCCTCATGGTGAGAAGGGAAAACACACAAAATTTCAACATATATGGGTTGGCCCTTATCAGATTTCTGCGAAGCTTAGACCCTCAACTTACAAGTTGCAATATTTACATGGGAAAGAAGAGAACCTTCCCGTAAATGGCCTTGTTCTCAAACAGTACTTCACCTAGATTTGGAACAATTTTGTACATAAATAAATCCTTCCTTTTCTTTTCTTGTTTTCATTTAGTTTGTTTTTTTTTTCTGATTTACTTTGATTCGTTTTTTGCATGTTATTTTCTTATAATAAGCCAACTTAATTTTTAATTCTTGGAAACCTAGGAATCTGGATAATTCAAAGATATTTGAAAGACAAGAACTGCTGATGGGAAGGTGCAAGTGGTAAAGTTCAATCAATATGAGATTCTTTAACTATTGACATATGATAGAAAGCGAAGCTAATATTCAAGCCCACATTTGAATCATTATAACCCCTGTGAAATAACTAAGACCCGTGAGGTCTGGAGTACTATCTTGGGGTTCCATCCATTCTCACATTAATACCTATCTCAGGAAGCATACCATGATGGACCCATGGAAAGGAAGCAGGTATGACGTATGCATGGAATTCAAAATGATCCCATGCTAAAAAACAAAGAGGCCAAAAGGCTTATTATATTGAAAATTCAAAATTCTGAAATATTCAGTCTTCGATTAAAGAAATGATGTTGAAGAAATAAATCATCAGATCAAAAGGGCTGTCAAAACAGCAAATATCAGCAAGGTTGTTCTCCGTCCATGAGCATGATAAGCATAAAAATTTATCACTCACACAAAAGGACATTATGGATGGAAGAACCTTTACCAAATTATAAAATTAAAACAAGCGATCAAGGAAGACTTGGAAAACATTTTCAGTCATAAAGAAAGCATCAAAGGAATGCGTATAGCATGGGAATGAGGAGCAAACGAATACATATGTCTTACTTGGTTACGATCCTGTGGAGTCTTATCTAGTGGAAACCTAAAGACAAGGAGTAAAATGAACTTCATGCTCTGGCCCCAGGAGAATTATCAAGACTCTGAATGCTTAGTTACCATACTCCCAGGCAATGGTATCAAATGTGATGCATGAAAGTTGCATCCCTGAATAAATCTGGTTTAAAGAAGTCTCGGGAAATCAATTGAATAAATTGTTGTACATTCACAGTATAGTACCATGTGGCAATCTTGTTTTTCAAAGAGGGATTTTTCATAGATCTGTATTCACCATCCACTCACCAATTGTTGTTGTTGCAACTGCTTCCCCAAAAAAAATGAATTTTAGGGGCCCCTCCTTCTATTTTTATTTGAAGGCACACTTACACTAGTTTCCCAAATTGGATAAGCCCTTCCTGCACACTTATTTTTTTATTTTTTAAACACTTGAGCAAAAGAAGATTTCCACAATTCTTTTATTTTTGTAACCTCAGTATTTCCGCATCTTCAACCTTTCTACAAGCTCCTTTCCGCAACTCTGTTTTCGAAATTGCGGATTGCGGAAATCCACGTGTTTCGTTTTTGGCTTCTGCAATTTACGTTTCCGCAAACTCCTTTCTGCAATTTTGCGACCGCGACTTTGTTTCTGCAATTGTGAATTGTGGAAATCCCCAGTTTTCACTTTTGACTTCCGTAATTTTCCTTCCCACATTTCCTATTCCACATTTCTGTGAGCCGTTGATTTTTTGCAGATTGATCCCTAACCGTCGATCTGAGATCAAATGAGGGATTCTTCTAGAGCGTTCGATATTTTGCGGATTGCAGATTGTAGATCCAACATTTTTTGAAGTTGAACATCCGTAATTTCCCTTTTGTCATTATTTTCTGCATTTCTGGTGGACCGTTGATTTCTTCTGGATTCTTTCCCTACCGTTAATTCTGCGAATTGCAGATCCCGGGTCGCGGAAAACCAAAATTTTTAATTTTAAATCCTATAATTTCCCTTCTAGAATTCATGTTCCACATTTCTCTAAGACGTTGATTTTTTACAGATTTATCCTTTCCCGACCGTTGATTTTTTGCAGATTGCGGATTGAAGGTTGCGGAACCAGCTTTTCCCGAAGTTGAACTCCTGGAATTTCCTTCCCGCATTTCCTTTTCCACGACTCTTTTGAGCCGTTTATTTTTTGTGGATTTATTCTTGACCATTGATCTAAGATCAGATGCGGGTCTCATATTATCTTTGCTGATCCATTATCTTCCTTACACCTTTCTCTTGTGGGATTGTTTCTAGAACGTCAGATATTTTGTGGATTTGATCTCATACATTTATTTACTATCTCCAATGGAACTTCACTTAACCTTGCAGATTTCTTATCTTTCATTCATCTTAACTTCATGAATCTTTCCATGCGGTCGATCCATCTTCCTAAAATGTTCCGAGTTGTTTAATCTCTGCTAAACTTTATCATGGACTAATAGGGAACTGAGAAAACTTCTCGAGCTTAATTTTGTTACTATTTTTTCCTAATGGGGTACTCTTCACCCTCTGTGCAAGAATTAACACCTACTGATAAACTTGAAATTGAGAATGCATAATAAAGCAAAGGATAAGGTGATTAGTTTCAATATTACCGGAAAATTATGGTTGTTTTAATGTAAAGAAGGTGAAGTCTAATAGAAGCTTGTTTAAATGCTATTTCAGATAAGATTTATATTTCATTATGTTCTGTTCATGTATCACAGGTATTATTTTCACCAAATTAGATTGGCTCATTAAGGAGAGCGTGAAGCTAACGCAGGGACAAGAGATTCGTGACTAAGAAGTGGCACGTGTGGAATCATAATAACCTTACTAGGGCTTAAGAAAATAAAATACAATCAGGGGGGAGGAGAACAGATGGTATCTGTGTGTTTCTAGCAGGGCAGGGCCCATACAAATTTCATTTCTTATAAAACCATTTGTATTCTCTCGTGAAAAACACTAAGGACAAAGTTTGGGAATTTCTAGGGTTAGGGTAGACCAAAGGTCACAAAGCAGTGGGTTCAAATTGTAATAAATAGGGGTGCAGAGGATGATAGGTGAATTTTTGTTGGCATAAGGGAGACTAGACTATTGTGTAAAATAACTAATTCTTTGCTAATAAGACAGATCAATTGGCTAGAAAAAAGGCCTGGACAGAAATTTGCTTGGAATGTGTGGAATACATCCTATGGAATTGTTTCTTCTTGCTTCTATACATTATACAGTGAGATTGTTCTAACTTCTTGGAACTAATTCTTTAGTTATGAATGGATCCGTTGTATGTGTAAATGTCTGTGTAATGAATGAGTAATAAATGATTTCATTGTATCAGAGCTATCTCTGGTATACTTTCTACTATAAATGTGAATATTGTATTGGAATGGTACTTATCTGTTCGACTTATATGAACATTTTGCAGTATATTACTCTAAACTCTAAATTTTCTCCCTACGGGGATATGATAGATTAGCTTAGTCTTAGATTTAGAAGAATAATTGAGAAGGCATGAAAGGTAAGATGAGAGGTAAAAACATGCGCATAACCTGTGAGGTTCCTTCTCATCAATTATATGCATTTAGGCACTTGCATCTCATCTTGAAAAAGAAAATTAAAACAACTTAGAGATATAAAACAACTTAATCTATGGTAGTCGGACTGTTAACCGGACGGATTCCCCATACCAAATGGTGGACGATCTAATTGGGATCGATCATAGGGGATAATCCCTACTATCGGTACCTGGGAAATTTTCCAGGCATCAACAGAACCCTAATGTGAAATTTTGCAGCCACATTAAACAAAAGGAAACAATAAGAAAACAAGGGTTCAACCGTTGAAGGTAACTATGAAATATGTTTTTATTTTTAATATATTTAAAATATTAATAACAAAACAAATAAATCATGCATTGAGATCAATAGTATTAATTTACATACCTGAAATTTCTACTATGTAAGGTTTTGTGTGATTCACCATACCTTACAAATTTCGACTCTTCAGAATAATTTGCTTGCTCCAAAATCTGCCCTGGCAAGTCTCTCTTGCAAAATTCTCTCCTATGAATTTTGGGAAACAATGAAATAGTGATTAGGTTTTTTTCAAACACTTTAAATAATTAGTGTTTTGAAAAAAAAATCTCGCTCCCTTTTCAGTTTATGGGAAAAAAATTTGTGGGTTTTTTTTTATTCAGACACTGGTGCGCTCATATATACAAGTGCATCAGTGCAACATAACAAGTAATGCACCATTAAATATACTTTTGTTTAATTTTTTCCAGAAAATCAATGTACCAACAAGATATGCACTAGTGCGCTTATATATATTAAGCTAGTGTTGTCAATAATATTGAAAATTGCATGTCAAGTTCCGATAGAGAAAACGGTCAAGACGAATTTCATTCTACAATGCGGCTCGAGATCAAAACTCACTGCTCTTGCGAGGCAAAATCTAAATCCGACCATGTTAACAGTTGGTGCGGCCTAGGTCGGGTGCAATCCTCAGGTGATTTTGGCGGCTTAAATGCCCCTAGGTTGTGGTTTCTCATACCAAAGGCTGGCCCATCAAGTCAAAGGGCATTGTAGCAAACAATCAAAATATACTGAAAAATTTCATAAATGAATATGCTATCAAATATAGCGGATATTTTCTTTTGTGGGAATTTTAGCAGATGTTTCAATATGGTGCACACGTAACTTTGGTGCACCGATGCATTCAGTTTTTTTGGACACCCCAGTACAGTTGTATTAATTAGGTGCACCGAAGTAATTAAGAAATATCTATAAATGTTTGTTTGAACTTAAAATGATATATTCATCTCAAGTGTTCTTTTAGGATTAGACTACATCAGTTACAATAATCTATAGTATATATATGTTACTTAAACTCATATTATTCTTAAAAAATGGTTTCAAAACTATATTGGAAGTTAGATTGTGATATGGTTCTCAAAATTTATTTTAGGATTGTAGACACGTATTGATTGTTGATTTGGATCAAATAAAAGGAGAAAAGGTTATAATATCAAATGGACAATTCTTCAAATTCCATCTCATTCCATATTGTTCAAAGTTCATCGAGTTCTCATTTTCCATATCTAGTAAGTTCAGATTTTATATATTTGATTATCTAATTGGATTGATGTTATTTATCCATGTAAATCTAAATAACAATGTATTCAATTTTGTAGCATCTAGATTCATGATCAAGTTTGGATGCACAAAATATTCCACCGATTATAAAATGTCACAAGATACCGCAAGTAGTTGGTAGATGAAAACGGACAACCGCTTTACCCCACCAATTGTAACATGCCATCTTCTAGCCAAAATCATCGTTCATCGATAGTAATTAATCGTGAGATGGATCTCTTTTATGAAACCCCACTAGTATGTGGTTTTTCAAAATGTCAAGGAACCCTTGGCATGTCAGACTCACCAATTATACTAATATTGATTACCCAATGCTAATGGTTTAATATCTTCTACTACATTAAAAAATCCAGTAGGTGATATAAAAAATACATGTAAAAACACTTCCATGTGCTCATTTTTTGAAAAATTGGAAGCCAAAACAACTATGTTTCATACTAAATTGATAACCCCTCTTCTTTTGTTCAGTCAACCAAAAGTACTAGTGATCCAAAGTATGATATCAATACCACCCAAAACATATATACTAATAGTTCCAAAAGGTTGTATGAGTTGAGAGAGAAAAAATGTCCAAGTACACACCAAGGTCGGTCCAATTGTTGGAGGATAGTGATGACTTCTCTCATTCCATGCATTTGCAAAGTAAATATCAAACTTGTTACAACCAAACTTTGTATGATGCTTGGTCATCTTATCTTCCTTTTCCTAATGTTGGAACTAAATTCTCCTTTTGTCGTAATTATATTATGATTTCCAAGTCTAAGATAGTTGTTGCAAATCTTGGGTTGTTTATCCTTTCACATGTACTCATTCCTCCCAAACAGTCAATAGCACTTATTCCATTTTGTGGTCCTATTTATTGTCGATCCGATCACTCAAATATTGTGAAATACAAACATAGCATATCCATGTATTGTATGTGCATGAATGGTTATGCTTATGGAAACTTTAACGGGAAGATCATGTTGCATATTAATGATCATCCACACGCTCATGGGAACATTGCAGGGTTCAAAAATAGTTCTAGGTGCTCTTTATTTTTTGCAAATTATTCATTTTAGGAACACTCCAATGACCAAGAGTTCTGTATGAAAAGGAAAGTGCCCATATTTGTTGTTATGCATGCAATACGTATTTTTCCTTATGGTGACGTGTTGTTAATAAAATATAACTCCCATAGACCACCAATCAATCATTAAATATGCCTTGCATTGGGAATGCCTTTAGATGTCTCCTTGGGCATAAGACAAAAATCATTGATTAATTGCATTTTTTATTTTCAATGGGATTAATGTAAATGTATAACTCAATTTTAACTTTTGTTTTATAAATTTATTGTGGTTTATTTACTATTGCATAAAACTTCCATGCTTCTATAATAATTGTTTGATATAATGTTTGAACAAACCAATTGCATTGTGCTTACAAATACATCAATGTAATGTTCAATATTTTTGAAATTATATTTTTGATGATGAGCGACATGTCTACCATCTTCCGTTGCACCCCACTACAATGTCAAATTGAGATAAGGCTATAAAAAGAGTACAACTTGGAGAGAAATCATATCAAGCATGGTTGAATCAACCACCTATTCAATTCCTAATATGTCCAAACTCACCAATTAGGAATGACTACAGTAATAGTACTTCACATGTTGGAAATGGAGGAAAGGAAATAGAGGTTGGTATGGATGGCTTATTGTGAGATACTAGTGCCATGGACGTGTTGTTATATGTATTCTAAGACAATGATCTAGGGGATTATGTTCATAGAACTTATACCTTCTTGAAAATCCTTGAATCGGCTTATGCCTCTACTAAACCTAGACAGTCAAAGTCTACCCAGCTGGGGACATCAATGTCACTATAGAACTTGAAAGCAATGTATGGCATGTCAAACGTGTGTTTCTTGAAACTTTTGAGGTAACTGACCATCAAGTCCCTTATATTTTGAGGAATCTTTTCACACAATCAACATTGAAAATGGTCGCTTTTATGAATGTTAAATGACATTATACATTTATATTTCCCATTAATTGCAGGTTATTCAAAGATAAGTTACTTCCAAGTGATAATGTCTTTCCTGGGAGCTACGAAGAGGTAAAGTAAATGTTGAAAATGTTGGGTGGTGAGTACATATCCTATCATGCATGTTTGAATGATTGTATCCTATATAGAGGTGAATATGCATGAAAAAAAAAATAAGTCTAAAATGTGGGCATGACAGGTACCATAAATCAAGAAACAAGGGTAAAGTATATGGTCCTCCTCATAAGATATTGAGGCACATGCTTATAATACCAAGGATTCAAAGGCTTTCGTTGCAACAAATTAGCTATGTTGCAGGGATGGCATGCCTTGCACCAAAGTGAGTCAAGAGTTATGTGAATCCCAACAGATTCAATAGTCGTGAAGAATATAGAGGATACATGGACCGATAAATTCAAGGATGAAGTATGGAGTCTTTAATTAAGCATAGCCATGGATTGCATCAACTCATATTACCTCCAAAACACCAACTATTATGTTTGGCCCATAGTAGTGATCATTAGAAATATCCCTCGATGGTTTTCCCATGAAGAATGAAAATCTTATGTTGGCTCTTATAGTCCTTGGTAGAAGACAATTGAAGAATATGAATGTTTTCCTACAACCAATGATCGATGAATTGAAGGAATTCTGAGAAGGTATACAAGTATACGATGTATCAAGACTCATCCCAACAAAGAGGAGTTTTACATTGTATGGAATATGTGCATACACCACACATGATTATCTAGGATTATGAGTTTGCTCCAGTAAACATGTTGATTGATTTGTTTATATTTTTAATTATTTATTTTGGCATATTTAATTGGGTGTGATTGTATTGATATTCAACACTAATGTGCTATGTATACCATAACACCACAGGTCTTGTAACAAAAGGGTATCATGGATGTAAATGTTGTGGAACTTCTATGAACAACAGGTGGTCCAACCACCTACAAAATCCGGTGTACGAATGCTCGAGGGTATTCCTCCCAAAATACCACCCTTATGAAAGAGAAACATTGCTTTCCATGGTAAACTAGATACGACCCAAAGGCCTGAAATAATGACACCACCTCACTTGCTTAGGGATTATGACAGAGAGAAGGAGGAGGAAATGGTAAACATTCTCGATTTGAATGGGAAAAATATGCTCGATCATCCTAAATTATTTGATACCTATGCTTATAAAATTCCCATTGGGATGAAAAGGAAATAGGGATTTTATGAGATCCCATATTGGGAGCACCTTAAGATTGTCCACTTACTAGATCCCATGAATATGCTTAAAAGTGTTTCATCTTCTTTGTGGAGTCGCATATCATCGAAACAAAGTGACACATTAGTTGTCAGGATATATCTTATTTATTCAAATACTAAAAAGAAGCATTGGCCAAGACAAGAAAATAGAGGAGATATTGGCCCCTCTTGGTATTTTAAAGAAGGTGATGTCCCATGGGTTTTTAAGAAAGATGATATTTCTTTGGAAGAGGAAGTTATAATAGGTATGAAGGTGCCTTCCTTATATGGATATACTCTACGGAGTTGCTTCGTTGTAGACGAACATTTGTTGAGCTTGAAATCACATGACCAACTAATCCTTCTAAGGGTACGTATGTCAAAAAATATTTTTTTTTTTTTTTTCTATCTTTTACCCCGTAACTTAAAACACAATTAATTTTTTATGTGTTTATTTTGTAGTGTCATTATCCTTTTCTCATGCATGGGTGTGTGAACCATGACTTCCTCAAGGACTTGTGGTGTGTCATATCTAAATTATCTGCATTTGTACGATGGATCACATAAAAGGAGATTCATATTGTTAGCATTCCATGTTGGCGTCAAGAGATAGTAGAGATTGTTTGTATGTTTGAGAAGGAATTGTCGACGAGTTTCATGGACTTGAAATTTCATCTTCTAATTCACCTAGTTGATGAGGTTCAATTAGTCGGGGTGGTTTCATGTCGTTGGATTTTCTTCTTAGAGAGGTGCATGAAATAATTAAAGGGATTTGTTCGACAAAAAGTGAAACCCGATGGATCTATGGAATAGGGGTACATAGTATATGAATTGTTATATTATGCCAGTGAATACATCAAGCAAATTGACCACACACTAGGTGCAGTGATTTGGGATGACCAACGAGATGAGGACAAAAGGGAAGGGGAGCTACTCCAAACGAATGGAAAAAGGCGCATGATAAAGAGTAAGTCACTTATCTTTTGTTAGATTTCTACAAAGTAACTACTCACAGTGAACTTCCTAATCTATATTTTATCTCATAAATACTATATGTTGATTTGATTTCATGAATACAACAATGAATTCAGACATTGATGCCATCAATAAAACCATTCTCTACAACGTAGAGACAGCACGGACGTGGGTTGCATTGCATGAATAGAAGAGGAGGAAATGGGACATTAACAATAATGAATTCAGATGGTTAAGCTATAGAAGCATACCTTATTCTGATCATTTAAATGAGAATATGCCAATTATTTTTCCCAATAGTTACGTTGTTCACCAAGTCGGAGAGAAAGACGGTGTGTTTGGTCATTACCTTCCTGCTAAAGAGGATGCACTAAACATAGTGACCATGTGCAACATCTCAGTAATAATATATTTGTGTACATTTTTAAATTTATAATGCACCTTTGAATTATAACATCTTTATTTTTATATTAATGGGCGGGTTATTAGACGTATGACACCGTCAGTTGTTCACGTTTTTACAGGTACATTTGTTCCCATCTATTGGGCATGTGGGCATCATTTTCACATCGAGGATGTCGATGATGGAGTAAAGATGATATTTTCAACATGGAAAAAACGTACATTGGCACTTGGTAGTTTGCAATACCGGTTTGATATTTGAAGAAAGATAGGATAAAAACATTTAATGAGCTCGTAATTTAATGTTTTAGTACATTTTATGTATTTATTTGATGGTTTTTCGTTTCTCGCCAAGTAGTAAATAATAATAAAATTAATGATTTGTGGTACCGACACAAAAAATTAAACATGTTGTAACAATATTAAATATAGCAAATCTAATTCTATTTGGGAATAGACAATTATAATTATATTTAGGAATATATACTTTTTATTGATCAAAAAGGTTGTAAAAATATACACAAATCATCATATTTTTTTAATGCATAGATCTTCTTTTTTCTTCTAGAGAATATAAATTATATTTTCATGTAAGTACATCAATTTAGAACCTAAATGTTGGAATTTTTTAAAACAAAAATGTACAAAGAGAGAGGACGTTTTTTAATAGTTCAAACTTATTTTTACAAATTTCTAAAATATATGTAAGTACATCAATTGAATTTTTTCAAAACAAAAAGGTACAAATAGAGAGGACGATTTTTATTAGTTCAAACTTATTTTTTCAAATTTCTAAAATATTTATTTTTATGGCTATTTAAATTACGAAAGTTAGATAAGCTCCATTGATTACATAAACATTTGAGGGGTTTTAATCACATCAAGTGTGAATAAAATATTTGAGAGGTTTAACATAATGAAAACATTTTTTATAGTAAATAATAGTGTGTAGATCTCGTTTTTTAGTAGTGCAACATATTTTTCTATTTTTAAATATAGTTGATGAAATAAGAAATATAGTAATAATAATAAACATTTGTATTTTTCAAAAATATTATATGTTGCAAAAAAGAAGGAAATGCCCACAAAAAAATCTACAAAGTCTACATAAAAATCTACAAATCAAATTTGTAAACACCCAAAAAATATCTACAAAGTCTACATAAAATCTAAAAATCGAATTTGTAAACACCCACAATTTCAAAAGAGATGAATATGTATCCCGGATGGGATGGGGTAGTTAACGGAAGGAGGGTGAGCATTAACGATGATGGGATGGGGGTCGAGAGGCAGGATGAGCCGGCTGGCAATGAGGCTATGGTGGCAATGTCGGGACTCGGTGGTAGTGCACATTTAAACCTGCGGCTGCCTCCTCTCTCGCAGTCACAGATCAACATGGCCAATTTATTGCACCTGGACTTTCAAGGCTCAGTTCAAGTGGAAATCCAAGAGATCATTCATTTTGACTTGTTCTTGCTCCACCTTTGGTGCTCTTTGATACACTGAATTCCTTACACATATTAAGATAATTACGAAGTTTGTTGGTTGAGTTGGGTTGGGTTGGGTTGGGGCATGTATTACATCATGGCTCACGAATGTCATCATAGTTGAGTCGTGTCCTGTCCATGGCCATGATGACATCCCTTAAGAGCCTAGTGGTGCGGGCATAGTTTGTCACCTTATCGTGCTGGCAGACACACACTGTTGGTCATTCCTAATGACATTAAGGTTAAGGAAATGGAGGAGGTCATGCAGGCCTGAATTATGGATATTCATGACATGGTTCATACTCTCATTAAATGGTGCATTGATATCAATGACTTATCCCATCTCTCTTCGCCTATGCTCGCCATTATTGGGGAAAATGGGTTAATTATCTATAGTCATGAAGCAGAGGCTAGGAGAGAGTTTCACCTTGGGGAGGAGGAAAAGGATCTAGCGAAATAACTTGTAGCAGCCAAAGAGGAAAGCCCAACCATGACAGTGACAGACACAATGAAGGAAGACAACACCGCATTGGCTAGTTCTGGTGGAATCAAGTGCGAATGTAATACCCCCATTTTGACCTTTATAATGCATCAGCTTTTTATGTAAATGTTGTATATACACAGTGTATGAAATTCTAGCATGGAGCTCAAGTCCAAGGCCTCGATAATGAATGCTCGAGTTTTAAAAGAATGTATTTATATTTTGTTAGCCATGTTCTAGTATCCATGGAAAATTGTATATGCATGTAAATATTTTTAATACAAATAAAAAATACCAAGAGATGGCTATGGAAGAAACTAATATGAGGGGGACATGTGTATCCACTAGGGAGAGGTGAGGGGGTTGTGGAATTGAACCCTTTGTTTCCAAATGTCATCTTGAGAACCCACCTCGAATTTCTTTGTTGCGATGTATTTCTGTTGTAAGCTGGTAGCTAATAAATTACCTCATCAAATTAATGGAGCATGGGCAAGCCATAATTTCGTATGGTTGAGTATGGGCTCAATTTACTTGACCCACAACTCATCTTCCTCATGGGAAATGATTTTCCATCTTCCCCAATCCATTGTTGAACAACAAGAGTGCAATTATGAGCAATCTATGCATTCCCAACAGTGTAATTTGAAGAAATCACACCTTAGAATGAACCCACGTTTTGAAGTGCCAAAAACACCTATAATTTCATATTAGGAGTAAAATATAGTGGGGAATCCATAGATACAAACTTTGGGGAAAAATTGAGATCGCAAGAAGCCAAAAAATCCATGGGAAGGCCCAGATTTGGAAGCTCGAAAGTGAAATTTTGTGTTTGATAGTCGCGTGCCTAGAAATTGAAAAATCCAAGAGTGGACTAAAGCAAGAGTGAGATTAGCGGTTAGAGTTGCTTAATAAACCCAGTGAAGGAAAGAATCTCTGAGGATTTAGCATCTTGGACCTTTTTATGCCCACCCTGAAGAGCACTAGAGGGAAGGGGCGCCTGAGGGACTATGTAGCATAGAATGGGACCTTTCTTGTGTTGGGTGTGGTAGGTAATGTGGATTCTAGGGTTGTTTGAAGTCCAATTGAGATGCTTGTAGCTATGTGGTTGATCTCATTGGATGACCTATATCCTTCCTTCCCTCCCTACATGCTTGACAAACCCAATTGTGTGCTATCTTATCATGAACAATTATTTGTGTGGCTATGAGCGAGCTTGAGTAGTTCCTACTTAGTGAATACACAACCCAGCTTGGGGGTGGTCTCTCATCTGAAAATATAGGTTGGATAGAGACCTACGGTTGGGTGGAACATTTTTCTTCCATAGCCAATTTCTTGGTCAATTACAATTAAAAGATGAGTGTTTCTACTATCTTGCATTATGCTTGAATTTATGTGTTATGAATGTCTATTAATTGTGTTAAATTGAATTAATAGACCCAACATGAATTGTTCAATTAGATGCTTGTAAATAGAATTAGAATGAATTTGTTGTTGTCCATGATTCTATGGTTTTGCTTGTGATGAGTATGTTGATATATGCATGTTGTGTTTGCACTGATATAATTTATTTATGTTGTGTATGTTTATTATCCATTTCCACGTGCAGTTAGATGTTTAGAATTTCATAATATGGCTTGGGGTGAGATTATAGCACCCCACTACATCATTCATGTTCCCTCTGAGGTCACATGGATGGGAGGGGATGTTATAGAGTGGTATTAAAGCTAAAGGTTGTAGCACTTGGGATGATTGGGTCAGAATCCACACCAATAGGCACAAATTAGAAATGCATAGGGAGTATTGATAGATGTGTGGTACATTGTGGGTTAAAGGATGACCAAAAATCAAAGTATTCATATGTTTCAAAGGATCATAGCATTGCATATTCTCTTCGATAGCTTTCCAACGATACCCATTTCATCAAAAATGAACTTTGGACGTGGAAGATATCAGCATGAGAAGTTGGCAGTAATATGGGTATCTTGTCGACTTCCGACATCGAAGTTGGAAGGGCGGAAGGTTCGTTGATTGTTACAATTTGGATGGTATCTAATTTTTAATCCTGACGTATGGAAGGTATTATTCGGAGTCGGGAAGTTGGGGTGGACTTATTTTTGAGACGTTCAATAGTTCCAACTTCCAACTCCCGACGTACGGAAGGTGGTAGTCGGAGTCAGGAGGTCAGGGTGATATTGTTTGGATGTCGTTCTATGATTCTAAATTCTGGCTCCCGACATATGGAAGGTATTAATCAGAGTACAAAAGTCAGGATAGTTTCATTTGGGTGTCGGTTTGCACTTCCAACTTCCGACTCCCGACGTACCGAATATAGTAGTTGAAGTTGAGAGGTTGGGAAGGCTTGTGGAAGAGTTATTTTTCACTTCTTATTTCTGAATTCTAACATATGGAAGATAAAATTAAGATTCAGGAAGTCCAAAATGGTTTGCTATAGGCCTATTGTGCATTCTCAATGCTGATTTCTGATCAAAAAAGTCAGAAAGGCTTGGAAAAAGTCGATATCGACATGTTGGGGTTAGAAGAAAAAAAAGTATAGAGCCCAAAAATTATTTCAGGCATAATACTAATAGTTTTGTTACGATTATGATGAGACCTAAACCATTCAGGCACCATTAACAAAGGTCACGAAATAACCAGTGAGAGGCCTGAGCCCATTTTTCTCCTCTTTGGTCAAATTTCCAAATTTGTCACTTTCAGAGATCGATGTCTCAAGGCCCGATGGGAGCTTGGTTTGGGATGATTTTTTTATGGAATGGCCATGGACCAGGGACGTAGTTGAATTTGGAATATTTGATCCAGAATCCAAAGGATGTGATATCAGGGTGTCAAAGAATGCCAAAAAGAACTATTCTTGAGCACGTTTGGGGGATTTTGAAAAAGTTTGAAGGAGGTAAAAGTAACCGTACATGTCGAAACCAAGAAAAGTATTGAAATCGACATTTTCCATACTCATCAAACAGACATTTTCCATTAGACAAAGTTTTTCCATAAATGCTAGGTTTGGGAGATAGTCAATTTTGGGTGAAATTTTGAAATTTGTGAAAAAGTGTGAAATTCAATAAGCAAACCCAGAATTTTTTAGCGGGTGACTGAAAGATCAGATCAGAGATATGAATACTGATGAGTGATCCTTGTTGTATGGAATAACTTTACTTGGTAGAAAAAAATTTCCAACCCTCTCTAGATTTACTTCTACAACAAGTCGAAGTTGGCCTCTCAGGCTAATTACAATTGTGGGAAAAAGTGCAAAATTGGGCAAAATTGGGAAAATTTGACATTTTTGAAGTAATGTAAATTACATATCCCAAGTCGGAATGGAGTATGACAATAGGCGTTGGAAATATTACCCAAAGGGGGTAAATGGACAGAAAAGTTCCCTTGACCTTGTTTTGACAAAAAAATTGTCAATTAACGGTAGTTTCCAGAATTGCATAAATGGGTGAAAAGAAAAGAAGTAGAACGTTGTGAATTAATCCATGAGTTTAATTCTATTAGATCATATTTTTTTATGTTTTTACATGCATTCCTAATATGTCTAATAAATATATCTATGATGCATAGTGTTTGTAGTTGTTAAGCTTTGAATAGTTGTAGCAGAAGGCAGCAGGCAGAGGGAAAGGGTCTCTAAAGAAAATGGTGACCATGAATGATGCTCAGGACCCTTTTGAACATGATGAATATTTCCTAGGAGAGAATATGCATGAGGAAAACTTTGATACAAAATCCAATGGGAGAAGGGGGCAAATCACTCCTCAGAATTTGGTTGAAACCATGATAAGTTTCAATGAAAGATTGATGAAGGCTCAAGAAGAACAGAAACAAATCATTGTTGCTATTTTGAAAAGCCTCATCGATATGTAGGAGAAGGTAAACCTTGGATATAATCCAAGAAATGTGGGCCAAGAAGGAAGAAATGCATAGATCTACTCTAGAGGTCGCTCTACGAAGAGGACTACAAGCCTGAGAAAGAGTTATATGAGTAAAAAGCGTAGACAACCTCTTCAATATATTCTTCTAGCAGGTCGTGTGACTCTAGAGGTTTTTGAAGTACTCCAAAGCATACGTCTAGCAAGATTGAAAGAATAATACATTTTAAAAAGACTCCATAAGGATAATTTAGGAAGGAAATGCCTCCCACATTTAATGGAGAGAGTAAGACAGTTCAAGAGGCAGAGGCATGGTTTCTTGGAATGAAAAAGTATTTTAGAATTCATGGTTACTCAAGCAATACCAGGTAAAGACGACCATTATATCTCAATGTATCTCGCTACTAGGTGTAACCCTAGGGAGGGTTTGGATCCTCCTAAAGGCGCTTAATTAGCTGAGATGTAGCAGCATTTTTTAACCATTTTTGTCATGCTTACTCTAACCATTCAGTTATTGGAGAGGATAAGGCAAAGTGTAATCCCTCTTCCTCATGTTTCCTTGACAAGGCATCTACCGCAACTTTGTCTTTTCCCTTTTTGTAGATTTTCTCATATTAACCATAGCCAAGCATTTTGATGACCCATTTTTGTTGTTCTAAGGATTATATCCTTTGCTACAAAAAAATTAGGCTATGGTTTCTATCTTCATCTGGAAACATCTCCCAATTAGATACAGTTGTCATATTTTAATTACATGTAGGATATCCATCATTTCTTTCTCGTAGGGAGACTTCCTCGAGTTCTTGTCACACAACCACTTAATTGTGGATGCTAAGGGTATTCCTTCTTGCATTAAAACTACACCCAATCCTTTTCTAGAAGAATCACATTCCAATGCATAATTCTTATTAAGATCAAACATAGTTAAGACTGGTGTGGTGCACGTGGCTTGCTTTAGAACTGAGAATGATTGTTCTACCATTTTGTTCCATGCAAAGGAATTTTTCTTTGGCATGGTTGTCAATGGGCCTGCAATATTACCATGGTTCTTCATAAACTTCCTATAGTAGCATGTCATGCTTAAAACCCATGCATGGAAGCTCTTTAAGGTTTTAGGGTGGGGCCATTCTTGCATTGTTGCAATCTTCATGGGGTCCACTTTCATCCCATATTTTACAACAATGTGACCCAAGTATTTGACCTTTGAGACCCAAAAATAACATTTGGAGTGTTTGATGAATAAAAATGGTCTCAAAGGAGTTGTAAGGCTTTATCAACATGTTGTGCATGGGCATCCCAAGTTTTACTATAAATCAAAATATCATTAAAGAAAACCAACACAAAATGGAAAAGATATGACCTCAAAATTTTATTCATGAGGTTTTGAAATGTAGAAGGCACATTACAAAGTCCAAAGGGAATTATCGAGAACTCATAATGACCTTCATTTGTTCGAAAAGCTATATTTGGAATGTTGGCTTCTTTCACCCTTATTTGGTGGTATCATGAATGAAGGTCAAGTTTGGTGAAAAATTTATCCCCGTGGAGCTTATCCAAAGGATCATCAATTACTAAGATGGGAAATTTATCTTTGATGCTCAACTTCTCGAGGGCACAAAAAATCATGACACGTGCGCTAATCACCTTCTTTCTTTAAAACCATGACCATCGGGGATGAATATTGGCTAGTGCTGGGACGTATGACTCCTTCCTCTAGTAGCTCATGAATTACCTTTTCAATTGCATTCTTTTGTAAAAATGGATGCCTATATGGTCTTACATTTGGTGGTTGACTTCCCAGAATCAAGGGATTACCATGATCATGCTCTCCTTTGGATGGGAATAACCCCATTGGTGTCTCAAAGACTTGTTGATGTTTGTTCAAAAACCTTTGCAAGTCAAGATGATTTTGGGTGTGATGTTATCAAGAGCCTGGATGGCATGGAAGTGAACAATAATTCCATAGTGACCTTTCTTCAATAGTTTTTCCATTCAATGAGAACTTATGATTTCAAAGGATCCTACTTGGATCCCTTTGAGGGTGTGAGTATGAGAGTCAAGTATAATTCCTTGAAGTCCATGGTAACTAGAAACAATGTACATAGTCATTATGCCCCCAAAAGTATATCACAACCACCCATATCTATGGCCAACATATGAATTTTGAGATGATAATAACTCAATTCAAGTTTTATATTTTCACAACGCCCTTGACATTTCATCATCCCTCCACAAGTTATCACAATTTCAAATTTGGGCATCAAGTGTATATAACAATGGAGTTCCTCAGCCAATCATTGGTGAATAAAGTTGTGGGTGTTTCCATTATCAACCAAAAATACTTCTTTGTGATGCTTGATGTAACCCAGAATTTTTAAGGTTTATGGTGATGAAATACCAAATAAAGCATGAAGAGAGATGAGTGGTTCTTCTTGATGGACTTTATTTCCACTTCTTCTTGTATGGGAGGAGTTTCATTAAAAGCTTCAAGCATAGGGGTGTATTTTTTAATGATTCCTTTATAATTGGTGGGAGTTATTACATCAAGGTGGAATAACTTTTGTTTTTACATTTATGACCTGGAGCATACTTTTCATCACAATTATAGTAGGGTCCTCATCTTTATTGGCCTAGCATTTCTAATGGGGACAAATTTTGTACCTTCTAGGGAGAAGAAGGAACGGTGCTTGAGGAATTGACTTGTGTAGGGCATGAGCAAGGAATGAAAGAGGGTTTGTTGGTTTACGCATTAATCACTATCATTTCTTCCAGATCGCTCTATGATGCCTCCAGCCAGGCAGTAGGATGTTGCATTCTGACTTATGCTTTAATTGCTTCCTCGAGGCCACACATGAAATATTCTTAATAGAAAGAGTCTGTTAAGTTCTTTATACGAATGATTAGCTACTCAAAGCATGAAATAAAGTATGCGGTTGACCCTGTTTGGCGTAACTTGGTAATCCTCCCCAAATATTGAGGATCTCAATCATGAAGAGATTTACCAAATAAATTCCAAGCAATGTAGTGCCAATAGGACTTTTTATACCACTCCCACCATTGCCATCTTTTTGGATCCAAATACAAGACCCCACCTTAAGTTCCATCATGTCATCTATATTACCATGAAGAGAAAAGTAATTTCCCATTTGAGTAACCCATCCTGATGGGTTAGAGCAATCAAACTTGTTTAAGGCTACTTTAGGAAAATGATCCAAGCTTTATTATCCATAGAGTGTGGTTTATTGCTATGAGTACCAAATGGAGGTTGATGTTGGATAAATAAGCATGACTGAGAAGCTTCTTCATGGTGCAACTCACTGTGTTGTGAATCCCCATGTTCTTCTACATGTGTGACACTAACTATAAAATTTTCCAAATTCTCATCCAACTTCTTCTCCCAGTAGCCTAATTTTGTATCCAACTTTTTTTCCCATGTTTGATCCCAACGGTTGATGGTCTGTTGAATATGTTGAATTTGTCCAGTACGATCTGTGTATTAATATCCCAATTTGTCCAACCTTCCGGTAGTAGAATGGATGGCCATATTGTTTGGGGTGTTGGTGTGAGGTGGTTTATAGGTTTCCGCCATGGGTGGGATCTTTCAGATCCTAAGGACGAGACTTTTGCAACTCTAAAATTTATGCACTTATAGTGTGTACTTCCAACCCCAATATATTGACGGTGTTATCAAAAAAATACAATATGATTATTCCAACATATTTTCCTATTTTTCCTCTTTATAATGGATTTTGAATCACATTCTAGTCAAAATTTTATGCAAATTTAAAACAACATACCTTTTAAATCCAAATTTGGAGAATATTTTCATGTCCAATCTTCCAGCTAAGATATATATGGAATTTTCAGCCCCTCTGAATTTGAAACTTCCTCATGTAGTAGCTTGATATGTCTTCTCTATAATGCCACAAATCAAACCTAATTTTGATGTTCCAATAAAAAAATTATGGCAAGTTTCCCAACACTTGTTACTTTTTTCCCTTTTAGAAAGGTGAAAGTGTACGGATTACCACATGTCTAGTTTTTTCGATCTCAATATGAAATTACTACCACATACACTACAATTCATTTTCTTTTCGATGAAAGGGGTCTCACTCAATTTGGATCTCGCATGTTCTAGATACAATATTTTTCCTTATATCATTTGTTTGAGACTAGTTAGGAACCCTAACTTCCACGGGGTATAAATCCAAACCTATAATGATTCGGGATATGAAACTTGTACCAAAAATAACTCGGTATGTATTCTACTTAGCCTCCAATTTTTGTTATCTGAAACCTCCTAGAAAAAAAATTATAGCAAAAATTCCAATATGACTTGTTTGAAGAGCCAAACCCTTGAAAATTATTCCCTTTTTGGCCCAAGAAAGAGCTCTGATACCACTTGTAACATGCTTAAACCCATAAATTTATACGAAATATAAAAAATACAAGAATAATATACGAAATAAATGACAGTGTTCACTCCCCTATTGAAGGAGGCAACTTCCAAGAGCATTAGCTTCAAATACAATGACAATTCTCAACCTCACATTACATATCTTACTACTCTATATATAGTACTTCAATGTCCCAATTCTAACAAATTGTGCCCCCTCTATTATTGAGGGTTGACCACCTAAGGAAATTTAACCAGTAACGAAGACCCCTTTACATTAAAAAATTACCCACCAACTAGCTAATGGGCCTTATGGCCTTGTAAATAGATAAAGTAGGGGGGTTGTGGTAGGACCCTCACAAAATGAAGGTAATGAATGAAGTTGAGAAAATCATTGGTGAAATCCTTCAATCCTCCTCCATCACATACAATACACACATGACTAACAATAAATCACACACACATAGGCGCATCCTCAAAACACCCAGGCACACATGCATAGAAACATGAATAGCATGAAGGTATGAAGGTCCAATCCCTAGGATTACCAAGCAATGTGTCGACTATAGGTTTGCTCGTAAGAAGATGGAAAATACCACTAACCACCCCACCAGACCTATGATATAATGTAACCATTGCCTTTTTCATTTTATTTTTCAAATAAAAAAAATAATATTTATCTAAAAAATTAATGATAAAAGTTGTCACATCGTGACAATCCAACTGTACAAATTGAAGAAAAATTAAAATAAATAAAAATTATAAAAAAATACAAGTGAACTTTATGAAAAACAAAGTTTAAAATTTTGATCTTTTTTAGTCGCTTACCTACATCAGAGACTAAAAATGATTTATTGTATATAAATGCAACTTACTTGGTTTTATTGCAATACCCTATCCCTCAATTAACAAAACTACTATGTAACCAGTATCATGGAAACTAAACCCACCAAGACCATTTTTAAGTGATGATGCAGTGATATAAATCCACAACAATGATATAATATTTGGAAAATGAATACTATTATTGGGGCATGACCTCTATTTCCCATCAAATCCTTTGCAAATGGATAGTGATGACATAACACCCAAAAAACTGAAGAAGACACTTTCCAAAATCTTGCTCCATCGTTAAATTTCACTGTATATGGTCCTTGCAACTCCAACAACTATTGCAATTATATTTATCGTCATGATTGTGATTGGAGATATCATGAGATATCTCCATTTGTCAATGTAAATATTTTCAAATTCATCATCATTCTCTTCATTTGTAGACTTTCTAATGTGATTCCTGACCATTTGTTTTCTAGGATTGCTAGCAAGAAAAGTGACAATGTGATTTCCAACAATAATACAAGGATTACAACATTCAATTTATGTACTATGAATGGTACATTTAAAAGGGACAATGTTAGTAGGAAACAATAGACCATGAGAAACATGGAAGTGAAAGGCTAGATACCAACATTTATATAGGCTATTCTTTGTAAGAAATTCATACAGGGATCGCAAACAAAGTTGGTATGAGAGAAGAATACACCCATTGACCCAATCACCCATCTAAGCACTTGATGCAAACAATCAGTCAAACTTATTGGGGTAGTGCCTCTGAATGCATCTCTTTGTTACACAATAGATTGATCTCCATCCTATGCTATGCATTATTTAACCTGCAACAACATCTTCTATTACAAATATCCAAAAATCCAACCTACTCTTTGGCCCCATTCAATCCTATCCTCATACCAACTAGTTATCACATTGATAGCTTTGACAACAATAGCTATATCCAGAGGTTCTCTGGGGATAGCCAGAGCACTTAGAGGCCTACCATTCTTGACTCTCTACTTATATGCAAGAGGTCTACCTTAATATTCTACAATACGCATAGAAACAAAAAGAGTCATAGAGTTACCAAACTTATTGGGTAGAAGTTGAATCCATGTATCTTCATCTCCATTGCATGAACTCTCAAGCAAAGATGCATCATAATCCTCTTTCATTTTTTAAAGAGCCTTTGTATTCATATTTTTCTTCCTTCCTCAACAACCTCCATGCTCTATGACTCTAGGAGGATCAAAGCCATAGAGGGCAATCCTTCTGAAAACACATCATTCAAAATCATTCAGATTTTGTCAAAAAAAAAACTCTATATTTCATATTAACAAGTCTATCACCGCCTAGAAAACACTACACCCTAAAGTGATCAATATAGTATAGATTATGGGTTCTTTGACATAACTCTTTTGCAAGGTTACTTTACTAAATCTATTCAAGGTTTACAAAGCACTGTAGATTGTAGCCTTCCATGTGGTGTTATAGAGGCTTAACTTTAAACAATTTCCATAAGTACTTGTAATAGGTAAGGATTGCTTTATAACAGTGTTGCTTTTATGCAAGTTGGATCCTTTGATTTACCCCACGGTATGACATAAAGTTTGGTGACAATCAAACTTGATCTCAATTAACCAAGTAAGATGAAAAGGTGTTAACAAATCAACTGTCAACTGGCACTAATTTCAAATTATAAAAATATAAGAGATAAATGTCTGGCTACCTTCCGAGCTGAAATTTGATGTGAAAGATGAGATGTTCCAAGATTGCAACCAATATTGTTGTTATTAGGTGAAACATTGCAATAACAATTGGTCCCTTTACATATATACGATAGATCTATACAAAAAAAATACAAAGCTGGAACATAATCCTTGCACCAACCTCAACTCAACTTAAAACCAATTAATTATTAGGTTTTCAACATTTTTTGAGTAAGGTAATCAACTTTCTATTACTAAAAATGGAAAAATAAAAATACATAATTTTACAAAAGGTGTCTTCCCATGAAGGAAACCATATTGGAAAGTACTTTGCTTCTACCCAAAGAGAGACAAAGACCTAAAAAATTTGTAAGACCCATTGAAGACTTGATAAACCTAACTTGATCATACATAACAAGCAAAATCCTGCACCAAGGTGCGCCACAAAAATATCCCAAGACCCCTAATAATTACATAAATACTAAAAGATTGAAATGTCCTTAAGACAAACCATTAGACACAAAACATCAAAACCAATCTAAAGGCTTGAAACTAACTAGACCCCATGATGGGGATACCCACTTCCTCCTCCTGCTTGTCCCCTAGGGTCGTCGCCTGAGGAGCTGCAACCAGAGGAGTCAAATTTCCAGGATCCACATCTTGTTGAGCCTCATCTTGAGGGACCCCTTCCTCTTAATACGAAATCTCGACCAGGCCCAAACGTCAACGAAATAGAGCTTATGCAACCTTTAGTACCCTTTCAATGACATTCAAATTTTGGATCAAGCCCTCCCATAAATTACCCAGCATTTATTCTATGATCACTCTGAATCTTTCTCTCTTCGTCATCAATCTCGCCAAAAAATTACGCACAATCCAGTAGGGAGTGGATGTAGACACATATCCATACTCCTCTTCTCCTCTACAAACCTCTTTTATTTCCCTCTCTACAATAGCCTCGTGAATATGTTCGGGGGTGGAGTCAATATAAATTTGATTCCAGTCAACCTCCCTTGGATGGGGCACCATTCTCCTCCCCCCTACTCAACAATTTCTCATGCGTTGCCTATGATCCATTTGAATTCTCGTGGCACCTGCAAACTCGCCTCCTATTCACTGAGAATGAACAACTAGAAATTGCTAGAGGTTAAAGGTTGGTCTCCTACCGCCCCAGGCTGTCTTTATATAGCCAAAGCTCTCCTGATTTGAGACTAGATCCCAAATAGACTAAATCGTCATCCTTCTCTCCTTCACACACCCGATATCCCTGCAACGATCTGCTTCTTCTTTCCAAATCCAAGTCGAATATAAAGGATTTGTACCTTACAATCTCCTTCACCATCCTGTCTTCTCAATGCATAAGGGGGGTGATCAATGCTCATCAATTGCATCATAGACATGAGGATCCACATGCTCATCCTTTGTCCTGCAACCTCCACTCTTCTTAACTGTCGGTGTACCACCTTCTAGTTCTCCTTCAATGCCTTACTCTTTGAGACTCCTTGGAATAGCAATAAACTGCACCCGTTGTCACATGTACTAACTTGCATGCTATCACTCGTCATTGGCTTGTGCCTCGTTTGTTGCTCCTCATGACACATGTACAGCCTGATCACCTACATCCGAGGTATCAGGTTTTCAACATGTTAAAGAGGAAAATATGTTTAAACAACAAGCACAATGACCAAACTCTCACAAAGTCGAGAATGATAAGAAGTCGAATGTTCCACTATAGCCTCCAAGCATGGGACTTTGACTCAAATAATAAATCTACCAAAAAGGACATTACAATTCCTTAAAATAACATGATTGTTGTTAATGAGAGTTGAGTTGGATATTTCCTCACCAATAGATCTTGTAGTCAAAATAATAAAAAATCTACACATGATATGTCATATTTACAGTCTACTTTGGATTAAAATTGTGGTTCTTCATTTTCCCATGTACATAAGTTCAAGGAGAGGGAGAAATACTTGAAAAGTAACCCATCGAGAGAAAAATAAACAACTCACAAACAACATTATGGCCCCAAACATCCATGTGTTAAGTCTATAATCATTGCATCAACAACACACCATATTCTGAACAATTCACCATATACATCAAACAATTAAAGATAAATTGCAAAGTAAATCATACAAATATTTATTATTTCTCTTGAGAATGTTTAAGGTACTTCCTTTTACATAAGTACGAAAAAACTATATTTTTCACTTAGTGTGAGTGTCATTTTTTCAAAAATAAAAACCGAGGCAACAAATCTTTCATATATATTCAATCTAAGCTTCTTATAACTTTGAAATTTGATACTTAAAAAATCAAAAGGTATCTCTCATTACAAATTTACCTTTAGGGTGTAAAAGTTAGCATTAGTACCCAAATGCTATGGCCATCACGAATATGAAAACAAGAGCGACGTGTGATATTGAAGCAAATTTGGGGGAAGCGTGTTTGGGTCCTTCAAAGTAAAAATTCTGAGATACCGTGATCTTTTGGAAAAATCAAAATTCCATGTCATCGTTACTCAGATAATAATAATCCATAAAGCAAAGGATTTGCAGATGTACAAGAGGATTTGACTACCCACACATTGCAAGCACAAAAATATCTCATAAGATGAGATGGCACATGTAATCACACACAGAGAGGATGTTTGTTTGTTTGTTTGTTTATGCAAAACATGGAAAATACATCGCAGTCATCATATATATATATATATATATATATATAATTTCAAGCCTTTCATATATTAGAAATCGTCGAGGATGAGATGAGTTTAGAGAAGTTTTTCCAGCTGTCAAACACAAACAAACGATATATTACATAAAAGATACCTTTCTTTCTTTCTAAAAACTAATGAAATGAAATGGGGCAATGGCCATCTTCCCTTTCTTTCTAAGTAAGCTACAAAGACAACATGATGCATTCCCTTTGCCCTCGCAATGATACTCGTTCCTTCCTTCCTTCCTTCCTGCACAACACACATGAATGGCAAGCATACCTATACCTATACCTATAAAGGGTTTGAGAGACTTTAACGAATTGCAATCTCCATACTTGGCAGCGCTTCTAATGAGATCAAGACCTCCATAACAGGTGGAAGGAAGGAAACCTTGAGCCTTCATGCATGCATAGTTTATGAGCCGGTACCATAAAATTTTGGTACGTTATGTCACGTCACGTCACGTGAGTGGGGCCTTTATAGATGTCAAAGAAGTGTTAAATTTTTATGAATAAATGTTAAACTATTCTTTTTATGTTATGATTTACAAACTTCTAAGTGAGGGTGTTATGTTATGTTCACGGGTAGAAATGACAAGCGGCCATCGGGAGGTGCCGCACCTCGTTCATTTTGATTACAAAGTTAACCCAATGGAGACATCATGTGAGGCCTTTATATAGCAATGTAGCAATGTATACCCACTTTCTACTCACAACTTACAACACTCAACCACTTGAGTTAACCCACCGGAATGAATAAATGTTAAACCTTTATTTAATTATTTATTTAATTTTAAGTTAAAAATTTATTATTTATTTAAAAAATCAATAATAATAAAACATATCACATCAACAAGATCTCACCGTTTAAAATATATTAAAAAAAAATAAATTAAATTAAAATTAAAACTATTATTTTATTAAAAACAATAAAAATAAATAAAATATATACACAAACTTTTTGAAGACCAAAGTTTGAAAATTGATTTTTGGTATGGATGATCTTTTCTTTTTAAGAAAAACAGTAAAAGTATATATATTAAAAGGGTTGTGCACAGTCTTTCGGTACAAAGCAAGTCTAATTCTGGGGAAAAAGAGCTAATAGAAAAGGTCTACAAAAACTACCAACAGAGTTGGCATCCAACTAAAGCCTGCTAAGGAGTTCTTGTTATTAACTGTAACAAAGGAGGAGTAAATACGAACAAACAGCTGGTTAAAAAATATACAAAATAATATAAAGAAAACAAAGGGAATTATTTTGGTTTGCCTGGAATCCCAACAGGCTGGGTGACTAAAATATCTTCCATGGGCTTAGCTTCTTCACTGGGGAAGTCATAGCAGTGGCTGCATTGATTCATTTGGGAAAGCTTCGGCACTTCATCCTTGATGATATCCACCGTGCCCATCAATTCTTTGAGATCTTTGTCATGGTCATCGATGCGGGAGTCATGGCATCCAATCTCATTGGATATATACCCGATATCAGAGACCAAGTGCTTGACATCAAAAGCCATGTTTTTGTTGTCTTCAACGCCCACTGCCACAAAAACAGAAAGTCTACGCAGATGTTTTTTGAGGTCATCCTACCCCGCCTTGAGAGTAGAATACCCTATGCCTACATCCTTGCTCGCCATGGAGAGAGCACCTATCTGGGCTAAGAGACCTGTAACCGAATACTGGAGATGGATAAGCCTGGGCAACGATAGCTTCAAGAGATACTAGGCATCGACAACGACAACTTCAAGAATCAAATGACACAAGAAGAGGGAGGCATTTGTCTTAAGACGATAGTCCATGTCACTTGTGCGACCTACCAAGTTAATGTTGCCTCGCACATGAAGGGAGGACGAGCAGTTAAGGCCGGACATAGGAGGAGGCCACTTGTCAGTGAGGAAGCCACTGGTCCAGACATAAATGAGCGCATGAAACGAGCATGAGGAGAGGGTGTCTTGACCCATTGACAGAGACTTGGAATGGTTCATGAAAAAAGGGTGAGGGTTTAGGTTTAGGGAATGAACTTGAACCCATCACCTTGGCCATTATAAGTCATGGTGCCTAAGGGCAAAGGCCGCACATTTGTTGGCCAATTGGTCAGCGAGATCATTGTTCCCTCTTAGGATGTGGAAAAACGAAGTGTGAGGGGGTAGAGTTAGGAGAGAGATCCGGTCATAGAGTTTTTTGCAATTGATGGATCCTTTGGAGTAACCTGAGTGCACCTTTAGAATGACTTGACGAGAATCCCCAAAGACAAGAAGGTTCAGAATTGATCCCCAGTCTATCATTTCTAGGCAATGAAGGAGTGCTAGCCATTCAGCCTCATTGTTTGTCTTGATTCCAAGGCCCCAAGCAAAGGATTTCACGATTTTTCCACCAACGTCAAAAATGACCCCTCCCGCACATGCCTCCCCTAGTATGGATGCTCTTAATACAAAAACATGAAACAATTATAGTCGCCTAGTAGGGACTAATAAGAGATGAGGCCCTATGATTTCAATCCCTGTCATGTAAAATAATCAAATATATATTTTAATAGGAATATTAAGTGGTAGTTGATTGGGATGCTCGTAAAGCTAATCTGCAAGTGTGCTTTCTATACCATTGGAAACAAAGAATTAGGAACCTTCATGGGAATTTCCAAAATTTACCTTTCATTTACATCTTTTGTCAGTTCAACAATCCAACAAACATATTATAAAAAAAAAACTATTGGACTCATTCACTTTGAAAAAATCAAGGATTGTCATGTTATAGCACAAGGTTCTTACTAAGATTTCTAGATTGCTAGCTATGTCCTTTTTGGTTTTTGGCTAAAGTTGCAGAGTTTTATATGATAATATGAATTTTTTTCCTTTTTGTTAAAACAATTTTGTTGTAAGAAGCAATAGAAGATAGTCATGATAGTTATCATGGCACATCAATTTTTGGTCTTTTTTTTTAACAAGTTGTCACAATCAATGTATATGAAAGGAAAGTCTGACCGTTATGTTTCCTTTTTACAGAAAAGTTTGAGTGTTATCTCATGAGGCATCTTTATTAGAGTTGTCAGTAGTATAATTATTATCTTTGATTAACAAAAAAATTGAATATGAAGAAATAAAAGTTTTTTTTCTCAGTGAAAATAAAATAGAGACTAAAATAAATATATATATTTTAATAGGAATATTAAGTGAGATTCACTTAAATAGAGGTTGTCAACCCTGAGATGACCTAATGTAATGGAACTAGAGGAAATTAGTAAATTAAATGATTTAAATAATATTTGTTATTATTATTATTAGTTAAATGTCGGCATTATAAAGACACATTGTTTTGATGTGTCTCTTCCATAGTATTTAATGTTACTCATTGTCTTGTAAAAATCATCATTGAATAAATAAATACATATATTTTTTGGAAGTCCATTCCAAGTTGGTATTAGAGCAGTCTGACCCTTGGCCATTATTTACTACTTTGTGTACTTTGGTTTTTAATCATTATCCCACGATTTCCCAAAAAGAAGAGGTAAGAAAATAAAAATAAAAAAAATAAGAAGAAACAAAATAAGAAAACAAAGAAAAACACAAGGTTTATAAAAACCACATGCGATTTTAAAAACAAGTCATAGAATAAAAAAAATAAAAAGAAGAAGGAGAAGAAGAAGAAAAGGGAGGAAAAAAAACCCATTGTATTATGAAACCAAACTTCTTTTTTTTTAAATCCATTACGTTAATAAAAACGGGTTTTATGATAAAGGAAAAATAAATAAATTATAGAGTGAAGGATCAATCCTATTTTTAGATTGACAAAGATTTAAGTGCTTTACAAGTCTATTTAAGAAAACATATTACAAGGTTAAATTTTCACAAATCCCAAGCTAAACAAGATGAATACAAGAAATACGAAGAGAAACCCTCCATAGAACAAGGATGCGTCGATAAAGTCAAAAGATGACTCAATTCACAAGTTCTTGGCAAAACTTGAGCAAAAAGAAGAGGACATCCAAGACCTAAAGCTCACAATTCAGTCACTAGAATATCAAGTTAAAGGATTCAATATCTCACATATGGTCCAAACCCACAATGTCATTCACAAAGTAAAGATCGATTTACTAAGTTTCGATGGAGAAAATAATCGAGACGAGATTCGATAGTTTAACGAAATCATTTTTTTCTTTAAATGTACAATATATATGGCGACGACGACAAATTGAATGTTGCAGTAATGTACATGGATAAAACTGCTTGTGACTGGTTCTTATGGTGGGACTCGGCAATTAAAGGAGGAAGACTGGTGAGAGACTAGGATACCTTCAAGAAAAATGTCTTTAAACGATTTCAAGACATGGAAGAAGCTGAAATCTACACCAAGCTCACTCGTTTACAACAAGAAGGAACTGTGGATGAATATTTTAGCAATCTATTGGTCCTAACCACTCGTGTCCAAGATACAACTGAAGAACGACACTTGCAAATTGCCAGTGGTGGGTTGAAACATAGTATTCAAAACGAGATAAAATTATTAGATGCCAAATATGTGGAACAAGCTCAAAAGAAAAATTAATTGAAGAAAAACAAAAATAACAATGTTCATTGGTTTATATCCCACCCGAGCTAAGAACAAATGGGACAAATGACGACAATCTGTGCTGCAAGTGTAATGCCCCAAATTGGCGTCCGAGACATGAGTGTAAAAACAAGAATTTATTCTTATGCGCAAAAAATGATAACGATGACAATAATAATGAAGAAGTTGGTGACATATTCCTTCCGAAAAAGAATCAGATAGTGATGAATCCAACACAAAGGAAGTTATCGTCACCCCAACGCTCTCAGTAGCTGCAATGAAGGGTATATCTCAACCCCAAACACTCAAAATGTTTAACTATCTCAAGACAACTAAAGTGACTATTTTAGTTGACAGTGGCAGTACACACAACTTTATAGACTCCAGGGTAGAAAAACGATTAAACATATTCATCTACCCTACCTCTAGCTTTCAAATATCAATACCAGAGAACAAAACCACCTCGTGCGATGGAAAAGTCTGTAAAGTTGACCTAGCCATAAAAGGCTACCAGTTAAGATTTCCAATGTATGGTATGGAAATCATAGGGGTTGACATTGTTTTAGGTGCCCAGTGGTTGGAAACACTGGGGACAATAGGATTAAACTTACAAGAACAATTTATAAGATTTTATGAAAATGGGAGGAAGTACAAGCTTTATGGTATCAACTTCCCCCCTCCCCAAATTGTCTCATCAAACAAGAAATTGTCTCATCAAACAAGATGGAGAAAATGATAAAAAAGGGAGCTCAAACATTTTTTTTACATTGTTATGCTATGGAAGGGACAATCTATGAAAATCAAAATGTCGATCCAAGGGAATTAGAATAAATTATAGGGGAACACAATGAATTTTTTCAAAATCCTCCTCATGACCTCCCCCCCCCCCCCCCCC
>LPNX010440341.1:605008-636031 GCA_001517045.1 Pseudotsuga menziesii
TAAACAAGTCAAAGATTGAACGTTTGGTGCAAGAATTATTAGACACCGGAATAATCACATGTAGTAAGAGTCCCTTCTCCATGCCAGCCATACTTTTGAGGAAGAAGGATGGATCGTATAGACTTTGCATCGATTATCGAGCATTAAAGAAATTCACCGTAAAAGATAAATTCCCCATTCCCTTTGTTGACGAATTGTTGGATGACCTCCATGGTGCAAAGTATTTTTCTTAATTAGAACTAAAATCACGGTATTACCAAATCCGAATTCAAGAAGAAGATGTCCCCAAAACTACTTTTTGTACCCATGAAGGCTTGTATGAATTTCAAGCCATACCATTCGAATTATACAATGCTCCGACAACATTTCAAGCAGTAATGAATGACTTGTACCTAAGGAAGCTCGTGTTGGTATTCTTTGATGATATCCTTGTTTATAGCAAACAGTGGAACTCACATATCAAGCACGTAGAGACAGTATTGAAGCTTCTAGAATAAAATAATTTTTATGCTAACAAAGCGAGTGCAATTTTGGGAAAAAAGAAATAGAATTTTTTGGGCATATTGTTTCAGCCGAGGGCATCAAGGTTGATCCTGAAAAAATTGTGGCAATCACGGAATGGCCTTCCCCCAAATCAATTACATCATTAGGTGGATTTCTTGGTCTCGTGGGTTATTATAAAAGATTTGTTTGCAACTATGATCCAGATGGGTATCGGTGGCCGCCCACCTTTCCATCTGGCTCAAAATAGTTTTTTGGCATTTTTGGTAATTTACTATTTTTAGCAGTTTTTTCGGGTCCCGAACTTCCGGGGCCATTTTGAGGCCCTAAACGATGTTTTTTTGGGTATGTTGCTGTCGCAAAATAGCATCTAACGATGCTATTTTGTTTCGACCATTGTAGTCCTCGGATAGATCTTTCCAACGAGCTATTGTACGCCCCAAACGGAGATCGTATGCATTAGTTATGACCCCGGGAAGTTGATGGACCAACTTACCCAAATAGGGCCCACATGACTTTTGGCGTTTCAGCTTCTAGGGTTAGGTTTTTGGTTTCTACCTTCCTGCTTTTGATAAATAAGGCCCTTCGGCCTCTTTTTGTAATCAGCTTGGTCACGGATGAGGGTAGCCGCCACATCTCTTCTCAGGGATATGCTACCACCATTCTAGCTATGTAATGTTTCAGCAGTTTTACAGTTTCTCTATTTCATTAATTAATAGAAGTGTGTGTTTACTGTATCACTGTGTCCTCTGCAATATTATTGTGCATACGCTGTTATTTGCTTCTTACATTTCGTTCCTGCATAAATCCGGATCAAACTATGCACAAATTGTGGTTCCCTTAACATCACTATTAAAAAATGATCCTTTTAAATGAGATCAGGATGCAAAAACTTGTTTTGAAAAGTTGAAAACTCTAATGACCTCCACTTTAGTACTAGCAACCCCATATTTCTCAAAAACATTTATCCTTGAATGTGATGCTTTAGAGACAGGTGCAGGAGTCATGCTCATGCAAGATAAACATCCCATTGCCTTCAAAAGTTGAAACCAATGTTGATGTATTTGTAACTTCGGAATGTATTCACTTGTATATTTTATATTGTATTTCATTGTACCCCGACGGAGATGTTTGCTACTCCGATCAGGAGACTCATTAATATAATAAATTCATGTAAAGTCATTGAGGTTAACCCTCCGTTGTAAGTCAGGGAAATAGTCCCCACAGTTGAGGGGTATTAGGGTTATTAGACTCTCCTAGTGAGGTCCGACCTGTAGAGTAATTGTCAAGTGGAAAACTAGTATAAATAGAGAGTGAGACTCTCTATTTGAAACACGCACTCACTCAACTGTAGCGCATGAGTGAGAGAGGAGGAGCTCGCACAAGAGAGAGAGAGAAATTAGTTGTCAGAGATCATCTTTCTATCTTTGGGTTTTGCTTTTCCTATTGGTGCTCATTCTATCTCTGAGGAAGTTGTGGGGTTTTCTCTTTTATGGTTTCCCTGAGGAAAATTCTTTGTGTCTCTTGTCTCTTGTGATTATTGATGTGCATTTTATTCTCTCAGTTAAGATCCTATATCATATTGACTAAATGATAAAAATCTAACATGGTATCAGAGCTAACCTGAGAAGAAGACATTGTGCAGCTGCAGAAGCTATGGATTCTTAATTTTTGGGTCTCTCTCCATAGATCATCAACAAAAGGAGGCTAGGCTAACTCTCCATTGAAGGGCGCATCTTTCTGTCGAAGCAGAATTTGATTCCGAACATTTTCAGTTTTTGACCTGTCACTACTGCAGGAAATTAGGGCTTTTCACAGAAGATGAATTTTTAAGTGAGCCCAGCATAGGATATATCTCCTCCTCAAAATCAAAATTTAGATACCAAGATCGAAGTTTTTGGTTGGGTAAAACTCCAGGAAAGTCAAACCCTAATTTGACCCCGGAGCAGAAAATTAGCACTGCAAAAGATCAGCTCCAGATCCAGTTCAGGAATCTCAAATTGGTAAGATCTAAATCTTTAGTATTTCCATTTGAGGTTCTCATTAAAATATGAATCAGAGAAGTTTCATTGTACATCTGAAATACAGCTGCAATGGCAGCTAATGGAAATTAGGGTTTCATGCCTGAAAACCCTAAAATACTAAAAATAGTAGTTTTGGTACATTCGTTATATCTCAAGATTCGAGAAGGTTCAGGAGCCAAAAAATTTATAGGCCGAAGATAAATTCCTGATGTACCTTGTGTAAAATTTTCAGCCTCATATTCACTATATTTTGGGATATAGGATTCCTCCAAATCATTGTTCCAGACTCTCCCAAGATTCATCCCTAAACATGACACCTTGGGATAATTGCTATATCTCAGGCTATGAAGGTCCAAATGAAATTTCTCAAGATGTTCTAGATAGGGCACAAGCCATAATTTCTATGGAAAAGTTTCAGACCCCGAAGGTGTTGACAAGTTTGGGTTATAGTTTTCATTGATGTCAAAGGTGTTCACGAATGACAAAGGAATAACCAGTGGATATGATGGCAAGACAAACTCAGTGAAAGACTAAAGTAGTAATGGCATGGCATGGCATAAGTTGAGGATGCGGCATGACACAAATGATGGCATTGCATTGCATAGTTGAGGATGTGGCATGACACATATGATGACATAAAATATGATGGTGTCCTAATGATGATGAAATACTAAGGATGGCAAAGTTGCTTATGAAGTACAAAGGATAAGCAAAAGATACCATGGAAGAGTTAATGCATTATAAGTCAAAGTAAAGATGAAATGGCACAATGATGAGGTGGCATAGACGAATATAGTGATGACATGGCACATTGATTAGGTGGCATAGTTATCTACATGAGATCCGATGAATGAGGATCAATTTTTGTATAATCCACAAAGACAGAATGCAGATCCACATTAGTTCTGGAATGGACGGTTAGGAAGCATCCCGCATAAGATCCGATGGTTAGGAAGCATCCCGCAAAAGATAGGAGGAAAATCCAAAGTTCCACAAAAGATCAAGATCGGACGGTCAGGGGTAAATCCACAAGGAAATCAACGGTCCAGAATAATGTGGAAACAAAGTTGCGGAATGAAATCGCAGAAGTCCAAAATTGGAAATTTGGTAGGGTATCCCGCATGTGGAAGGAAATTTGCAGGGAGGAAAATTTGCAAAAGTTGGTCGGGCATCCCACATTCCGCATCCTGCAATCTGGAAAGATCGGACGGTTGAGATTAGTTTCGCTAAAGCAGATCGACGGTACAGAAAGGAACATGCGGAAAGAGTAAAATGGATAATCGACATCCCGCATCCCTCATCTCGCAATCTGGAGATCGACAGTCAGGAAAACACCCAACAAAGATCGACGATGCGGAAAGGAACTTGCGGAAAGAAGCTTGCGAAAAGGAGCATGTGGAAAGGAGTTTGCGGAAAGGAAAAACCGGACAGTCGACAACCCGCATCCCACATCCCACAATCTGGAGATCGACGGTTAGTAAAATGCCCAACGAATATCAACGATGGGGAATCGTTGATGAAGAAATCATGGTGCAGAAATATGATTTCATGCAAGAAATCTATGTGCTAGATCGACGGACCGGAGAGATTCAAAATTAGATCAAACGACCTAGATTAATTCTGGAGAAGGAGATTGCGAACTCATAAGATGGAAGGTGAAGACCGTATTTTTGTGAGAAATATGTGTACAAATGAGCCTGCAATGAAGATAGCTCGCAGAGAGTTCACAGAGGAAGAAAATAATACCATAGGCGTGAGAAAAAAAAAGCTCGAAGGTATGAAGATAGAATATTCCTATTGATGGAGGAGAGGAAGTCCATAGGCATTGGTTTGATGAATCCTAAGAAGGGAGCTCTAATATCAGAAGTGATCAAGATGTTTTTAATTAATTATTTAATTAAAATTGTTAGTCACAGGTTGTTGAAAAGGTGTGACATTCGTATTTGAAAGGGCGTGATTGTGAAAGGGTATGTTTCCTGAATAAAGAGATGCATCCATGGAAAACATGAAGATACTTATACGCAGAAGTATGAGTGAGAAAGGTGTTTGTGTCATTGAGATCAATGTAGCCATAGCAAAAGACAAAGACCAGTGAGTGTGATAGAGAATGAAGGGAGAAAGAGATCTAACATATTACAGAAAACATATTAAGGTGGCAGGGTGGAGCTAGGGTAGGAAACAAGCCTACAGGGGGTTGTTGCCTCCTTCCAGCAGAAGCTGGTAAATAGGGTGTAGGAGCATCCTATCAGTCATAGCTGACAAAATAGGGTGTCGAAGCATCCTTTCAATAGCAGCTGATAAACCAAGGGGTTGTAGCCTCCTTCCAATTGGCATTGGTAAATAAGGTGTCGTAGCATCCTTTCAGTCGTAGCTGATAAACCAGGGGGTCATAGCCTCCTTCCAATTGGTATTGGTAAACAGGGTGCAATACCATCCTTGTTTATAGCAGCAGGAGAAACTATTTGTAAATAACAATTTTGCAGTAATAGGACGTTTTGGTGGTTTACCCTATTGGGCTTCCACGTTAAAATTGCGTTCTATGTATTCTTGTTATTATGTGTTTCTAATGATAGATTTAAAAGTGGTTAAAATAATAAAACTTTAACAATACTGATTCCCCCCCCCCCTCTCAGTATTGACCAATAAACCAACAATTGGTATCAGAGCCAATTCCTTCAGCACGGTTTAACCACTGGAAGGTAGATCCCATTAAAACCACTATGGATCAACAAGAAGAGATTTGCACAGTAAATGGATCTCCAATACTTGGAAAAGAAGAATACATATTTTGGAGTACAAGAATGAAAATTTATGTGAAGGCATTGGGACATGATGTATGGAATTTAGTGATCACCGATTACTTCCCACCAAAGAGGACAAGGACTCCAGCTCAAAAGAAATCCAAGAAAATTAATTCAATGGCAATGGCTTCAATACTTGATGGATTACCTGATGATGTCAAAGAGAAGATAGGTGAATGTAACTCTGCAAAGGAACTTTGGGACAAGATAAAATACCTCTACTCAGTTGAGCAAAGAGCAGAAGAAATACTTTCCTTTCTCAAGTATGTTAGTGAAGATGAAAATATAAGTGAAGATGAAGAAAAATTATTTATAGGAACAACAAACTCAGATGAGGAATCAAAAGTGGACATAGAAGCCCAATACATGGCTGCTATAGATGAAATTGAAAAGTGTAGGAAAAAGAACAAATTCTGGAAAGGAAAATTGTCAAAATATCAAGAAGAGAAGAAGTCAAAAGAAGAGGAAGTCAAAACCCTCCTAGAAGAGCTACACAATTCAAGACAACAAGTGTTGGCTAGTATGAAAAAAGTCAAGAGATTAAAACAAGAAGTTGTTGAATTCAAGGAAGAAGTGAAGAAGCTAAAAGATCAGCTGACCGTTGGTGAGAAGTTCAAGGAAAGTACTGAAGCTCTTAATAAAGTCCTCAGCTTACAAAGATCCCCCAGGGATAAAACAGGTCTTGGATATAATCATAAAGGATCAAGCTCCATCATTCATGAACATGTTGAAAATGTTAAATGTCAGCATGATTCCTCCAAAGATACACCCAGGAAGCAAAAGAATCACAAAGAAATGAAGTCCAATTATCATAATTCTGCTCATCCTCCCAAGATGAAAAATTTCAGAAGACATGCAAAAGAAAAGAGTCATTACAAGTAGAAAAACCAGAGATTCTCCATACATACATTCTATGGATATTGTCATTGTTGTCACAAGTTTGCTCACAAGGCTAATGATTGTAGAATCAAAGAAAAAGATGAAGGGATGACAAGGAAAGAAGACACCAACATCTCTAATGGAAAAAGACTTATTTGTTTCATATGTCATAGTATTGGACACTTTCCAAAACATTGCAAGAATAGTATATGCATATCCTTTCAAGAAAATCAGAAAAAGGTATGGAAGATGAAAACCAAGGAACAAAGAAATAAAGAACCAATAAGTAGAGTACCTCTTGGAAAAATATGGAGAAGAAACGAAGACTCCAAAGATATAGAAGAAATAAAGATTTCAAACATTAGTGAAGTCTCCAAAGATAACGATGAGCATAATAGAGGCATAAATAAGGATGACATCCTTTATGATGAAAAGCAAGATGGAGATATAAAAGCATACATCAATAAAGATGAAAATGATGAAGAAGGATGTAGTGATGACTGTGGGATCTTTTCCTAAAAATATATCTCATGATTTAAAGAAAACCCTGAGAATAACATTAGAAGGGATCTTATACTCAATGGGGAGTTAAAGTCAGAAAATTCCAATTGGTATCTAAGAAAAAATCAATTGGTATATAATGTTGAAGTATATTGAAAGTTATCTTCTTCAAAGATGAAGGTTGATCAAGGTTGGTGTACAGATGACACAGAAAGTGAAAAATAATTCTTCCAAAGATTGAGAAAAACTATGTTTTTTTTCTTAAAGAAGAACTATGCCAGCACAGTGAGAAAAATTAGGTATAGGAAATTAAGAGGCAGTTTTGAAATGCACGCCAGAGGCTATGGTGGAGTCACTAAATTCATCCGAGAGTGTGAGTCTGCTCTTTGATGAAATTTCCATCTATCCACGGTTTCATTATTCCATCTAGGTGTCGCATGTGAGAAATATTAAATTGCAAAATCAAGAAATAGTATGTTTTTGTTGTCTGAATGTTAGTAACAGGAAGTCTAGAAGGCCATTTTGAAATGCACACCAAAGGGTGTTCCTGTGCAAATAATTTTTTCCAAAAGCAAGAGTTTGTTATTTGGTGATCAGTCCATCCAGCCATGGGTTTAGCTTATTTTTTATGGTCATGCATGTGAACAATAAATCTGCCAAATTGGAAAAAATCATGTAAGCTACAGGAATAAAAACTAATAAATAGAGATATAGAAGTGATTTATAACAAACGACTTGGTTATAAACAGAAGTAATAATAGAGTTTCTATTATTGTTTAATCAAAAGATTAATAAATGATAAAGTGTTATCGAATAAGACAGAGAAGTGTTATTCAAATGAAAGGGTGTGTTTTACAAAAGTTTAGAAGGATGTGATTTTGTCATTAAAAGGGCGTGATTGTTAATGAATGAATGTGTTTGTTAAGACACGTCTGATGAAAGGGTGTGTTGGTTCAAATCATTGAAGAGATATGTATAATCGACAGATCGAGGAAGTTGAGGGTGTCTCTTCTATAAATAATAAGGATCTAAAGAAGAAGATGTGTGTCTCTGTATGTCTCTGTGAGATATGATAAGAGAGAAAAAGGCGTCTCTATGATCTGTTTCAGCAGAGTATGTTTGTCAGTGAAGATATGAAGTATGAAGACTGTGTCTGCTGCTTTTTATATGAAGATCTAAATGCACAAGCTTAAGGAATTCTGGTAAAAGTGGAAGCCAGTTAACTTACAAGAAAGATAAACCATTAGATATGGCAGCAGGAATAGAGTTTTAAAAAAACATGTATCCGAGACAGAAAATGGAAGAGTGTGGAAAAATGTTGAGTGTAAGATCTGTCACAAAAATGTTGACAAAGTAGAGGAAGTACAATGACAGGGGGAGTCCATGGATCTATCAGTTAATCTATCATTCAAGAACCTGTTGCAAGAGAGGAAGTGTTAATATAAAAGATAATACATTGATTAAATAAAATAGTTCAGTTAACAAAGGGGACATATGATGATAGGGGGAGCTGTCAGAAAGTAGAAAGACAGGAAATCCTATATCAAAATAGGTACAGCATTGGCATAACAGGTTATCCTTTGTCATTATTGTCAAAGGGGGAGAATGTTTAGAGGTTTCCATCAATGCCAAAGGGGGAGATTGTTGACAAGTTTGGGTTATAGTTGTCATCGATGTCAAAGGTGTTCATGAATGACAAAGGAATAACCAGTGGATATGATGGAAAGACAAACTCAGTGAAATACTAAATTAGTAATGGCATGGCATGGAATAAGTTGAGGATGTGGCATGACACATATGATGGCATTGCATGGCATAGTTGAGGATGTGGCATGACACATATCATGACATGGAATATGATGGTGTCCTAATGATGATGAAATACTAAGGATGGCAAAGTTGCTTATGAAGTACAAAGGATAAGCAAAAGAGGGCCATGGCAGAGTTAACGCAGCATAAGTCAGAGTAAAGACAAAATGGCACGATGATGAGGTGGCATAGACGAAGATAGTGATGACATGGCACGTTGATGAGGTGGCACAGTTATCTGCATGAGATTTGATGAATGAGGATCAGTTTTGGTATAATCCGCAAAGATAGAATGCAGATCTGCATTAGTTCTAGAATGGACAGTTAGAAAGCATCCCGCACAAGATCTGACGGTTAGGAAGCATCCCGCACAAGATCCGACGGTTAGGAAGCATCCCGCAAAACATAGGAGAAAAGCCAAAGTTCGGCAAAAGATCAATATCGGACGATCATGGGTAAATCTGCAAGGAAACCAACGATCTAGAAGAATGCGGAAACAAAGTTGTGGAATGAAATCGTGGAAGTCCAAAATTGTAAAAGTTGGTTGGGTATCCCGCATGCGGAAGGAAAGTTGTGGGGAGGCAACTTTGGAAAGTTGGTTGGGCATTCCGCAATATGGAAAGATTGGACGGCTGAGATTAGTTCCGCTAAAGCAGATCAACGGTACAGAAAGGAACTTGCGGAAATGAGTTTACCAAAAGACAAAAACAGACAGTCGACATCCCACATCCCTCGTCACGCAATCTGGAGATCAACAGCCAGGAAAATTCCCAATGAAGATCGATGATGCGGAAAGGAACTTGTAGAAAGAAGCTTGCGGAAAGGAGTTTGTGGAAAGGGAAAAACAGACAGTCGACAACCCGCATCCCGCATCCCGCAATATGGAGATCGGCGGTCAAGAAAACGCCCAATGAAGATCGATGGTGGGGAATCGTTGATGAAGAAATCATGGTGCAGAAATACGATTTCAAGGAGGAAATCTATGTGCTAGATCAATGGACCGGAGAGATTCAAAATTAGATCAAACGGCCTGGATTAATTCTGGAGAAGGAGATTGCAGACTCATAATATGGAAGGTGAAGACCGTTTTTTTGTGAGAAAAATGTGTATAGATGAGCTTGCAATGAAGATAGCTCGCAGAGAGTTCGCAGAGGAAGAAAAGAAGCCCACAGGCCTGAGAAAAAGAAAAGCCTAAAGGTTTGAAGATAAATTATTCCTACTAATGGAGGAGAGGAAGCCCACAGGCATTGGTTTGACGAATCCTACGATTAGAGAAGAAGGGAACTCACAGATCAGAAGTAATCAAGATTTTTTTAATTAATTATTTAATTAAAATCGTTAGTCACATGTTGTTGAAAAGGTGTGACAATCAAATTTGAAAGTGTGTGATTGTGAAAGGGTATGTTTCCTAAATAAAGAGATGCATCCGTAGGAAACATGAAGATACTTATACATAGAAGTATGAGTGAGAAAGGTGTCTGTGTCATTGAGATCGATGTTGACATAGCAGAATATAGAGACCAATGGGCATGATAGAGAATGAAGGGAGAAAGAAATCTAACATATTAGGGTGGTAGGGTGGAGCTAGGGCAGGAAAAAATCCTGCAATGGGTTGTTTCCTCCTTCCAACAAAATCTAGTAAATAGGGTGTAGGACCATCATGTCAGTCGTAGCTAACAAAATAGGGTGTCGAAGCATCCTTTCAGTAACAGCTGATAAACCAGGGGGTCATAACCTCCTTCCAATTGGCATTGGTAAATAGGGTGTCATAACATCCTTTCAGTCGTAGCTGATAAACCAGGGGGTCGTAGCCTTCCAAATGGTATTGGTAAACAGGGTGTAATACCATCCTTATCAGTAGCACCAAGCAAAACTATTTGTAAATAACAATTTTGCAATAATAGGACGTATTGGTGATTTACCCTATTGGGCTTCCACGTTAAAATTGTGTTATGTGTATTCTTGTTATTATGTGTTTCTAATGATAGATTTAAAAGTGGTTAAAATAGTAAAAAGTTAACAATACTGATTCAGCCCCCCTCTCAGTATTGACCAATAACTAACAGAAGGTGAAACAGTGACACGTAGCATTTTGTACAAGTTCGTTATAATGAATAGTCCTGAAATAAGTCACCTTGGGAAAACTATCATAAGTCCCAAATGTCAAAAACAATTCTTCTCAAACCTGCAGTGTTGGAAAGAGGACAGACAAGGCTACCTCATTGCGATGTTTTAGACACAGAGGAGTAGTAATTTCGGAGATACCATAGAAACAATATCAGGCAATTCCGCAGAAGAAATTGAAGAAAACTGGGGCATCAGATATTTTGCAGTTCTGATCACAGTTTTGGAAAAATGAGTATGATGCTCAGCTTGCCTTCATGAGGCACATCTTTCTATCCAATCAGATCTAAAAAATTCCAAGTTTTGAAAATTATGGTTTCTCTAACAAACCCTTTATCAGCCAGATCTGGAACCAGGACGGACACCTCAAATTGGAACTTTGTGATCATTAAAGAAATTGACTTGGATCAGTATTTCACTACGCAAGTTCTAAGAGCTAGAGGGATATGAGGCTAAGGCTAGAGCCAAGAGAATCATTGCATATTCTATTAAAGATCATCTCATCCCTCATGAAGACACTAAAAGGAAGTGTTTGATGCTATGATGAAGCAATCAAAGAAGAATAGATATTGTTATAACCACCTTGAATGGCCTCCTAGGATCATGGGATTCATTCATTCAAGGAATGTGTACCAGAAGGAAGTGATTACCTTCAGCAGACTCTAGAAAGAGTGCACACAAGAAGAAGCTCGACTCATAATAAGAGAAGAGAAGATGGGAGCAACTGAAGATCAAGCACTCACAATTCAAAGAAGATCCCTCAAGTGATGAGGAATATGAAGAACCACTTATCCATCTTAGCATTTGGATAAGAAATGATGTTGTTATGAATGAAGAAGATGATGAAGTTGAAAGAAGGAGTCTACCCATGAAACAAATAAAGATAAGTTTTCAATTGTCATTTCATGATATTGTTTGGTTATGCATTTGTTTATATTCAATTGATGTGTCATGCATGATAGAATGTTTGAATTAATGACAGTATACTACTAATATGCATGTGATGGGCAAGTAGCTCATGGTGCTATACAACTCTCCATTGCTACTTATCTAGAATGAAACCTATTTGCTGACATATTGGATTAGTGCACAATCTCAATGATGTCATGGTAGATATGGAAGGCATCTAGAAAGTTTCTGTGAGATATGGATGAATGTTGTATTGGCTAAAATAGTTGCATGATTATATCTTTATGCATAAGAATTTGCCATTATAAATATGCATTATGAAATGTTTCTAACCATACAACTGATACATTTAACTTGTAGGAAAGATCGCGTACAATCGCCTACAAGAAAAGAAGGATGAGTCTTGTTCCAAAGAACAAGTCACGATAGTTCAAGATTCACTCTAATAATCCAAAATGAAGAATGATGACTAGAATGCAATGTCGAAGAACTAAACAAAAGTCCATACTATCTTCCATATGGATCTACAAGATATAGCATGCCGTAGATGGCAACATCGTAGGATACAACTCAAGATTCGTAGCACAAGGCTTCTCACATAAAGATGGCATAGAGTACAAAGAGACATTTGCATCCATTGGAAGTCAAGACACATGACAGTCAAACTCGTGTACAAATTAAAGAAGGCCTTGTATGAGCTCAGAAGGCACCCATGGGATAACACATAAATGAGGAGCTTGAAGATCACCTAGAATGATGAAGATCTTAACCTTTGCTACAAGGTTGAAGATGAAATCCTATAGAGGATGACAAGCTCACATATGGGTGCGAAAATAACTTTTGAAAAGGTTCAAGATAGAGGATCTTGGTATCCAGTGACCCTAGATGGATACATAGAATATTAGTAGCAGAGGAAGCTACTTGTCACTCCAGTACAAAATGTTTCAATACATAGAGTACGAAAGGCAGAGGGAGAATGATGCTCTACTTCAGAGGGAGTGACTGTAGAAGATCCTGAGGTTCAACATGGTACGACAGGATGTACAGCTTACTGATGAATCTAAGATTTACTGAGATTAAAGTGGAGTCCAACCTTTACTTCAAGGTTGAAGGTGGAAGACCACTGATGCTTCTGTTATATGTCAATGACTTGTTCCTAATAGAAAAAGTGGAACTCATTAAAAGTTGCAAGAAGGAGCCTTGTTGCTGAGTTCGAGATAAAGGACTTGGGTATGGTACTTTCTAGACATGGAAGTGTGGCAGAGTGTAGATGGAATCTCCCTTGGACAAGGGAAGTATGCAGTGGAGGTCCTGAAGAGGTTCAAGAAGATGGACTGCAAGGACATGGCCACACCTATGGAATCGAACTTGAAGCTATTGAGTGATGCTTCATCAGAGTTGGTTGATGCCACGATGTATCGTCAGATGATTGGGTCATTGATGTACTCGATGAATACGAGACCAGATATTTTCTTTGCTTTGAACACATTGAGCCAGTTCCTGACATATTTTCACCTAATTGCTGCAAAGCATATTCTGAGGTACCTAAAGGGTACAGATGACTATGGGATTAAGTATGAAGCGAATCAGAAGATTAACCTAGAGGGTTGTGTGGATTTGAATTGGGCAGGCAATGCCATTTATAGGAAGAGAACTTCGGGGTGCTGCTTCAGTATGGGATCAGGTGTGATCTCTTGGTTTAGCAGGAAGGAGTCCTGCATGGCACCGAGTACAGCCGAGGGAAAATATGTTGCCACTTGCTCGGCTACTTGGGAGAGAGGAGCAGTGAAGCTCCAGTTTGTGATCCAAATCAAGATCTCTTGAAAGAGGGAGTTCTAGCATAGCCGGTGAGATAGATTGTCTGAGCATAAAATCCTGACGAAGCTCTTATGTTGCTCAGACGTAAACATTCCTATAGATTGTGCTCGAATGTAATTAGTCCTGGAAAATCTCGCAGGTTATCCTTGGACGTCATCAGCCCTGATGTGATTCTATGCTAGAAATGGCCAGAGTTAAGTTTGAGTACTTCAGGGAGAAGCTTGGTGTTCTTCAAATCGAGGTTCCTTCCAAAGGGAAGTGATGAGTCTGGAAGCATTTTTGACATGGTGGAAGGATTGGTTCCTCCCATGGTCAGATGTAAGTGTTGTTCCTTTCTGACATGGTGGCAGAATTAGTTCTTCCCATGGTCAGATGTAAGTGTTATGCCTTTATGACATGGTGGCAAGATTGGTTCCTCCCATGGTTAGATGTAAGTGTTGTGCCTTTCTGACATGGTGACAGGATTGGTTCCTTCCATGGTCAGATGTAAGTGATGTGCCTTTCTGACATTGTCGCAGGATTGGTTCCTCCCATGGTCAGATGTAAGTGTTGTGCCTTTCTGACATGGTGGCAGGATTAGTTCCTCCCATGGTTAGATGTAAGTGTTGTGCCTTTCTGACATGGTGGTAGGATTGGTTCCAGCCATGGTCAGATGTAAGTGTTGTGCCTTTCTGACATGGTTGCAGGATTGGTTCCTCCCATGGTCAGATGTAAGTGTTGTGCCTTTCTGACATGGTGGCAGGGTTGGTCCCTTCCATGGTAAGATATAAGTGTTGAAGATGTGAAGACCTACGTGGAGGCTAGGCCTACATCCAGCAAGGCTGGCTCTGTAGAACTTCCTATGACGAGTAGAATTGAGAGATAACACCATTTGCTTGAGACAGTAGAAGCTTTGATGATGATCCAGTAATGAAGACTTGTGTTGATGAACTGTGTGAAGAGAACACCTTCCTAGTTAAGAGGGAGTGTTGATGTATTTGTAACTTTGGAATGTATTCACTTCTATATTTTATATTGTATTTCATTGTACCCCGACAGAGATGTTTGTTCCTCCAATCGGGAGAGTCATTAATATAAAAAAAATCATGTAAATTCATTGAGTTTAACCCTTCATTGTAAGTCGAGACAATAGTCCCCACGGTCGATGGGTATTAGGGTTATTAGACTCTCCTGGTGAGGTCAGCCCTGTAGAGTAATTGTCAAGTGGAAAACTAGTATAAATAGAGAGTGAGACTCTCTATTTGAAACACACACTCACTCAACTATAGCGCATGAGTGAGAGAGGAGGAGCTTGCACAAGAGAGAGAGATATTAGTTGTCGGAGATAAAAATATAACAACCAAGTGAGAAAACAAAGTCAACTTATGACAAGGAGATGTTGGAAATAATGCATGCCCTAGTGTAGTGGGGAATTCTTCCCTACTACATGCAAAAGCACCTACTCCTTTCAAGTGGTCCAAGTAAATCATCAATAAGGTGGATGAAACCAGGATACATGGACCGATGGGTCTATCCTATGGAATAGATGTCTTAACGTTGACAGAGGGAGACTTGCAACTAACAAGGTAATGAGATTTCCTTGATAGAAGCACGAGGGAGACAACCACAGATATAGAAGAATAAGGGGACTAAGACATTGAATGGGGAACATGGGTAGGGGAGTACAGGGGACTCAAACTTCCTTTGTCCATAGTATGACAAGAGGGATGACCTGACAGCAAATGATACTAACTCATGGGGAAGGAATCATAGTTGGGGAACCATGGAGATGACTACAATGGGGAGATATTTGGGAAGTAATTGGACAAGTGATATCCAGGGGATCCAAGGGAGACTCATCACAGAGTACTCTAAACAAAGGCGACCCAATGGTGGGAAGCTTACATGATGGTAGACTATATGCAATATATGTGGGCACCAAAAGGCACCCTTTGGGCCTTCTTCATAGTTTAAGGAGCTCGAAGAAGGGATAAAAGTATGCTCAATATGATACTATCTCGTAGATTTTTGTTGAGCCCAAAACAATAAATGCTCGATGGTGTTTTCATGTTTACAGAATCTGAAAAGAGGAAGAAGACCAGTGGGTCTCTTTTTCGTACAGTAGTCTCCTAAGTTCGAAAAATGATAAAAGTGTACAAAGGAGATCTCTCCTAGTCAAAAAGGGTAGAGAGACTTATTTTTCGTAGGTAGTCCAACCAGGCTGAAAAAGGTTAACCTTATACTGATTGGATGGTCATTCAAATACTTTTACAATCATGAACGAAACCAAGTTTGCTCGATGATATTTTCTTTCTGAGAGGGCTGGAAAAGAGCTTAAATACAACCCATGAGTGAGATTTTTTGTAAGTTAGGGTCCCAATGTTCGACAAAGCATAAAAGGATACAAAGGGAAAAGTTCCTAGATGGAAGGTGCCAGGGTGGTCATTTTCTTTAAATAGTCTGCATAGTACAAAAAAGGAGATAAATGAGGCCACATAGACGCCCTTTCAAATACTTTAACGAGTGTCAAAAGGAAGCAAGTGTGCTCGACAATATTTTCATTCTTTTAGGAGTCAGAAAAGAGCTTAACAAAAACTCCATAATGGTCAGTCAAGCAAGGAGGAAGTGTTCGATGTACCAAAAGGGATGATGTTGTGAACCTGGCTAATATGGATAAAAATAACAGTGAAACATGGGTGGGACCTCCTTGTGGGACGGTGAATGGTGGTCAAATAACGACAAGTCTACAGTATGGATGGAGCAGAGGGCTTGTGAACATGTCAATACATACAAGGTTTGACTTGCCTAGTGACACGGAAATCAAGGGGACCGACACTACGATTGCATTTGGCGATGCGCGACGGGGGACATCGCAAGCCTCACAAGAGGTGTTTGGTTCAAGATGATGATCAGGTACGGAGGCAGCTTGGTGGGGTGTTTCTTCACCCAGGATATTTTTGCATAGTGGCGACAACTTCCTATCCTCATAGAGGACTATCCATACGCTGGGATGGACTACCAGGGAGACGCGGAGATGCATCGACCTCTAGGACAGGTCTGGGGACTTGATTGATCCAGGAGGATATTGGTGTCCACCCACCTATTCCACTTGGACCCCCACCATTGTTTCTTTCACTTTTCCAGTTTCTTTAATTGTAGCACAATTTACTATTTTTGGAAAGTTTCGGGTTCTAAACTTTCGAAGCAGTTTTGAGGCCCTAAACTACGTTTTTTCGGCATCGAATGGCCGGGCAAATGTGAGTCCATTCTACACTCAAAATTTGTCAATTTTGGATGTAGTCCTTGAAGATATCTTTCTAACGATGTATCATGCGCGTCAAACGGAGGGAGTATGCCAAAGTTATGACCCCAGGAAATTGATGTACCAAGTAACCCAATGGGGCCCACATTCTCGCGTTTCACCTCCTAGGGTTAGGTTTTTGGATGTGTAGGGTTTTCATTGTTTCTCAATAATATATAGGCCTTTGAACCTCATTGTAACACAGAGTTCAGAGGCATGTAGCCGCCACATATCTTCTCAAAGATAAGCTACCAGCACTCTAGCAAGTTTATTTCCATTCTGTATGTAAACAAGTTTTAGTTCTTTGATTAATGAAATGAAGTGTTATTTTCGCTGAATATTTGTTTCTATGGTTATTTGTGTATTCTGTTGCATTCCTGCATAAATCTGGATCAGTGGTATCAGAGCAATCTGCTCTTTCTCGATCCTTCTTTGCATGTCCCCAACGAGGGCCGGTTATAAAGAGTTAGGGCTCGATCTGGTTGAACCTTTGCAAGATCAGCGTCGCAAATCTCAACGGCCTCCCATGGGGGACGAAAATAAATATGAGGGCGCAGAAGATCCTATCAAAATAATGTTTGAGGATGCCCTTGAAAAACAAAGGAATGTGATGATGGATAACTTCGCCCAGATCCTTCAACGACTTCCCACTGACGGCGCATTTGCATCTAGCAGCCACTCTAGAGGCGCAACCCCTTTTAAGGTACAAGTAAACTTCGATATTCCCATATTTGATGGCATAATAGATGCAGACACCGTAGATAGATGTGTGAATCTATTATAAGGATATTTCTCGGTTCAAGACTTTTCTGACCAGCAAAAGATTACTTTTTCACTACTCAAAGTCGCCCCCCATGTCAAGGGCTGGTGGAAAACCTACTGTGAGAGAAATGACGAGGAGGAACCCTCTCTGTTCTCGACCGTACCCACCTAGAATTCATTCTGAGATTCCATAAAGGGACAATATTATCCCATGGGGATCTATGACAACAAGTACATACAATGGACTATGCTGCGGCAGCAAAGAGATCAAGATGTGCATGAGATGACGAATCTGTTCAATACCCTGCGCACCAAGTTACGTATCAAAGATTCAGAGAAACATTTGGTGCTCAAGTACCGCAGTTTTCTGCATAGATACATTCAGGAGGAAATGGAGTTCCTCGACATGTCCTCGCTTGGTACGGCATACCGGTATGCTGCCAAAATTGAGCAAAAATTCAAACAGAAAAAGCAAGACTTTGGATCTACGAATCAGAAGCAATTGAAAGGTGCCCCCAAACCACAAAACCAGGGACACAGCCAAGGCATGGCGATTCAAGACAACTTGCCAAATCCGCAAGTAAAGAACAACACCGCGAAGCCGAAGAAGGAAGCAAGAAAGTGGTGCGAGTTCCATAAGAGCCCCACTCACAACACCAGTGAGTGTCGGGCCAAGCAGTCACTAGTGGTTGAGATAAATGCTTTTGAATCAGATGGATACTTTGACATTGAATTAGAACCTGAGAAGGGGAATGACAGAGGGAAGAAGATTATTGATGTAGAGCCCAATGCCACCATTGCCACCACGAAGATCCAAAAGGAAGAACCAGAAGATTCAGAGGAGGAGGAGCATCTTTTCCACTCCCAGATTTGGGTAAAGGGTTCCCCGCTACAATTCATTGTCGACAGTGAGATCCAAAAGAACCTCATTTCAGCATAGGTCGTGACGCGGTTGGGCTTTCCCACCACAGCACACCCACATTCGTACACCATCGGGTGGCTTCACCAAGCACGAGATCTCTGCGTTAGGCAGTAGTGTCGCCTTCCCTACAACATCAAGCCCTTCACCGATGAGGTATTATGTGATATTGCTCCTCTTGATGTTTGTGATGTATTATTGGGTCAACAATAATTATGAAAGCGACATGTTTTGTATGAGTCTCGGCCTCACGTTGTTATTATTACGTTGGAAAATAAGTTGTACAGGATACCAGAGGTACCACCTCCTCCTACAATCTCTTTGGTTACTGCAAAACAATGCAGTAAGCTCATTTCCAAAACCGAGAAATTTGTTTTCTTGATGATCTGCCCTCAGGGAAACTAGAAGATCATGGCCACAACCTCTAGACAGGGCCCATCCACATGACAACAACAAATGGACAAGGTCATGGAGGAGTACCAGGACATATTCACCTCACCCACAAGGGTTCCTCTGCACTGTCAGGTCAAGCACCCCATCGATTTGACCCCGGGTGCGCCATTACCTAATGGACTGATCTATCGACCCTCTGTTCTAGAGAATGATGAAATCAAGAGGTAAATTCAGGAGCTACTGCAGAAGGGTCACATCCGGCCAAGTTCATCACCCTATGGGATCCTGATCGTGTTGGTACAGAAGAAGGATGGGACTTGGAGACTCTGTAATGACTATCGGGCACTGAACAAGATCACTGTCTAGAATAGGTACCTGATCCCATGGATTAATGACCTCCTAGACCAGCTTAAAGGGGTGAAATATTTTAGCAAGACTGACTTATAGTTCGGGTATCACCAGGTACCAATTGAATTGATCGATGTGTCGAAGACTACCTTCAAAGCCAAGGAGGGCCTTTTTGAATGGTTGGTCATGCCTTTCGAGATGACGAATGCTCTTGCAACCTTCATGAGACTAATGGACGATATCTTGCGGCCATTCACCAACTCATTTATAGTAGTGTACTTGGATGACATCCTAATATTCAGCCAGACTTGGGAAGAGCACCTCCACCACATCCGACAGGTCCTCCAAACGCTACGGCAACACAAGTTGTGTGCCAATTTGGACAAGTGCACTTTTGGCATGACCCTTGTTCAGTATCTGGGATACATTATTGATGAGTATGGGGTACTTGTGGATCCAACCAAGATCCAAGTCATTCGGGATTGGCTAGCCCCAGCTACTCTAACAGAGCTTTGCATCTTTCTGGGTCTTGCTAATTTCTACCGCGGGTTCGTGTTGGGATTATCTCATATCACTTGGCCCTTGAGTCAAGTCACCAAGGGAGGAGCAAAAGAAAAATTCTTCTGGTCAAAAACTCAACAGATGGCATTTGCAGAATTGAAACATCGCCTCTGTCGTGCCTCGGTGCTCACATTACCAGATTTGCAACAACCATTTGAGATCCAGACAGACGCCTCTAACTATGCTATTGGGGCAGTCCTTACTCAACATGTGAATCCAGTGGCATATCACAGTGAGACACTGTCCAATACAGTACGTAAATATCCCACTTCTGATAAAGAGATGTATTCCATTATACAGGCTTGCCGGCAATGGAAGCATTACATTTTGGGAAAGGAAACAATCATCCACATAGACCATCGACCCCTGTAGTTCATACAGACACAAGGGAAGTTACAGAATGATCGCCATCAGAAGTGGTCCACATATCTACAACAATTTCATTTGAATATCAGGTACAAGAAGGGAAGCACCAATAATGTTGCAAACTGCCTCAGCCAACCACCGATTGTGGCGATAACCACCGTGCTCAACTCTTATGGGAACAAGACCTCTGATTGGTTGCTTCTCTATAAGAGTGATCCAAAATTCAGCCACACATACAGCACACTCTTGGAGGGAAACCAAGTTCCAAATTTTCACCTCCACGATGCACTACTATGTCACATGGGACACCTTTGTTTTCCTTCAAGCGAACATGCCAATATTATTTGGGAAGGGCACTACAGTCATGTCGATGGGCATTTCGGGGTCGAGAAAACAATGGCAGTACTACAGAAGTATTTCTATTGGCCGAAACTTCGACGGGACGTTGGGAAGTACATCTGATTCTGCACTACCTGCACCATTGCCAAACTGTCCATCAAGAAGCAAGGCCTCTATACTCTGTTGCCTACCCTTAGTCGACCTTGGGAATCCATCTCCATGGATTACATGTCAGACCTTCCTTCAAATAAGCACGGTAATGACTGTGTGTTCGTGGTCATCGACAGATTCTCAAAGATGGCCATAATGGAGGCCTACAAGAAGAATATCACAGCAGAATCCACTGCTAAAATCTTCTTTGAACGAGTATGGGTACACTTTTGGATCCCATAGTCTATAATCTCAGATCGAGACAGCAGGTTCCTTAGTACATTATGGTCTAGCCTATGGTCAATGTTAGACACCAAGCTCACAAAGTCCACAGCTTTCCATCCCCAAACTGATGGCCAGACAAAGGTCGTCAACCGGATGATCGTACACATTTTGAACATGTACAACTAAAATCATCCACGCACATGGGATGAGAGCCTCCCCTATGTACAACATAGCTATAACCGAGCCCTCCACAGCTCAACTGACCACATCCCCTTTCAAGTGGGCTTGGGATTCCAGCCACTATGTCCCATTGACGTAGCCATGCCATTTGCAGCTACTCAGGCTGATTCAGCTCATGTCCAGTCTAAAGTTTCTAAGGCGAACAGCTTCATTGAGCACATTCAGCACATTCTCCAGTAGGTTCATGACATATTGGAAAGATCCAATGCTAAGTACAAGCAGCAGCATGATCAACATCGATTGCAACACAACCTCCAGGTGGGCGACAAATTGTGGCTACATTTGCAAGAAGGAGCGCCTCGCTGGACTCCACCGCAAGCTTTGCTTGATCCGATATGGGCCATACACCATCACCAAGGCTATTGAGGACAATGCCTTTGAGCTCAGTATTCCACCATTACTTGGTCTGCACCCAGTGTTCAGTGTGGACCGCCTTCGGCCCTACTTTCCACCTCTACTGAACACATCAGATGTGGCAGAACAACTTACACCAACAGAGTTAAAACCTGACTGCATGCAACAAGCCACAACTGATCAGATTATGGACACACAGATCAAGAACACCCACCAGCAAAATATCTAGCTATATTGAGTTGTCAAAGCAGGCCAACTCCTTCACTAGGGAAAGTGGCTCACCAGAGACCAAGTTCAGCAAAAGTTTCGTCATCTCATGGAGGAACTCGACGCAATGGGGACCATTGCTTCCTAAGGGGGGAGGAATGATCCAAGAGGATATTGGTGGCCACCCACCTATTCCACTTGAACCCCCACCATTGTTTCTTTCAGTTTTCCAGTTTCTTTAACTGTAGCACAATTTATTATTTTTGGCAGTTTTCGGGTCCTAAACTTTCGGAGCCATTTTGAGGCCCTAAACGACGTTTTTTCGGCATCAAATGGGGGCAAATATGAGTCTATTCAAGTCTCAATATCTTGTTGTGTATAGATGTAGTCCTTGAAGAGATATTTCTAACGATGTATCATGCACGTCAAACAGAGGTAGTATGCCAAATTTATGACCCCAGGAAATTGATGTACCAAGTTACCCAACGGGGCCCACATTCTGGCGTTTCACCTCCTAGGGTCAGGTTTTTGGATGTGTAGGGTTTCCATTGTTTCTCAATAATATATCGGCCTTTGAGCCTCATTGTAACATAGATTTCAGAGGCATGTAGCCGCAACATCTCTTCTCAGAGATAAGCTACTAGCACTCTAGCTAGTTTATTTCCATTTTGTATGTAAACAAGTTTCAGTTATTTGAATAATGAAATGAAGTGTTGTTTCTGCTGCATATTTGTTTCTATGGTTATTTGTGTATTCTATTGCATTCCTGCATAAATCCAAATCAGTTGTATCAAAGCAATCTGCTCTTTCTCGATCCTTCTTTGCATGTTCCCAACGAGGGCGGGGTATAAGGAGTTAGGGCTCGATCTGGTTGAACCTTTGCAAGATCAACCTTACAAATCCTAATGGCCTCCCATGGGGGACGAAAAAGAAAGACAAGGGTGTAGAAGATCCTATCAAAATTTTGCTCGAGGAGGCCCTTGAAAAACAAAGGAACACGATGATGGATAACTTCGCCCAGATCCTTCAATGACTTCCCACTGGCGGCGCATCTGCATCTAGCAGCCACTCTGGAGGTGCAACCCCTTTTAAAGTACAAGTAAACTTCGACATTCCCATATTTGATGGCAGAATAGATGCAGACGCCGTAGATAGATGTTTGAATCTATTAGAACGATATTTCTTGGTTTAGGACTTTTTCAACCGGGAAAAGATTACTTTTTCACTACTCAAAGCTGCCCCCCATGTCAAGGGCTGGTGGGAAACCTACTATGAGACAAAGGACGAGGAGGAACCCTCTCTGTTCTCGACCGTACCCACTTGGAATTCATTTCAAGATGCCATAATGGGACAATATTATCCCGTGGGGAGCCATGAGGACAAGTACATACAACGGACTACACTGCTGCAGCAAAGAGATCAAGATGTGCATGAGATGACAAATCTGTTCCATACCCTACGCACCAAGTTAGGTATCAAAGATTCAGAGAAACATTTGGTGCTGAAGTACCGCAGTTGTCTGCACAGATACATTCAGGAGGAAATGGACTTCCTCAACATCTCCTCGCTTGGTACAGCATACCGGTATGTTGCCAAAATTAAGCAAAAATTCAAACAGAAAAAGTGAGACTTTGGATCTGTGAATCAGAAGAAAGGGAAAGGTGCCCCCAAACCACAGAACCAAGGACATAGCCAAGGCATGGTGACTCAAGACAACTTGCCAAATCCGCAAGCAAAGAACAACACTGCGAAGCCGAAGAAGGAAGTGAAAAGGTGGTGCGAGTTCCATAAGAGGCCCACTCACAACACCAGTGAGTGTCGGGCCAAGCAATCACTAGTGGCCGAGATAAAGGCTTCTGAATCAGATGCATACTTTGACACTGAATCAGAACCCGAGAAGGGGAATGATAGAGGGAAGAAGATTCGATGCAGATCCCAATGCCATTGTTGCCACCATGAAGATCCAAAAGGAAGAACCAGAAGATTTAGAGGAGGAGTAGCGCCTTTTCCACTCCCAGATGTGGGTAAAGGGCTCCCCGCTACAGTTCATTGTCTACAGTTGGAGCCAAAAGAACCTCATTTCAGCAGAGGTCGTGAATCGGTTGGGCTTGTCGACCACAGCACACCTGCAGCCATACACCATCGGGTGGCTTCACCAAGGACGGGATCTCCGCGTCAACCAGCAGTGCCGCCTTCCCTACAGCATCAAGCCCTTCACCGATGAGGTATTATGTGATATTGCTCCTCTTGATGTTTGTGATGTATTATTGGGTCAACCATACTTATGGAAGCGACATGCTGTGTATGAATCTCAGCCTTGCGCTGTTATTATTACGTTGGGAAATAAGTTGTACAGGATACCAGTGGTTCCACCCCCTGCCACTATCTCTTTGGTTATTGCAAAACAATGCAGTAAGCTCATTTCCAAAACTGGGAAATTTGTTTTCTTGATGATCCACCCTCGGGGTAAGAAGAAGATCATGGCCACAACCTCCAGACAGGGCCCATCCGCATGACAACAACAAATGGACAAGGTCATGGAGGAGTACCGGGACTTATTCACCTTGCCCACAGGGGTTCCTCTGCACTGTCAGGTCAAGCACCCCATCGATTTGACCCCATGTGCATCGCTGCCCAATGGATCGATCTATCGATGCTCTGTTCTAGAGAATGATGAAATCAAGAGGTAAATTCAGGAGCTGTTGTAGAAGGGTCACATCCGGCCAAGTTCATCGCCTTATGGGAGCCCGATCGTGTTGGTACAGAAGACGGATGGGACTTGGAGACTCTGTATTGACTATTGGGCACTGAACAAGATCACTGTCTTGAATAGGTACCCGATCCGATGGATTGATGACCTCCTGGACAAGCTTAAAGAAGCGAAATATTTTAGCAAGATCAACTTAAAGTCCAGGTATCACCAGGTACCGATCGAACTAACCGATGTATGGAAGACTGCCTTCAAATCCAAGGAGGGCCTTTTCGAATGGTTGGTAATGCCTTTCGGGCTGACGAATGCTCTTGCAACCTTCATGAGACTGATGGACGACATCTTGTAGCCATTCACCAACTCATTTGTAGTAGTGTACTTGGATGACATCATGATATTCAGCCATACTTGGTAAGAGCACCTCCACCGCATCCGACAGGTCCTCCAAACGCTGCAGCAACACAAGTTGTGTGCCAATTTGGACAAGTGTACTTTTGGCATAACCCAGGTTCAGTATCTGGGATACATTATTGATGAATATGGGGTACATGTGGATCCAACCAAGATCTAAGTCATTCGGGATTGGCTAGCCCCAACTACTCTAATAGAGCTTCGCAACTTTATGGGTCTTACTAATTTCTACCGCAGGTTCGTGTTGGGATTCTCTCATATCACGTGGCCCTTTAGTCAAGTCACCAAGGGAGGAGCAAAACCAAAATTCTTCTAGTTAGAAACTCAACAGACGGCGTTTGCAGAATTGAAACATCGCCTCTGTTGTGCCCCGGTGCTCACATTACCAGACTTACAACAACCATTTGAGATTGAGACAGATGCCTCTGACTATGCTATTGGGGTAGTCCTTACTCAACAAGGGCATCCAATGGCATATCACAGTGAGACACTGTCCAATACAGTCCGCAAATATCCCACTTATGACAAAGAGATGTATTCCATTCTACAAGCTTGCCGGCAATGGATGCATTACATTTTGGGGAAGGAAACGATCATCCACACAGACCATCGACCCCTGCAGTTCATACAGACACAAGGGAAGTTACAGACTGATTGCCATTAGAAGTAGTCCACATATCTACAACAGTTTCATTTGAATATCAAGTACAAGAAGGGAATCCCCAATAATGTTATAGACTGCCTCAGCCGACTACCGATCATAGCGATAACCACCGTGCACAACTCTTGTGGGCATGAGACCTCTGATTGGCCACTTCTCTACAAGAGTGATCCAAAATTCAGCCACACATACAAGACACTCTTGGAGGGAAACCGAGTTCCAAATTTTCACCTCCAGGATGCACTACTATGTCACATGGGACACCTTTGTGTTCCTTCAAGCAAGCGTGCCAAGATGATTTGGGAAGTGCGCTATAGTTGGGTCATTGGGCATTTCAACGTCGAGAAAACTGTGGAAGTACTGTAGAAGTATTTCTATTGGTTGAACCTTCAACAAGATGTTGGTAAGTACATCTGATCCTACATTGCCTGCACCATTTCCAAACCGTCCATCAAGAAGCAAGGCCTCTATACTTCGTTTCCTACCCCTAGTCGACCTTGGGAATCCATCTCCATGGATTACAAGTTGGGCCTTCCTTCTACTAAGCACGACAATCACTATGTGTTCATGGTCGCCGACAAATTCTCAAATATGGCCATAATGGTGGCCTACAAGAAGAATATCACAACAGAATCCACTACTAAACTCTTCTTTGAATGAGTGTGGGTACACTTTGGGATCCCACAGTCTATAATCTCAGATCGAGACAGCAGGTTCCTTAGTACATTATGGTCTAGCCTATGGTCAATGCTAGACACCAAGCTCACAAAGTCCACAACTTTCCATCGCCAAACTGATGGCCAAACAGAGGTCATCAACCAGATGATCGTATACATTTTGCGCATGTACAACTCAAAACATCCACACACATGGGATGAGAGCCTCCCCTATGTACAACACATCTATAACTGGGCCCTCCACAGCTCAACCGACCACATCCCCTTTCAGGTGGGCTTGGGATTCCAGCCACTATGTCCCATTGACGTAGCCATGCCATTTGCAGCTACTCAGGCTGATTCAGCTAATGTCCAGTCTAAAGTTTCAAAGGCAAACAACTTCATTGAGCGCATTCAGCACATTTGCCATCAGGTTCATGACATATTGGACAGATCCAATGCCAAGTACAAGAAGCAGCATTTTCCAGGTGTACGACAAAGTGTGGCTACATTTGCAGAAGGAGCGCCTCGCTGGACCCCACCGCAAGCTTTTCCCACTCCGATATGGGTCATATACCATCACCAAGGCTGTCAAGGACAATACCTTCGAGCTTAGTATTCCACCATTCCTTGGTCTACACCTAGTGTTCAATGTGGACCGCCTTCGGCCCTACTTTCCACCTCTACTGGACACATCAGACGTGGCAGAACAACTTACACCAACAGAGTTAAACCCCGACTGTATGGAAAAATCCACAACTAATTGGATTATGGACACACAAATCAAGAACACCCGCCAGCATAAGATCCAGCTATATCGAATTGTCAAAGCAGGCCAACTCCTTCACCAGGGAAAGTGGCTCACCAAAGACCAAGTTCAACAGAAGTTTACTCATCTCATGGAGGAGCTCAATGCAATGGGAACCATTGCTTCCTAAGGGGGGAGGAATGATCCAGGAGGATATTGGTGGCCACCCACCTATTCCACTTGGACCCCCACCATTGTTTTTCATTTTTCCAGTTTTTTTAACTGTAGCACGATTTACTATTTTTGGCAGTTTTCGAGTCCTAAACTTCCGGAGCCATTTTGAGGCCCTAAACGACTTTTTTTCGGCATCAAATGGGGGAAAATATGAATTTGTTATAGTCTTAATATTTGTTGTGTGCGGATGTAGTCCTTGAAGAGATCTTTCTAACGATGTATCATGCACGTCAAACGGAGGTAGTATGCCAAAGTTACGACCACGAGAAATTGATGTACCAAGTTACCCAATAGGGCCCACATTCTGACGTTTCGCCTCCTAGGGTTAGGTTTTTGGATGTGTAGGGTTTCCATTGTTTCTCAATAATATATAGGCCTTCGAGCCTCATTGTAACACAGAGTTTAGAGGCATGTAGCCACCACATCTCTTCTTAGAGATAAGCTACCAACACTTTAGCTAGTTTATTTCCATTCTATATGTAAACAAGTTTCAGTTCTTTGATTAATGAAATGAAGTGTTATTTCCGCTGCATATTTGTTTCTATGGTTATTTGTGTATTATGTTGCGTTCCTGCATAAATCCGGATCATTGATGGTACGTATACATGACTTTATGTGGTTTCAGTCATATATAGTTTACTAGCATAGTCATAGCTAAATCATGATAGATACTGATGACATATTGTGTGTATGTGCAGACGTGGGATCGCACCCTCCAGCGGGGTACCAGCGATGCAGGGGAAAGATGGAGGGGTTATATACACCCGCTCACGAGCATAGTAGGTAGCGGAGTGCTAATTGGACTCACTGCGGCTATACGTGGAGAGACTATTGGAGGGGGTCACTAACGATGGGTGTTAGTACCTAGACAATGATCTGATCGTCGCGTGCTACAGGGCTTATCCAGAGTGGATCTCTCTGATGAGGAGGATTGTGGTTGCTACTGAGTATGTTAGAGTGACAGCACAAGGTGATGTGCTAATGGAGGAGAAGAGCTCAGAGGAGAAGGGCACTAAGGAGGACACATAGTCAGAGGAGGATGACTCAAACTAGTAGCATGTGATGCTGCCCCCAATGCATTTGAACATGGAGATTTTTGTATGATATGTATGATGAGATGAGAAAGTATGTGGAGCTTCTCATTTTGTACTGAACATTATGATATTATATGAATGCACGTGGATGCATACTTTGGTATTTTTTTATGGGTTTTTATGAGTCTTTTGCTTATGATTATGAGTATGCCTATATGATGTATATGACATATGTATGCATGACTATATGATGATGCACGATGCAGTCAATTTCCTATATGCGATAATTGATGTGCCACTTTAGGACGTTATTATCGATTTGGTCAGCGACACGATTGAGACTTCTGGGAATATGCACGAATGAAATGGATTCAAAATGTCTAACCATGTGTCTAGTGCGCAGGAACTTTCTAAAGAGGCAAGGATCGCGTACCCGATAGAAGTTATTCAACTAGGAAACAAGCAGCTAGGAGTCTACGAAGACATCAAGGCGATGAATAACCAGGTGAAGGGTGACGGTTAAGAGACCAACGACACCGTCGTACTCAACCTGGTTGTTGGTAGCAATACCAGCACACATTATGTCGGTATGGATCAACTCATGCGACGAGAAATAAATAACCCAAGCAGCCGAGGCGAGATTAGGATACCATCTACTTGTGTCATCAACAAACCAAGAAAGAAAAACAATGATACAAGGGTATGCAAGACAATAAAAAAAAACTATGATACAAGGGTATGCATGGTGGGCAACTTCAGGCATACAATCTCTTGAGGTAGAGCCCATTGTGGGGATTCTTCAAGAGTCGACCATCAGAGTCAACGAGGAGATATGCCCCCTTTTCGAGACATCGATGGATGACATAAGGGTCATACCACATGGATTTGAACTTCCCTTTTCCAATCTTATCATAAGCTTGGTCATAGACGAGGACAAGGTCCCCTTCGCTAAAGGTGCATGGGTGGACATGGGAGTCATAATGGGACTTCAGTCGGGTCTTAGCCGCTTCGATCATTTGGAGAGCAGGGCGACGATCCTCATTTGTTTGCTCAAGCATAAGTAGGTCTAAATTCGCCCACCATGCATACATACAAGGGTATGCATGGTGGGCGACTTCAGGCGTAGAATCTCTTGAGGTAGATCCCATTGCAGGGATTCTTCAAGAGGCAACCGTCACAGTCAGCGAGGAGATATGCCCCATTTCCAAGACATCGATGGATGATATAAGAGTCATACCACATGGATTTGAACTTCCATTTTCCAGTCTTATCATAGGCTTGGTCATAGACGAAGACAAGGTCCCCTTCGCTAAAGGTGCATGGGTGGACTTGGGAGTCATAATGGGACTTCGGTCGGGTCTTAGCTGCTTTGATCATTTGGAGAGCAGGGCAACGATCCTCATTTGTTTGTTCAAGATTAAGAAGGCATTTTTCTAACGATGAATTATCAGGTAGAAGTTCGACGACAAGGCAGAGTGACGAAATATGACATTCAATGGGAAGTAATTCCACACCGTGGACTAAGTGAAATGGGGTAAAACTGGTGGTGGTTTCAAGGATCTCTCTGTCATCACAAAAGTGGTGTTAAGATAGATGAGGGGGATCTTCTGTGGTCAATGAGGGGGAAGGACTACTGGAGGTAGAGATCGTATAAATGGTGTTATCGGTGTCCAAGGAAGAGGCTAGAAGGTGGATCTCCTCAAGGACAGTGATTTCAGACTCACGCGAGTGCTTGTGAAGGTCACTGAGGAGAAACCGGTACTTGAGAAAGTTTGGGTAATGGTGTGAATAATGACCATATAGGCCACAAACTACACATGCATGGTTGGTTCAGAGCGATTTGTTTTTAACCGCGAGTATGGTTGGTACGTTGACAATTGGAGCATCATCGACCTCGACTACTGTGCGCATATGGGTGCGAAGGATTGGCAAATCGAGACAATTTTGTGTCACATGGCCTTGGACATCGCATAAAGCACATGTAGGAGGAGGACATGGTTCTATCGGGGCTTTAGGTGTCTCCCCCCCATTATTCGTGGGAGGGGGGGAGCAGAAATAGCGGGAGGAGCAGTAGGTGGCATACCAGGAGGGGGGTGTGACATCGTCTCAATAAGTCGGATGGTGTCAACAGGATCTGTGGTGTCAAGGGAGGGGTGGGTGGATCCAAGAACCACACGAGAATACCCAAACTGAAGCCCTGAAGGTTGAGAGTAGCCATGATTGGCTTACTCACGATGCCAGAAGGTGGAAAGAGGAAGGGGATCGTGCATACGGGGAATGAGCCCCAATAATTCCCCAAGGCCTGTGGTTGGTGTTGGTACCATACTTTTCCCCATCAAAATTATTAGATTCTAGTAGCGGACGCATGTAGAGAGGAAATCCAATTTTCGTTGTCGGAATGATCAAAGGCTCAAGTCCTTCACGTTAGGTCCTAAAACTTCAAAAAGGTGAACATTGCTATATGTCTATAACGCTTTATGTATTCATACCAAATTACTCCGGTTCTTCATCCTTTTACATATGGCCCTACCCATCAAATTCTAACCTATGGTGTTTGGATTTCATAAGACATTACTTAGTGTCCTTCATTTTTATTATATAAAGACAAATATTAAAAAGTTAAAAATATATATCTATAAAATAATGTTATTTTAAAATTATTTTTATAGTTTTAAAATAATACTTTATATTTATCTTAAAAGTTGCTTTAGTTATAAAAAACTCACCATCGCACTATGTAATGCCAAGATTTTTCAGACGAAAAAAACATTCCTTGATATTCATTTGAATCAAATGTAATTTGTTACATCATCTAGTCGACGGGACCAATCAAGTAGATCTAACCACAATCCAGGAAACAACATCAACAAAAATCTAGCAGGGGGAGAATATTTTGAGCCAGCTATTGTCCCCACCTGGGCTTAATGAACCGAAAGAGTTCCTCTCATAAGACAATCTACAAATAAGATCAGCCAAAATTGTCTCAAAAGAAGATAATATGAGCCCTGAGGCATTATCCAAGACAGGCTTGAGTCCTCTCAAATTACCAGGGATAATCT
>LPNX010440341.1:636237-666179 GCA_001517045.1 Pseudotsuga menziesii
TATTCCCTATAAACATGGTTGAAATCCACTGAAGTAAACGAAAAAAACAATTTTTTGGTGTTGTTGCACCAAGCTTAAAGTTTAAGTTTGTAAGCCCAACCTCGGATCAACCATCCTACAAAGTCTCCACGCCATTGGAGATGCTATCAACCAAGCCCACAGGTGAGTAAAGCCATGCACAAGGCGTTGGAGGTTTCAAAACACCGCCATATATAAAGACTTAAAGAACATTTTATTTTGTCCATGTGGGATAAGTCTCACATATTCAGATTAAGGCATGGTTCCTCTCTTAAGGTGTGTTCGCGGTTATTAATGAATATTGACGTGGCTTTAACAACAGAGGTTTTTCGATCATGAATGGATCACTGTCAAATCGATTCCACATGTCAAGTTTTTTTTGCAAGAACTCTTGTCGCTGCAAAAAGCAAGTCACTGCTTTACAAAGTTATAATGTGCTTCAAATCGAAAATTCTTAAATACATTGAATGGTATCTTTATCCCTTATGAAAAGCCTTATGTTTGAAATTATGATGCAAAGCTGGTGACTGTGGTTCAAATTTAAAATCAATTCATAAGTCCATTTCCACAGCAAGCATCATAGAACCTGTAGTACAAACGTCCAAAGGAAAAATGATTGTGCACCAAGGAGAGTTTATAGATGCACCAAGGAGAGTTTATAGATGGGGTATATTGCAATACATTTCAAAGATTATGAATCTAACTTTTGTTAATATATATGAGATATGCTTTGTTTGAGTAACCGGACAGAATTTCAAGCTTTCAATGCAATGCAGATAGACAACTCTTTGTGCAAAGTCGAGCGCATAGCCAAGTGCCAGACTTTAACACTTCCAAGTGTTAGGCAACAAACTCAGTCGGCAAGGAAGATAAAGATCAATATTCAGAAAGCTTACTATTCTCATATTTGTAGGTGGTAGAGCACTTGGCATAGCATCCGGTAACATAGATCCAAGAAAAATATCAATTGGCAGTCAAGTAACCATCTCCAAAATTTTAGGCAGAACATCAACAACTGAATTTGCTTCCAGATCGAATGCATAAAAGCAAAAAAATGTATTGGTGGCAGAGTAACGTTATTGATTCAGGAAATATTGGGACATCTAGCAAATATTGGTTTCAGAATTTAAGCCAACAATCTTAAGCAGATCCACATTCGAAGCAAACAATTCGGTTGTTCCAGATTTCTTGCAAGAGACCACATATAGTTTTTATTTTTAGTTTATTGTTGCAATTGTTTCAAAAGAGAAAACAAGAGTCTATTTAGGACTCTCGACTATTTAAGCTATGATTTGGTGATGTAACAGGGGGTTTCCAGCCGAGATGCTGGAGAGAACTGTAGGAGGCAGAGCGAGTGTTATATGTTTTGTAAGCCCAAGAGGCAATCTTTTGTAAAGTCTGAATCAGAGAATTTCCATGGCTTCATGCTACCTCATTGTTGAGTTTCTGAATCAGAGAATTTCCATGGCTTCATGCTGCTCCATTGTCGAGTTTCTGTCTACAGTAGTCTGAGGTCTGAGTTATATCGTTGACTAGTCTGACTTATATCGTTGATGTAAAAAAGTTTTCAATGGTAATGTGTCATTGCTAATGACATTTTTCACTCATTAAGCTAGATTTGAAAGATGTTTACATACTGTATTTTGGATATCTCTTTGGATTCCTCGAACCTGATCTACAGTTTTGAAATTTTGGATTCTTCTTTATGTTGCCCAATCTACATCACTCGTTGTTTTGATGCCCAATTTGATATTCGTATTTTTAGATATATGTGCATAGACTAATGAGACTCCATGCCCAATGGATTAGTTTTCTGAGCTTTGTAATTCATTATAATCTATCTTGTTCCCCTCTCCCTTTCTCATCCAGTTTTGTTGATCCACTTACCACCCAGAAATTCAACCATCCATTTCAGATGCCTAAGATTTGTGCTTTAGCAGTCAAGTACAAATTTTAGGACAAACGTCTTCTGGCGCCGTTGTCGGGGACGAAGGAGCGAAGATATCTTCCTCGGAAAGAACAACAATGATCAGATCCGGCTCTTGATGGTAGACATGGGCGAGACATCAGTTTGGCTGCAATTTTCTACCCGGTGAACAGAATCAGAATCAAAACATTTTCTCTAGGTATGATATTCATAGAGATGGTTTTGAAGGTGAACAAAATCAGTGTACTTTTTTCATAGACTACATTTTTCACTTGTTGTTTAAGGAAAGCAATTCTCACTTCTAAAAAAATTGGGACTAGAGCTAATCCTACATCCCCCTTGCATCCAAAAATTTCAGACCCGGAGCAAATCTTGAGAGATGCTAAGCAAAAAATTAAGCTCTAACTCTTCCAAGAGATTTGAGCATCCTTCATTTATAGAGATACCAGATTAATCCCAGCAGGCTTCGCCTTCTACAAATCCACAACCTGAGAAAGAAAAAGAGGAACAAGATCTGTCTTTTCCTGTCACTCAAATTGATAATTTTCAAGTTTTTACCAATCCTTTATGATCCGAAAAAGGTTAAAACTGATTTTTTACATTCAAGAAATTTTTTTATTAAAAACTCAAGTTTCACCTTACACTCCTCTCACAGGTAGGATCCCACTTCATCAGCTTAAATTCAGTAGCTCATCTTTTTCATCAAGCCAATCTAGTCTAAAAATCTCTGCCCAGCCACCTAATTATATGGATCGAATAGTGGCTGCAAGATATGCCCCATTGGTGATGCCTCAATCCCTTCATGCTCTTCTTGGGGGCGATTATCAAAAATATCTCCCTAGGTTTGATGGTCAGGGTGAGGTAACAATAGAGGAACATTGAAATGCATTTTTCAGTTATGCTAACAGTCAGAACATTGAAGCTAAGGATGTTTGGATGCGGATGTTCGTTCAGAGCCTAGATGGAGAGGTTAGAAAATGATTCAAAGAATTACTTGTAGGATCCATAACTGGGATAGAATAATTAGAAAGGCTATTTATGAAACAATGTGGGGACACTAAAGACTATATTTACTATATCACTGAATTTGGAGCTTTGAAAAGGAAGAAAAATGAATCAGTCATATATTTTTTAAAGCGCTTCAATAAGATGTATAGTAAGATACCAGCTAAAATAAAGCCTTCTAAGACATTAACAAAACTCGCGTATGCTAATTCATTTGATTCTGAGTTTTCTCTGCTATTAAGAGAAAGAAGGTCTATAACTTTGCTAAATATGTAGGAAGATGCATTAGAAATTGAGTCAAATATGTTGGCATCAAGTAAACTTAAAGAACAGTCATAATACCAAGAGCAGGATAAAAAATGAAAAAAATAAATGATGCCATCTACTTCTACAGGAAAATCATCAAATGAAATGGATGAAATGACTAAGTTAATCAAAAATATGTCAACAAAAATCAATAGGCTAGAAATGGAGAATAAGAATCATAACAGACCTTTGCAAAAAGGAAATCCAAATCAATTTAGACGTCCTTTTATTCCAAGATTCTTACCTAGAGAAAGAAGGAACAATGACATTCAAATAGAAAGAAAAGATAACGAGGACCGGAGATTTCAGCCCTCTTTCCAAAACAATTTGTTGAATGAAGAGGAGGAGGTTGAGGAGTTAGAATATGAAGATTTAGATCAGAATTTTAATCATCTCGAAGAAGAGTGATGTGAAAGTTCTTACTAAAACTCATTATCAAAATTCTAAATGTTTTGATGATCTCAGTTATACATCTCCAACTGATATTTATCAAATAGATCCAAAAAAGTCTTATAATCTAAGGTCTGGTGCTAAGCAAGTTGCTCAAATTCATAAAAAGAAAGTAGTTGCTCCTATCAAACAGTGGCATGATCCATCGTTGGAAAATAAATAGAACCAAAGGGTTAATAAAGCTAAACTCACAGAGTTGGAAGAAACTAATAAGAATATTCAGGGTTTCAATAGTTTAGTAAAGTCAAGATTCCCGTCCCATTAATAGAGTTGATGAAAATACATTCATTTAGAGATCCTGCTTACAAAATGTTGAAATCACAAGCTAATGAGATCCCTTCTAATATTATAAACCTACAAGATGAGCATCCTACCATTACGTTTGGTCTTTCCTCACCTGATAAAATTGGAAATAAGTCAGATTTCCCTCCTCCTTTCTATATTACCTTAACAGTTCATGAGCAAATGCTACACAACTGTTTGTTAGACTCTGGAGCTTCTCATAATCTTATGCCCAAAGTTGTTATGGAAGCCCTAGGTCTGAGCATTACTAGACCCTATCATGACTTGTTCACCTTTTATTTAAGAGTAGTTAAGTGTTTAGGAGTAATCAAAGATCTTGTTGTCAATCTTGCACAATTACCAATGAAGAGTGTTATTATGGATGTGGTTGTTGCTGATATTTCACCTAAGTTTGGCATGTTGCTATCAAGATCCTGGGAAAAAAGAGTAGGAGGTACTTTACAGATGGATCTGTCTTATGCTACTATTCCAGTTTTTGGAGGAGAGCACAGGAGGTTATATAGAGAAGTCAATTAGCTTATTTGGTAAGTGATAGCAACAATCCAACAAATCATCCAATCTATGTTGTGGAAGAAGATATAGGGTCTTATATGTTGCATTTGAGTAATGAATATACAGTTGTTGTTCTGCAAGTGGAAAAGAAAGTACCAGTTCAACATAATACTGAAAGTTAGGATGATTTATGGCAAATGTATTTTGATGGGTCATCATATAAAGAAGGAGCAGGAGCTGGAATTGTTCTTATTTCTAAGGAGGGGAGATTATTTGTTTAATGTAATTGGAATTTTAGACAACTAACATTACAACAAAATATGAGGCATTAGTACTGGGACTAAGAGTTGCAAAGGATTTGGGAATTCAATAGATCAATGTTTTTGGCGACTCTGAATTATCGGATTCAGCAGGTGAAGGACATTTATTAAGTAAAACGGGAATTGTTGAAAGTATACAGGAATGAGGTATGGGACATGGTAGATAATTTCTTTCTGGCATTCAATATATATTTTATTCCTATGGATCATAACCAAACAACAGACTCACTAGCCTTGGCAACCACTTATTACAAGATTCCAAAAAAAACTCAGTCGAAATATCCCATTGAAGTTAAGTATAGACCTTCAGTGCCACATAACATCAAAAAATGGAGGGTATTTCAAGATGATTTAGAAATTAAAAAGTTTTTGGAACTGACTAATGAGTTATCTACTTCTTTGATTGAATAAGATAGAGATAATGAGTTTGATGATAATGTTAAATACTCTGAAAATCCAATTGTTGATCATAAAATAATTGAATTGAAAGGAAACTTTATTCCAAAAGGTCTTGTTCCCCTTGAAAGATTATTTTCTAAAGATGATACTTTGTTGAAACCCACTATGCAGTCATCAGAAGAAAATGTTTTGAATTGCAAAATTGGTACTGTGGATCAACCTAAGATGGATAAAGTCTCCAAAGCACTTTCAGTTGGAGAAAGAAACATGTATGTTAAATTACTGCAGGAATTTGTTGATATCTTTGCATAGTCCTATGAGGAATTGAAGACCTAAGATACGAGTATAATCCAACACAAGGTTCCATTATATCCAAACACTAAGCCTTTTAGACAGAAATTAAATAGAATTAATACAGTATTGTTGCCAGTTATAGAAATAGAGGTGAAAATTTTATTAGATGCAAAAATTATAGTGCCTCTCAGATATTCTTCTTGGGTAGCCAATTTAGTGCCAGCGCGTAAGAAAAATGGTGAATTTAGTGACTTTCATATTTTGAATAGGTCTTCACTTAAAGATAATTATCCACTGCCTATGATTGAACAGATTTTACAGAAGTTGGTGGGTGCTCAAAGAATTTCAATGATTGATGGGTTCTCAGGCTACAATCAAATTGCAATGCATCTAGATGATAGGGAGAAAACAACATTTACTGCTCCATGGGGAACTTTCATGTACTATAAGATGCCTTTTGGTCTTATGAATGCAGGTGCGACCTTCTAAAGAGCTATGGATATAGCCTTTGTTGGCGAGAAAGAAAAATTTGTGGTAATTTATCTAGATGATATTACAGTCTTTTCCAATTCTGATGAAGAACATCTTAAGCATCTTAGACAAACATTCTTGAAATGCAGAAAGTTTGGTTTATCCTTAAACCCTAAAAAATCATATTTTGTTGTTCATGAGGGAAAGCTTTTAGGTCATTTAGTTTCAGCAGATGGAATTAAAATTGATCCTGAGCGGGTCAAAGCTATTCTTAAAATCAGTCTTCCAAGAAGTAAAAAAGATGTTCAGTCATTTATTGGGAAGATAAACTTTTTGAGATGGTTCATTCCTAACTTTGCAGAGACTATAAAGCAGATAACTCCAACGTTGAAAAAGGATCAGGAAGTGAAATGGACAGCCGAGGCTAGATCTTCATTTGAAAAAATCAAACAAGCTCTCACAGAAGCTCCAGTACTGGTAAGCCCATATTTTCAAATGATTTTTTGACATTTTCCTTTGCATCTGAAGATACTATAGCAGTTGTTCTTTTACAGAAGGACTGGAACAACCTATTTCCTTTTTCAGTAAGAATTTGAGAAATTCATAATTCAAATATAGTACATTGGAAAAATAGGCCTATGAGTTGGTTAAAGCTTTGAAATTTTTTAGAATTTACATTATGCATTCTAAAACCATAGCTTATGTACCTAATACTGCAATCAAATATATTTTGATACAACCTTACAGTGAAGGGAAAAGAGGTCGATGGATAGAAAAAATCATGGAAGTAGATGTTAGTTTTTTAAATTTCAAATTCAGAAGAATAACAAGATGGTTGCAGTTCAAACTTCAGAAAGGCACTAATCTACATGATCTAGGAACCTCACAAGGAGGATTCCATCCCCCAGTCAGAGCCAGATGTTAGAAATGAAATTGTTCCTTGTTTTAATTTTTTATTTTCTTCTCTTTTGTTTTTATTTTTCATTATTAGTTTTTATTTTTGGACATTGGCTTATTAATGTAAAATCTTCCTTTAGTCTTCAAACTTATAATGTTCCTAACCCATGCATAAAGCTTTTTTGTGAGCATTTTATAAAGTGAGAAATGAGAAAGTACATTCGATAGCAAAATCATTTATACCTTGCATATACGGGCGTTGTGGGAATCCCGCAAATTATTAAAGATGGTGGGCAATACAAGTTCAGTTTTATGCATCATTTTCCATAAAAGATTGGTTCGAGGTTTGGTCAGGAACATTGTTACATCTGTCAACACAAGTTCTCCACATCAGTTACTTTGAAAACATAGAATATGGGTTAACACTAGCTCCACGTTTCCACTATCACAAAGGATCAAAACATCTGTCTGTTAGTCGAACGGAGCTCTTTTCATACACAGTAAATATCTGGTGGAGAGTTTAAAATTGAAGAAAAGTGGCAAACTATGCATATTGGAACCTGATAGTACCAAATGGGTGGAGTATTTTCCTGATTGCATCGAATTATTCAGAAGGGCTGGTTGGTTTTAACTCTTTGAGAAGATTACAGGTTATAATTTAGAGGTTACTCGATATTTTGTGCAAAATTGTTCAAATTCTTGTGTTGAATTTCAAACCCCAAAGATCGAGTTGACTGAAGAATTAATATCAAAAGCAACTCATTTAGCCATTGAATGGGAGCGTTGGTTTAAAAAGATTCCTTTCGAGTTTGACCCTAGTACATTTTTGTTGCCGGGATTTGAATCTCTGGACTGGAACAAGGGCATTCATCTCAGCATCGTAAAACCATAATGGAGAGAAATTATTGGGACTATTCAGCGTTACATAACTTGTGAAGGAAGGTTTGCTGCTGTGTATAAATATCATTTCAGGTTTCTATTGCATTTGAATGATCAGTTGAAGATGAATTTACCCTTCTTCTTTTTGAAAAGCCTCATTAAAATGTCTAATAGGGTAAAAGGCCATATAGATCATACAAATCACTCTTTCTTTCACCATGGTCTAGTTAAGTTGATAATATTGACAAAGCTTAAAAAGAAGAATCATGCTTGGTAGCATTTCTTGTTTTGGTCTGGATTTGCACCTAAGAAAATCCCAAATCAAGAAGAAGATAAAAAATCAACTGGCAAATAGAAAAACCTATAGGAAAATCATCAAGTTCGAAAGCAGCCTATCATCACAAAAAGGTTGAGGAAGATTTTAATTGCAGAGTTAAAAGATGACTTGGAGGAAGAACCAATAGAGTTAAAAGAACCAGAATAGGAGCATGTATTAGAAGAAAATATTGCAGCATCATTCAATGAAGATTTTTCATCAACCCCTGATACTCCTCATATCATTAATGAAAAATTATCAGAAAAGGGTATGATTCTTTCTACCAACATCGAAGTTGTTATTGAGCCTTTATCTAAGCCAGAAGTGCCAAAATGGAGGCCCAAAACCAGAGCAACAAACAAGTTAAGGTTAAATATGAAAAGGGTTTTAAATCCTAAATTAAAGAATGAGAAAATTATGACAATTGAAGATTCTTCAACTGAAGGAGAACTTGAAGATAATCCAGAGGAAAATAATCAAAAAGAAACAGAACCAGTGGGAAGAAATTGTGAAGAAGAACAAAGTTTTCCAAACTTTGAATTTGGGTTAAGCTCAATATTTGCTTATACAGAATCCACAACAAAGGACATTAATGTAGAAGAGCCAAGGGAGTTATTGGAAAAACAAGAAGATTTGCTCATCAAAAAATTCGGGGTTCCTCTAAACTCAGAAAAGGAAGAAATCCCAGTACATCAGGAAAAAATAAAAATTGGTTCAAAAGTCGAAAATCTCAGGAAATCTTCACATCAATATAAAATTCAGAATGAGTATTTAAATGATGCAAATGGAAAACTGATGCAGGATAATAGAAGATTAAGGGGACATTTGGAGGAAGTAAATGGTCATTATCAAGAATTGATCGCAGTTGCAAAGGAAGTCTTGAAGAGGAAAAGGAATGCACACGGATAGATTGAAGAATAAGCTAAGCAGAATACATAACTATAAAACAAGGTTCAAATATTAGAGGTAGGATAGGTTCGACTCATCAAAATCTCACATGCATTATATGGATTGACTATTCTAGTTGAGGAAGCTAAACAATTCTAATATCCACATGGCCCTACAACTGTCAAACAAACTTCAGTGACACATTTTTTATGATACAAACAAAGATCTATTTTTAAGAATTAGTTTCTATATTTTTTATGACTCCTTTTTGTATGTAAATTCTGGAGCAGATTCGAAGCCTAGAAAGATGGATCTTAAACTGTTTTTAGTTTTATAATTTGTAATTATAAAAGTAGCAAGGATAGTAAGAGAAAGGTAGAGGTTTCTATGTTGGACTTGGGTTAGATGTTGTTATGCTTTGTATAAGAGGCACATATGACAAACTCTTAGTAAGTTTCTGAAGACTGTTTATTTGGAATTGAACATATTATATAAGCCATGTTTTGATCTATTATTTTGGTTGAGTTTATGATCTGCCTGATCACCTTTCTTATCATTTCATTTCTTGATGAATGTTTTTATCCTGAGATGCTTTTAAGTTTGTGGACTTAACTAAAAGTTCCTTTACTATATGTATATGGTTTATGTTTATGTTTTGAAACATTTTATTCAGATCTTCATGATTTATTTCTGACTTAGTTATTATATGTTGATTGTATTTCTTTACGCTATTTTGTACATGATTCCTTCACAATTTGCAAAAATTTTAAAAAACATTTTTCTAGTTTTTTTTTTTTTGGATGTCCTAGCTTGTACTCTGTAGTCTAGGTACAATTTCGAGTACAAACATCTTTTGGCGCCATTGCCAGGGACAGAGGAGTGAAGGTATCTTCCCCAAGAAGAACAACAACGATCTGATCCAACTCTTGATGGTAGACAGGGGTAGGACATCAGTTTGCCTGCAATTTTCTACCTGGTGGCTCCACTGGTTGAAGATCCATAATGACATCAAATAATCGAATGGAGGCAATTGTGACTGCAAGGAAGAATCTCATGATTTGTTTGATAACAACGCTGTTATTTTAAGTCATGTTGAAAATGATTTTGGTGATGAGATTATCGAAGGTAATTGGGAATGTTCTCATCATGCTTCTAACAGTCTTGAGGATCATCTGAATGCTCATCTTGTTGATAATCCTTATGAATATCAATCTTTTGTTGAACAAACTGCTGGAAATAATTTTTATCATGAAGATTTTCCTTATAATGAAGAGATGGCTACAGAGAAACAAAAAGATGCTCTTCATGATGTTTTTGTTCGTGAGACAACCAAGGATCTATTTCAAGTTAATAATGCAGATGATCATCTTGAAGGTTTTTTCAAATCAGCCTTTCTATGTTGAAAGGGAGGATAATACTGAGGAAGAAGAGGATGACTCATTGTCATATGTACCTTCTGCTAAATCTATTTTATAGCAGGAGGATTTTCAGCAGTCAGATATTGAACTTGATGACAATAATACTTTGGATGCATTTGGCATCAATCTAAATGTTTCTTATAATGATGATTATGATACAGAAGCTAGTCCAAGTTTGTTAGAAGATCATATTGCTGGTGATAATTTTCAGAAAACTTCATCTTTGTCATTAAAAGTTTATCAGGATGCTCCAATTTTTTATGAATATGATGATGATCTTGAAAATCAAGATCCATATATGTGTGATGTGGAAAAATCTAATCAGCAAGTTCATGAAGATATTCAATTCATTAACCATGAACAACCGAAGCCAATGTATAAAAGTTATTCATCTAAAGGAAACATAAAAGAGGAGGACCAACTTGTTGATTTTCATGATGACATTGTTGTTAATGTTTTGCAAGAAATTCTGGAGCAGATTTAGGATGATCCCGATGCCTTTGATTGCCAAGGCCTGAATGATGTTCATGGAACAATGGATTTACAAGGACAACCTTTTCATTTCAAGCAGGAGGCAGAGGTAACATTTTGTTATCATAATTCCACTTCTTTTGTTTTCTGCAATCTGATGGCCATCTATATGGAAGAAGTCAAAGGTTATTTGTTTTCAAGCAAAGAGGAATGTATGCATGGACGATTATTTTATGTGGATCGACATGTTTCTAATCTTGGTTTCAAGGATCCATTTGCAGCCTTGTTGGAGACATATTTTTCATAATCTTTAAAGGTTTCATATTTTATTATTTCACCGGCACTTCCTGGTGAGTATTGTTTTCTTAAGGAGTTTCTACCACTGCTGTTATATTTCAGACATTATTTATTGATCAATGGCATAGATAAGATCATATCAATATAGAAATTCCTTGAATGGTTATTGTGGAAATCTGCCTTTACTTGACCAAGTTGCAGATCTGGTTAGAGTAGGAGTGTAAATAAATAAGCTCATCTCTTGAGCATGGTTTCAGTTTACAGTGTGTGGATTATTTTTAGTTTACAGAGTTGTCTGAATTTCAACATTCAACAAGTGGTGTGTTTTCAAGTTTTTGAATAAATTGCAGATGTTTGGGATGAAAGATTCCAACCTAATGGAGCACTGATACATGACATGACAGATTGCAAGTTTTCAGTTTGCAGTGAATGGTAAGCAGAGCATGGTTACAGGTCGTAGAGATGGAATGGAGAAGGCACAGGGTCTACTTGTTCTTGGGAACTCACAGGGAGTGTGCCATCCCCAGTCAGAGCTAGATGTTGGTACCATAATTTCCCGCGTCAAAATTCTTAGATTCTAGTAGCGTACGCATGTAGAGAGGAACTCTAATTTTCGCTGTCAAAATGATCAAAGCCTCAAATCCTTCACATTAGGTCCTAAGACTTCAAGAGGATGAACATTGCTATATGTCTATAACGTTTTATGTCTTCATACCAAATTACTCAAGTTCTTCATCCTTTTACATATGGCCATATCCATCAAAGTCTAACCTAATATACATATTAAAAAATTAAATATATAGATATATAATAATGTTCTTTTAAAATTATTTTTAAAGTTTTAAAATAATACTTTATATTTATCTTAAAAGTGGCTTTAGTTATAAAAAAACTCACCATCGCACTATGTAATGCCAAACTTAAAGTTTAAGTTTGTAAAAGACTCATCATCACACTATGTAATGCCAAGCTTAAAGTTTAAGTTTGTAAAAGTTAGGTGGGTGTTAAGCCCAACCTCAAATCAACCATCCTACAAAGTCTCCACGCTATCATCCAAGCCCACGGGTAAGTAAAGCCATGCACAACGCGTTGAAAAAGTTTCAAAACACCGGCTTATCTAAAGACTTAAAGAATATTTTATTTTGTCCATGTGGCATAAGTCTCACAATTCAGATTAAGGCAGCAGTCTCTCTTAACTTTAAGGTGTGTTCCCGGTTATTAATGAATATTGACGTGGCTTCAAAATCAGAGGTGTTTCGATCATGAATGGATCACTGTCAAATAGATTCCACATGTCAAGTTTAAGTTTTTTTGCAAGAACTCTTGTCGCTGCAAAAAGCAAGTCACCGCTTGCCAAAGTTTTTTTTGTTGGCAAAGTGGTGGAACCCCCTGACTAGCAGGGTTGCCATTGGCTGAGTGGCCACGAACCAGGGGCATCTAAGCCCTCAAAATCACCCGGGGATCGCACCCGGCCTGGACCGCACCAACCCTTAACATGGTTGGATTTTTAGGTATCCGACGGGATTAGAACCGGTGACCTTCCAGCTTAGGGGGCGTCTTAACCATACCCCGCCACCAACTGTTCTACATCTCGTGGATCACCGCTTGCCAAAGTTAACATGTGCTTCAAATCGAAAATTCTTAATTCTTAAATACATTGAATGGTATTTTTATCTCTTATGAAAAGCTTTCTGTTTGAAATTATGATGCAAAGCTAGTGACTATCGTTCAAATTTTAAATCAGTTCATAAGTCCATGTCCACTGCAAGCATCATAGAACCTGCAGTATAAACGTCCAAAGGAAAAATGATTGTGCACCAACATTTACGTCGATAGGCGTTTTTTTTAAGTCGGCTTTGTGAACATTGTTCACTTCGTCGTCCCTCCAGCAAACCAAAATTCGACACGTGTTTGATCTCCTGCCCAACCAACATCTCATACGCGTCTACATCCCGCCACTACACCTGTTACGTGTGCACTCCATTGCCCATGTTTACAGATATCAATGGAGAAGGAGCCCGACATTGTATTCCACGTATGCACAAATAATTACTGCACACCAGCCAAGACTCAACTCCTCCGCAGGGTTTTACAGGAAGCGTGCTTCTCAATCTCAAGCAATAGATTCCTTTAGACAACATAGTGACTCTAGTTTGCCTTAGCTAAGAGTGGAGAGTTATAAAAGATCATGAGAAAATAGGAAATAGCTGAGCAATGGATTTACATGCTTGCAAGTGGTCAATATGAGTGGTGTGCGTTTGACCCTCTTTCAGGGAAATGGAGAAGACTCCCAAATCTTCCCTCTGATACATGTTTTGTTGCAAGTGACAAGGGCTCTCTATGTGTTGGTACTCATCTCCTTGTCTTGGGACGATAGATTGAAGGGCTTGTGATCTGGAGGTATGATCTTGTAACCAATGAATGGTACAAAGGACCATCTATGCTCACTCCAAGATGCCTCTACTCGTCTGCGAGCTGTGCTGACTTTGCCTTTGTGGCTGGAGGAATCAGTGCAACATATGATATTTTAAATAATGCAGAGAGGTATGATCCTATTAATTAGAGATGGGAAAGGCTTCCTGATATGAATAAGAAGAGAACACTTTTCTCAGGATGCTACATGGATGGAAAATTCTATGTTATTGGAGGGACAGGAGATAAGGGGGATCTCACATGTGGTGAAGTCTATGATTCTGATAAGAGAACCTGGGAAATTATTGAAAACATGAAACCATCAGGGGATAGAGATGTTGTTACTCACGCTCCACCTCTGGTGGTTGTTGTTAACAATGAGCTCTATGCTCTGCAGGCCTCGACAAATCAGTTACAAGTTTACATTAAAAAAACTAACAAATGGAAGGAGCTTGGCGAAGTGCCTATTAGAGCAGATTTTAATAGTGGGTGGGGTGTGGCCTTCAAGTCATTAGGTAATAAACTGCTCCTAATCGGAGGTGAGACAGGTCAAAGTGCTTATGGTCATGGTGTATCCATCTACACATCCAAGCTTAATTCAAATGAGTCAGTGCCTCAATGGGAATTTCTGACTATGGTGGGAAGATCCTTTGTCTTTAATTGTGCTATTATGGCTACTTGACATACTTCACTATTTGTATGCCATGAGAGTGGAGACCAGTAGGCAGAGGAAAAACTACAAACTCAAAGTTAGTCCATGAGGCTAAGTGCCTAACAAATAACATCTCTTGAAAAAACATTGGTATCTTTAAAGGAGTTGTTCGCAATCGGATATTTATGGGTGCAAGTTAGAAGAGCAACCCAGTATGAAAATTGAAACATTGGTATCTTTGAAGTAGTTATTCGCAATCGGATGTGTGAATTTGAAAAGCATACAGGATGTTGTGTTAGAAGAGGTGAAGGGTGTTGAACATTGTACGTGGTTGGAGATGCTTAGATCCCCAATTGTTTCTAGGTGCGTTGAGATAGAAGAGTTGCCAAGTATGGAAACACTGGTATCTTTGGAGTTGTTGTGTGTGGAGGGATTTGTGGCCCTTATGAGTATATGGGTTTTCACAAGCATAAATGTCTCTGGGTGTTTTCAATTAGAAGAGTTTCCCCATGGATCAAGAAAAACCAAACAGTGCCCCCATTAAAGACAAGGAATTACTATAAGCTTTCACGATAACAATATTCTCAGCACCATTGAATTTTTTTGGGGCATTGTGGAAGCACACCAGGCGATGGCAATTCATTCCTGGCTTGCTCTAGCTCCATATATTCAAGTAGTTTAGTTTGCGTAGAACCCATCAGTGTTGTCATTTGCAAAAGTAGTGGAGCCTGGTATCACAGTGGAGGCAGACATTGATTTCACATAAACAACATGTTGCCCAGTGACCCCAATTTTTCCTTTTAGTTTCTTCGTTTGGTTGTTGGTTGTTTCGATTTTCTATAACAATGACTTTTCAGTATGAATGCCTTCTATAACCAATCTTTCTTATATGAGTTGTACACTAAATTCCCCTTTTTGTTGATTTATTTTCTTAGCATCCTTATATTGAGAGGCTACTATCTTTGAGTGAAAATATTACCTTCTGTTCATCCCACATCCTGTGTAACCATGCATAAACACAATATAAACAACCATAAATCATACAAATCATACCATGACTATCTCATTGATTCGTCCATACAATAATATACCAATAATAATAAAAATGCACAATATCATTTTCTTTTCTTGCTAAATGGAGAAAATACAAGCCCAATTCTGTCACCCATTTCAAAAAATAGTTAATCAGCAAACAAAGAATTTAATGTGCCCACTGCATGTAAAGAAGTTGAAGAAGGATCTATAAAACTTTATCAATATGAATTTTCTTCCGAGATGCAAGTTCCAAAGCAAATGATGAAGATGGAATCCTGTGAACTTCCTTTATGTAATGTCATAACCTAGTTCACATTTTTCAAATCAAAATAAAATTAAAAATCAAGATCAACTTAAACTAAAGGAATAGCCAAGGCAAACTAGAGTCAAAATAACATTTGGCTCTTTTCTTTTTGGGATATGCAAGACATGTTAAAGCAGTTGCCCATGAAAATTGGGCAAGCAACTTTTGTCATGTCGTTTCCAAGCATGATATTGTTCCTTGGATGCTCCTTACACCATTTAAGTCAATTGTTGAGTCGTTTATTGCTATTTTGCCTCATTGGCAGGGCATAATAGGTAATGACAGTGAATATATACATGATTTTTTTTTAATTCAAGATGCTTGTAGGACTCTTCTTAATTATGTCCTACAGTATACTCATACAGTAGTAAACTATGAGCTTGATTCTCTAAGGAAGGTAAATGGAGTTACGAGGAGAAGCCCGTACAGAGCTTTAGGAACTTACATGTGTTGTTCAGGTGATGGTGCAACTTGTATTGAAAATTCTAATATTGTTTTGAAGATGTTTCATTTGACAATTTAGAGCCATGAAACACCTTCCAATAAGATTGTAGAGGATTGTTTTTTAGAGCATATAGGGTATGGTTTTGTTTTGAAACATGTCATCGAAAAGTCCATAGATGGTAAAAGAATTGCAAATCCTGGTTTAAAATCCTCTTATAAGGGAGGAATTTCATTGTAGATAGAAGATATTACCCCAACCTTTCTCTTCGTATATACACCTTAGTTGAGATTTGTGAGGGATTAAGAAGCATTAAAAGTATGTTCAGTCTAGAAAGTAGTTGCATGAGGAGGTATTTGGCACTCGTGCTAATACCACTATGGTGCAAAATAGAGATTCAATGTATCCGTCAATTAATCATTTAGCTGCCACAAAAAATGGAAGGTATATTCAATTAAGTAAAACTGAAAATGGCCTCGGTGCTATAGGATTCTTAATGCTGCCCGAAACAGTTTTGGCTACTGAAGTTGAATTTGAAATGTTTGTCATCACTAGCCCTGTGCAAACAGAGTGCTCTGGCAACAATGGAGAATACAATTCATTGTATTCAAAAAACACCCAATTCATTGTTTCAAATCGAAAGCCACAACTGACCACTGAAACCCAAGAGGCCATTGTTCCATCCAAACCAGTTATAAGTATTGATGACCATATAACTGATTATGACAAGCTTTGTGGGGTTTTTCTTCAGAAACTGAAAGGTAAAGCTACTATGGAAGCATCCTTATCTCAGACCAGGGTGTCATTTAAACTAGATCCAATTGAAATAGTAGTGAAGAGGGAAAGTTTAAGTGATTAGTCTCTTCTCACTTTCTTTAGATAGGCTGGTAAGTAGCCTAATTGCTAGCATGGCTTGGCTAATTGTAAGCGTGTTTCATTTAATAATTCTCTTCTAGATCATACTGCTCCACATATGCAAATGCACACATACTATTTGAGAGTGGAGACTAAAGTAATTAACCATGTTTTCACTTGCACCAAAAAAGAGTGCCAATATACAATTTAAATGAACAATAATAATGAAATATTTATATATGACATATCAACCTATTGTGCCTTTCAATATACATAGTTGTAATGGCATGTTTATGTAGAATTTTAAAATATTTCTTCTTTTTTGCTTTATATTTATGGCTGAATTGGTATGATGCACATATGTAGTGTTAACAGTGATTAGAACCATGGCATCAAATGCTTAAAATGTTTGCAAAGTGTGTCTTTGGCCTTGTAGTAGGCTCACTTCCTTGTATATGCAACATTTTGTTGAGGAGCCTATTCACAAGGTTGTTGAAATAACATTATTCATTGTTTGAAGCATTTTTTAGATAATTTGGGTGGATTTGAAGTTTTATAGAGATATCTTGAAAGTTGAATATCTTGTAAAATTTTCTTGAAAGGATGAGGGGGAACAAATTTACACAAAGTTTAATTATCTTGTAATATCTATAATTTTCATTTGTTAGAAGATGGTATTGTCCCTTAAGTTGGAATCGTGAATTCCTTCATTTTGTGTAAATTTGTTCCCCCTCATTCAAATTTGCGGTTTTACAAAGGAATGAAATGAGTAAGAGACTATCATAATTTGAAAACCTATAAATTACTACTCATGAGGTTAGGGATATTTGGTCATTGGTGTAGAATGTTAGAACTTTGAAAAGTGATGTAGAACAATGAATGGACTTTTGATCTTGAAGTCTACTCTTATGTTTTAAACGAGTTTTGCAATGGAGAAAGGTTAGATCAAGCTTGTTGAAAAGATGAGATTAAAAACCTTATGCCTAATTGATATCATATTACTGTAGTATTTGTAAAACATAATAGAGCTAATAGCAAGTTTGTATTTCTATCCACATTGAATTTTAGTATATAATTTATCAATATAGAGCAGAAAACATCTACAGTATTTGTTATCTTAGTGAACCTCGAATAATCTACAACATATAGAAGAAAATATGTACTTACAAATATACATCTTGGCTATAAATTTTTGGAGAGAAAATTCAACTTCTTGCCACAACTACAATAGCAATTAGTCAACACCACTCATCATGAATTTGTGAGCATAGAGATTGATTACTGTCCATTCCTTATCATTCTTTGGCTCATTATTTTGATAATGAAATACACATAATTAACATAGGATACAAGGCAGAAGAGGATCTAGCATTTAGTCTCCACTACTCAAAATGAATTTGTGAGAAAGAAGACAGAGACTGATTGATCTACATGCCTCAGCTTTCTTTGGCTTGCTAGTCTGATGACAACAAAAATACAATTGAACTGAGGATCTGTTCTTAATATTATTATACAATTTTGATGAGAAGCATAGATTGATGCAAAAAAAATGATCTTGCATCATTTTATACATTCATATTCATGGATCGTATAAGAAACACTAGTTTCATCTTAAAATTCATTTATTAAGACGAGAATAGAGTATAAGAAAGTCTAAAGCCATGTTCTATGGGAAGCGTCATACTGCCTCAATTAGGGAAGGTTGTTCATGATCTTCCTTGTATTAGAAGGTTCCTTCATTTCTTGACTAATCTTCAGTAGACCATAGCAAAGATCATGGATATTTGAATTAGACAACAATATTTGATTCCTTCTAAAACTTTAGTAAATAAAAGACCGCCACATAGATACATTGGACTCCAAAATCCAAAGAAAATGAAGGAAATATTTCAAACTTCTAGAGTATTTTTCTTATAATGTTCACAGAGTAAACAAGATCAAAACCACATTTGTAGCTTTGTTTTCCTTTATGTGGATTTGATAAGAGAAGCTAATGTTGATGTTTATTCTGTATCTATGTGGTTCTTTGATATAGAACATAGCATTATGCATACCCAGTATCATGATTTAGCTGGAACCAACACAGTTTCCTTCTACTTCTTTAGTTATTGAAATAACCCCACATAGACACATCACATTCGACATCCATGGAAAATGAAGAAAAATATTCAAACCCACTCGAATATTTTTCATTTATTTTTGTAGAAATAATAGATCAATGTTATGTGCAATGATGCTAAAAATAAGCACAGGAAATAGATCTTGCTACTAAGAATTCTCACAAGCATACACAGGAAAAATAGAGAGAATAAAAGAGACTGAATCACATGAATGAAGAGATGAATATTGGTGTGTATCCTTCCATTGAATAATTATGAATAATAGAGTACATAAATAGTACATCCCTCATGGGGAAGTCGAATTGTATGGAAACAACTCATAAAGCTCAAAAAGGCTGACTTACCAAAATATAGCAAACCCCCATAGGTGGATAAAGCACTTGCTAAATCTATCAAGGACCTCACGAGTTGGCAAAAGCATGAGTGAGTTGTTAAGGAGATGGAAGTAACATGCTAATCCTAGAAAATGGAGAAAAACTAATGGAGGATGGGTTGGAAACAAAAGCACCCAGTTTCCTAGTTGACTAGCTTTTATCTTATCCATAGAAAAGCAGGATAAGGCAGAAAAAGCAGAAAAAGCAGAAAAAAAGCAAAATCTGCTATAAGGTCCTGCATACTAATTCTAGATGAACCCAGAATCAGAAATAACTCATTCCTAGGATATAGATGGCATGCATTGACTTTAAGGTGCCACCTAATTAAGCTAGTGGGTGAATAATTAATCAAATAATAATTAATTATTTTATCCTAAGTTGTGAGTGGGTTTAATATATTCCAACAATTTTCACATTGAGTAAAGGATAGATTAAACACACATTTGTAGCTTTGAATGCCATCATATTGCATCATTTGGTGAAGTTGGTGCATCATTTTCTCTTTGAAACCAAGGATTCTTCCATGTTTCTACAAGTAATCTTGACCTAGATTTCCACTCCATTTCCTTCTCGCATCTTTCCACCCCACTAGTGCTCGCTCTCATATCTTGCACTCTTAATGGGGACTCCCACTCTATACAATCCCAAACATCATCTGCCTTCTCCTTGTGCTTCGTCTTCATTAGCATGCCAAAACTAGGAAGGTAGAGCTTGCAAACCAAAAGTTCCATTTGGGTGGGTAGAAAAACAACTAACTGTTGCCCTTTATCTAGAAAGAAATTATTTATAGATTATATGAAGTAGAGAGTTTACTGAGCTGCAATGGATGGCTGTTGGGATGGTGATATCAATAATTTCTATGACAATAGCTACCTTGGTTAAAATCAACCACTTGGATATTGTTAGACTTCTATATTCGGTCAATGATACAACCACACAAATTTCTATGAGTATTTTTTGGCAAAGTCCCCAATACTTCTTAACTAGTGCTTCATAAATATTTTTCCATCTAGGGAAGCTTGGGTTTTTCTACGATCAGTCACCTGATGCAATTCACAGCTTGTGGAGTCCTCTTTCTCTTCTTACAACAACATTAGGAAGCTATTTGAGCACCTTAATTTCTACCATTGTCACTTCAGTCACCACTAAAGGAGGAAAACCGAGATGGATACATGGCAATCTCAATGAAGGCCATCTAGACTACTCCTTTTGGGTTTTAGCTTTTGTTAGCCTTTTGAAATTCTTGAATGTGTATACAAATACAAGTACAAGAAGGCCAACTAAGTCTCAAATTCCAAATTGTATATGATGCATTATGGTTATCCACTAGTCATGCTTAAGATTTTTGAATTGTCTCTCTACTAAAGTTAATTCATAATTGTATTTCAACATTTTATTAAACCCTAAAATGTTAACTTATGGTTGAATGCAATAACCTTTGTTAGAGTGTTAGATATGGTGGTGATTTCTTTGAAATAAAAGGAATCAAAGTGATTACTTTGATGTTGTCAAAATGAATCATTAACTATAAACAAAAAAGATTACAACTACCATAACCCAAGGTAGTGATAACCATGAAGAGATCTACAACTTGATCTTGAAGCTGAGCTAAAGTTGTCTGGAAATGTCCTTAGCCATCAATTCAGAATTACCTTATCTCTTCCATAAATTTGTAGGAGGTGATTCCACAAATCAGTGCCTACCAACAATACATAGTAGTAAGACTACGAGATTACAAGGGTTTGGCTGAGCTAAAAGAGAGGATTTCTACCTATTGCAAGGTTAACTACCAATGACGTGTCAGAAAATAGTCCACTTGATGTTCACTTGAAAGATTACAGACATGCTTCTCACTTGAAAGATGAAGTTGCAAAGACTATCTTAGTCCACACACCCTTAGCATTGCTGGTAAACATACTTAGAATATATTTGGAATTTTTTACATTTTGTAAGTATATTGTCTGATGCTACAATTTGTTATATATTTATAATCTTGAAGTTCTAAATTTTAAAGTTCCTCAAGGTACACCGCCAAGTCTACACCAACTCGATTTTAGTTCCCCTTTTCATCATTTTTTACTCTCCAACAATAACCTTATCCGCGTATTATTGCACCTTCTTGGAGCAATTGCTAGTGCAATACATGTCAAAGTTAATGAATCTAACTCTTCTTGTTAATATATATGAGATATGCTTTGTTTGAGTAACCTGATAGAATGTCAAGCTTTCAATGCAACGCAGATAAACAACTCTTTGTGTGAAGTCAAGTGCATAGCTAGATGCCAGACTTTAACACTTCCAAGTGTTAGTGTTAGTGTTAGGAAACAAACTCAGTCAGTCAGCAAGGAAGATAAACATCATCAGTTAGAAAGCTTACTATTCTCGTATTTGTAGGTGGTAGATCACTTGGCATAGCATCTCCAGTTGGAAACATAGATCCAAATATTGAAGAAAGCTTACTATTCTCGTATTTGTAGGTGGTAGAGCACTTGGCATAGCATCTCCAATTGGCAACATAGATCCAAATATTGAAGAAAATTATCAGTTGGCAGTCAAGTAACCATCTCCAAAATTTTAGGCAGAACATCAACAACTGAATTTGCAGTTGCTTCCTGCTTCCTGATCGAATGCATAAAAGCAAAAAAATGTATTGGTGGCAGAGTAACGTTATTGATTCAGGAAATATTAGGACAACTAGCAAATATTGGTTCCAGAAATTAAGCCAACAATCTTCAGCAGATCCACATTCGAAGCAAATAGTTCAGTTGTTCCAGATTTCTTGCAAGAGACCACAAATCGTTTTAATTTTTATTTTATTGTTGCAATTGTTTCAAAAGATATAACAATAGTCTATTTATGACTCTCGACTATTTAAACTATGATTTGGTAATGTAACAGGGGTTTCTAGTGGAGAAGCTACAAGAGGCAGAGCCTTATATGTTTTGTAAGTCCAAGAGGCAATCCTTTTGTAAAGTCTGAATCAGAGAATTTCCATGGCTTCATGTTGCCTCATTGTCGAGTTTCTGTCTATAGTAGTCTGATTATATTGTAGATGGAAATAGATTTGAAAGTTGTTTACATATTGTATTCTAGATATCTTTTTGGATTCCTCGAACCTGATGCACAATTTTGACATTTTGGATTATTTTTTATGTTGTCCAATCTACATCATTGGTTTCATCTGTTTTGATGCCCAATTGGATATTCATATTTTTAGATATATGTTCATCGACTAATGAGACTCTGTGCCCAACGGATTAGTTCTCTGAGCTTTATAATTCATTATAATCTATCTGGTTGTCCTCTCCCTTTCTCATCCAACCTTGTTGATCCACTTACCACCAAAAAATTCAACCATCCATTTCATATGCCTAAGCTTTGTGCTTTACCAGTCAAGTACATATTTTAGGACAAACAGTTGGGGTTGTGACTGAGGTTGCGAAGAGGTCGGGATGTTACTAGATGTGATAGTGCACAAATCCGATATGTTAGTTGGTGAAGGAGGGGGTGGTAAGGATAAGAAGGTGTCTATCAAAGGAGCATTGGTAAAGAGACCCGCGACAATGATAGACTGGGAAGGGATGGATATGATGTCGATGGTAGTGTCGATCATAGGGAGAACATGCTCTGGAGTGGTCGGTCTTTTAGGAACATAATACGTTAGTTGGTCGATAGTCACGATCTTCCTATCATGGGGGAACATGAAGAGTCAAAAGACGATAGATGCAACGACTCGCATTGCATACATATAACTACATCCTAGAAGGAGGTTGGAATCGAGTTGGGCGTTGATGACGCCAATGTTAATCAATACGGTTTTTTTGGCCAACTCAATGGGGACATTCGTGAGAACGCCTTGTGGTTGAGCATCGCGGCCATCGTAAGCACGAAGGGTGATGGTGGAAGGTTGAAGGGTTGGGGATCCAAGTTTCTGCCAAATAAATGTTGACATAACACTGGTGGATTCCCCCTCGTCAATGACGCATCGATGAATGACCAAATTATGAATAGTGACTGGAACCTGGAAGGGATACAGATGATGGCATCTAGAGTTCTCCCTAATCCAAGTCAAAAGTGATTAACCTAGAATCAAAGGGATCGATGATACCTAAAACGGATAACAAAGCATTGTGTTGCGAAGGACAAGTTCGAAGGACTTCCAGAGCGGACATGGCCGAGGGAGACTTGGCTAAGTCGTCGACTATACTGTAGTGAAGCATGACTCTAGCATTGGGGTTGTTCACGACACGACGCAAAGGGAACCGCAGGACTTTGGCAGTCCCGTATGTGAGAGGTCTCAACAAATGAAAGGACACATCGAGAGCATTAGAGGTACATGTCATGGAGGGATTAACAGTTTCAGTGGTGGAGCCATATTGGCTTCATCGAGTCTGTAAGCTGACATTAGACGATAACGTCATAAGGTGATGGACACCAGGATCAATGGATGGACCCGCAAGAGTGGGTGCGGGGTTTTGTGGTACCAAGGGCTGGGTTGCAACCATTCCTTGATTTCATAAGGGGTTCTGCAGCACCATAGGTGGAGGACCTTATGGTGTTGGGTTGGGTAGTGTCGAAGCGACCGCGTTAGGGTCACGTTGATTGTCAGCTTGTAATAAGTGGCACGAATGGGGCACTGATGTGTAGAATGGTCGTAAGTGTAAATGGTGCATGAATAGTTAGTCCACAACTAAGGGTTCTTCCAAGGTCTAGGTTGGTGTTGGGGGTTTTGTGCAGTGTGATTGGCTCCGTTGTTATTTAGAGGGTTGGGTTGTTGGCCGCCTCCTTGAGCTTGGTTATTTCCTTGATTCCTACCTATCTGTTGTCTTCCTTACCCTTGTTGGTTATTGAGGGCGGGTTGATTAGGGAGGTTCTGTTGAGCGTAGAACTATCCTTGAGGAACAAAATGAGTCGGGGCCAGAGCAGGTGTAGGTTGCATTGGTGGTGGGTAATAGGCAGGAGTAGCTAGTGGGGATACAAAGCCCATCGCCTGCCATTACACGAAGCTGACAAGCAGTTCAGGCCATGAACGTGGGGAACTGGTGTGAGAGACACATATGAAGGTGTGGCTCCAGACTGAGCTGCTACGCGTGAAAAATCATGGGTGTAGCCAGGTTGGGTAACACTAGGGGTGTTACCAGAATGAGGTGGCATCGAAGGAGAGGATGTGTATAGGTGGGGATGCTGAGTAATATAGCCAATGGCTCCATCAGCAACATGGGATGCCCTCAGTGTATCTCGACGTGAGGAGCAAGCATGGGGAGCATTAGGTATGATGGTATACATATAACTCAATTGGGTGTAGATAAGATCGAATTGCTATGCCTTGAGGATGACTTCCTCCTCAGTTTGTGGGCGCTCATATGCAACCTCTTTGGCGATGGGGGGAGTAAGATTTTAAGAAACCAATATAGGAGAATCCTATTGTTTAACTAGATTTTACACAAGCTACAATGACGCCGCCATTCATGGATATGAGTCGTGATATGGGTAGCAGTGTTGAGTCGACATGATAATAGGATTTCCATGCCCTCATCATAACGAATGGGTAACTAGAAGTACAGGAACATTGAGGCCAACGAGGAAAAATTCAGATAAGTAGCATGGGGAAGCTCGATATACCATTTGGCTGCAAAACTAGTGAGTGTGCGTTGGAATAACCACGTTCGGATAGTCATCCACTATGTTGTTAGAGGAACACCATAAGTGGAATGACATAATGTGGTTTTTGGGGTCTTCTCTCGCCTTTCCTTTTAACTTAGGGATGTTAGAAAGGAGTTTGGTGGGCATGGGAGGCCATAACGGGTCATGACAAATGGGGTCATTCATAAACAGTGCCAAATTAGGAAGGTTAAGACTAGCCATAAATGGTAGACTAGGATTGGGACTAGATCGAGGAGGGGCAACAATGGTGTTGGGACCAACATGCATGTAGTTGTCACACGCAAACAAGGGTTGGTATGGTTGACTTCTGACAATAGGAGTAGTCACTGGAATGGTGTGAATAGTTGGAATGGTGGTAGAAGGGCTAATGTCCCCATGCATAAATGAAGGTACAACATGAACCATGGTGGCTGGAGTGGGGCCACCACTAGTGGGTAGTGTACCAATAGTAGTGTGTGCAGTGGCGAGGGGACCACTAGGACCAGGACCTATGGGTCCGACATAAGGGACAACCGATATGATGGGCGGAGTGGTCACAAGTCCACTATCAACCGTCCTCCCCTGAAAGGAGTTAGGAGGTGCACCAGCCATGGGGCTAGATGGGTTTGTGAACAAGGTAGGTTCAGATTGATATGAATCCGAAACAAACTCAGATGCAGTGTATGGATCTGAAGGTGGTGAATGACGTCGAATATGGATCCGATGGCAATGGTTCAAGGAACCAAACTGAGGGTATGCCCCCTAAGTCTCTACGAGTAGCGTGGTGGAGCAATGGTGGCGTGATGGTGTGTTGTGTGATAAATGGAGGCTCAATAGTGTCAAACACAAGCTCAAAAACCCAACTACAACCGAGTGTGCAGAAGGAGAGTTGGTAAAAGGTGGCACACAGGCCAAAAAGCAAGCTCTAAAATCGAAAGCATGTCACAGCAGGCGAGTCTATATCAAAGTGGTCAGAAAGACAACAAGCAACATTACCTATCAAGAAAATGATGTACTAACCTATGGGGTATAAGTGCAAGAAAGCTCGTATCTACAAGATGGAAACCCCTCACAAATTGTATCCTCTGCTACGTGATGAAATCCCAATGAAACAATATGAAATATAAGAACAATAGGCTAAGAGAATCCCACTACCGAGAGGGACCTCACGCACAAGATGCTTAAATAGACTGGAAACTAGGATACCTCATACATGACACGTCCGGAGTGGTTTCCTGGCACTTCATCCCTTTGGTCCTCGACACCCTATATGGTCCTCGACATGCATGAGGAGGACTATGAAGGGTTACCCTTCAGTACATAATGGAGCGTGGTATTCCACCTTGAATTTCAGAACCCCTTAGTTGTGGCTTACTCCTGCAGAGCGAGGGGGCATTCGATAGACTGTTCATCACCGTATCAACAAGTACTAGAGGATTTTGGTATCCTAATGGACAAATGTTATGTCTGAGATGTAAGGGACAAATTGGTGTTATTTGGATGCCTATCCCGAGTGTCCTAACTTAACTACAATATTATTTTGGTCCTCAAATGAGGTTACAATGTTGGTTGAGTTAAATTAAATTTTAGGCTCAGCTTGGGGTCATGACCTAAGCGTTTTTCTTAGGGTGCGATATGTGTGCAAAAGTGATGTGTAATGTCTATACCCCAGTGATCTCACTGCCGAGACACAAATGCAGAAAAATAAATAACACTAATATGATAGCAAATATTTTTCAAAACAACTAATTCTTCCAAAAAACAAAATTTACACAAGTAAATGAGCGTATAAGGAACTTAACGGGATGTAGGAAACATAGAGGGGGGATCTACTACCAAGCTTGACTAAGGGGGCTCACATACAAGGAAAACAGGACCACAAAACAAACCAGGGGGTTGTAAGTGATCAGATTTGGAAGGAAACAGTAGGGGAAGGGGTAGAACATAGACATGGGGCTTAGAAAAGGGTCTCAAACACCTCAAAGTACTGAAAAATTGTAGGTCAAACATGCCGACAGAACAGGTGCGACTGGGGTCGCACAGAACTATAACACAGTTGCGATCAGGACAAAAAAATCAACAAAAAGACTCAGGTCGCACAAAATAGGGGTTTTTGCACTTCAGGTCGCACAAAACTGGGTGACAGTAGCGACCGAGATTGCTCTGAAAGCTTGGACAACTACGATCTGGAGTTTTGATCCGATTTGCACTTATCAGGGCAGAAGGCATGACCTAGGTCACGCTTATTGGGCAAAATGGTGAGACCTGGGTCGCAACTTTCTACCAGATAGGTGCGATCTGACTATAACTGAGGGTTTTTAAAAAAACAACTGTCGGCTTAGGCCCGGGGGGGGCAGGCTCTAGGACAAGACTTGTTCGTATTTGCAACAGGGGATCATATATGTAACAGCTGAAGGTACCCAAGTAGAAAAAACCAGTAGAAACACCTGCAAAAACAAAGATCCAAGGGGATCGAGACAACGGAGTTTCCAAAACTGTAGTGGGGATTTCTCCCCTACTACATGCAAAAGCACCTACCCTAGATCAGTTGGATCATAGGGTAGAGTTCATGGGGTGAGGGGTTTCTCAACCTCGACTTGTAATAATAAGCACTGACAACAACAATAATATTCAATCTCACTAATGCAAAAAATAAAAAAGATAACTTTTGAAATGGACCACTGCAGCTGTTTGAGGAAGTGGTCCGTAGCCTTCCCACGATCCTGGTCTCCATGTGTTCTCCAACAAAGCGTTGTCACTCGGAAGGGGATTGAGAGTTGCACAAAGAGAACTCAATGTGCAACATGGGATAGTGTGGCTAAAGGATGTGATGTAAAATGGTTCCAGAAAATGAATGACAAAAAGTGAAAAAGTTAGCAATATAATGAAAAGCGTTTTTGGGGAGACCTTCACAATGTATTTATGGGATGATCCAAGGTTTTTTGACCCAAGGTAATGACCCATGGTATTTTATTGTGCATAGTATTTGTCCATAGTTTTTGACCCATTATCATTTTAGGGTTTTTTTTGTCATTTTTGGAGAGAGTGGGGTCATGCCAAAATAAATGCTCAACTTCCTTGTATTTATGAGGGAATGAATAATAATGTTTTGGACCATTTTTGGTAGAATTTTAGTTGTGAAGGTCAAAATGGAGGAAATAATGGTGGGATAATGATGTATAATTATAGTTTGGACCATAGAGAGTTAGGTGAACAATTTTTGGCGTTAACACCTGGTTAAGTGGAAGCAATATTTGTTGGGGGCAAAATTTATTGTTAAAACAGACCACAACAACTTGAAGTATTTCCTAACCCAGAAAAATCTCTCTCCATAACAACATAAATTGGTGTTCAAAATCCAGGTTTTTAATTTTGACATTTTGTATAAAAAGGGTAAGGAGAATATCGTCGCAAACTGCTTATCAAGGAAGCATGAAAGTGATGCCCCAATATGTGCCATTTCCTTAGTTATTCATGAATGGATTTTAGAAGTCCAAACTAAGTATGTGAAAGACCTAGAGACAAGGAAACTAATTGGAGAAGTTGAAGCTAACAAGGCAACAAACTCCAAATACTCATGGGAGAAAGACATATTATGGTATAAACAAGGGATATATTTACCCAATTCGTTAAAATTCAAAATTCAGGTCTTAAAAGAGAACCATGATTCTCCGGCAATCAACCACATTGGATTCTTTAAACATACCATAATATGCATCAGTCCTTCGTTTGGAAAGGAATGAAGACTAGTATCCAGAAATATGTGGCTGAATGTGATACTTGTAAAAGGAAAAAGTTTGAAATAATGGCTCCTCCTGGGCTTCTCCAACCCCTACATATCCAATCCTAGAAATGGTCAGAGATATCCATGGATTTTATGCAACAAACTCCAAATACTCATGGGAGAAAAACATATTATGGTATAAACAAGGGATATATTTACCCAATTCATTAAAATTCAAAATACAGGTCTTAAAAGAGAACCGTGATTCTCTGGTAACCGACCATGTTGGTTTCTTTAAAACATACCATAATATCCGTCAGTCCTTCCTTTGGAAATAAATGAAGCGTAATATCTAGAAATATGTGGTTGAATGTGATACTAGTCAAAGGCAAAAGTTTGAAATAGTGGCTCCTCCTAGGCTTCTCCGACCCCTACATATCCCATCCTAGAAATGTTAGAGATATCCATGAATTTTATCATTGGTCTTCCTATGCCAAAAGGAAATGGTGGTATATTCATAGTCGTTGACTGATTGACAAGATACGCTCACTTCATCAGTATTTCATCAAAATCAAAGGCTAGCCAAGTCGTATATAGTTATGTAAAGAATATATTTAAGTTCCATGGGTTTCCCAAAGTTATAGTTAGTGATAGGGACCCCAAATTTACCAGCAACTTTTGGAAGGAATTGTTCCACCAGGTAGGAACTTCATTAACTATGAGTACCTCTTACCGTCCCAAGACATATGGATAGACTGAAGCGTAAATAAATTCCTTGAAGGATACCATAGGAATTTTGTGGATGACTGCCATAATCAATGGGTACATTGGCTCCACATTGTAGAATGGTGGTACAATAGTACATATCATACATCGACAAACTTATGCCCCCTTTTTAAGCCTTATATGGGTATCCTCTTCCTATGATGAAGGAATATGTTATTAACAATTTCAAAGTTCCAGCAATGAAAGACTCTCTAGCGACATCCAATGAGGCCATCTGTATTTTGAAGAGTCATCTTGAACAAGCAAGAAACTGCATGAAGCAACAAGCCAAACCAAAAGCACTGATCTAGAATTCGAAGTAGGTGATTGGAAGTTTGTTCGACTCCACCCATACAAACAAGCTTCACTTAAAAACTCCAAAAATCATAAACTTGAGCCAAGGTTTTATGGACCATATCAAGTAAGGAAGCGAGTAGGACAAGCGACTTATGCTCTGGACATACC
>LPNX010440341.1:673110-697414 GCA_001517045.1 Pseudotsuga menziesii
TAAAATCTCATGAACACTGGCACGATCGAGGAGGTAGCATATAAGAGATGCCACCAATCTGGAAAGTCTTCTACACAAACCGCTACGAGTACATGTCCTACTATGCGAATAGAGGTGTCGAGGTCGAACATAGTAGTCCATCGTCTGATTACCGGTCATTAATGTATACCGTTAACAGACGCGAGATCACCCACCGATAATGAAAATGGGAATCAAGGTACTAGAATGCAAACTAACAAGTGTGAATAAATGTGTTGAGGTTGAACACTTGAAGGGGTCCATCGATCAGGAGACATTGATGTATTCCCAATAAACTGTCGATGGCGAGAGAACCTGCCACTGATGACTGCAAGTCTCAAGGCACTCAAAATGACTCTAGACTCCAATCCCAGAATAAATGATCTGAAGTCGATGGGATGAAATCCGCTGGAAGGAGGGCATTAAGGCATCCCTCATCATCCAACAGGAGGTACTCAGCAAAGGTGTATAATGTGGAAGGACTCGATCATAAAGTGCACAAACCAGTAACTATACCGGGAATGGCCGACATGCAAAGTCAGGATAACTGAGGAATGGCCGACTCAGGTTTCAACTTCCTTCGAACAAGAGAATAACGGCGTATGGTGACTGAATGAAGGCATCATAGACTCGATATACAAACTGGGACATCTCTGTGACACAGGAGGCATCAACAGAGGCTCCATAGGGACTGGAAGCTTAACCAGTCGGTGGAGATAAACTCAGATAAACGAGTACAGCTCCTAAAGTCAAACTATAACCCAACCAATGGATGTGATATACAGTGCTCTGTTCGAAGGCGACAGGACTTGACAACTGTCGAAGATAACATCTTTCCTTGTCCGGCTTTTTGGTTTTTTTATTTTTTTGGACTTTTTCAGTTATTTGAAAAGCTTGAAAAAAGAATAAACTAGATTTATAGTTACAAACTAGGAGGAGACGAGTGTCACAAGTGCAAACAAACTAGTTCCAAGCAGTGGAACATACCTATGCTCAATGCAAGGATACATGTGTAGGATATCAACACTCGGGAGAAAATCCCCTCTCGGTAAAAAGGGAATCAAGCTGCGAAGGATATAAAAAAAATGGCTCTGCATGGTTAGACATGAGACAAGCTCGGGCTATATGGCTGAAACGCAATGTCAGGGGAGCCGTCATAAAGCTTAATAAGGCAAGCAAAGCTCATGATAATGCATTCACAACTTGACATGAGGGAGTCCTTAGGGAAATAGGCCAGCATAAGATCAAGAGGAGTATGAGGCTCTTGTGAAATGTCATGGCAATACTATACAACGAACTCCCACACCCTAAAGGAGAAATCATCGGCATGGGCACCAAATGCAAATAAGGCGCTAACTAGGGTACCCATGTAAGGTGAAGCTCTACCACTCGTATCATGCCACTTCTAAAGCAACGAGAAGGTTCCGTGACATAATAGAGTGGGTTCGTACCTAAGGTCATGGTGATATGGTCACAAGGTCATGCAAAATGAAAACGGTGGTGAAACCTAACCTATATGCCGGTTTAGACATGATACTTGAGATCGGCATGAATGGGTCAATCCAACGGCTGAAACGACACTGAAAAAGGTCTTCTACAACACCAATTATGTAAAAAAACGGTCCAAAATGGTTAGAAAATGTCGAAACTATAGGAAAGGGGGTAAAAATTTTCAAATATTTGAAAAAATTTCTATAAATAGTAAAAAATATAAATCATTTGAAACTTTTACCCATTTGAGCTCTGATTTTCAACTGCAAATTCCAGGAGATCCAGCCGGCGGAATTCACAACCGTTTCTTCCAAGTTCTTACTCATACTCTCCTCTTGCATTTTGACATAATTTTTATAGATTTTCATGGACAAATGAATTTCTTAGGCCATCCCAAAATGAGTGCTGCGGCCCATGCGGAAATCGAGGCTTTTTCCGCGTATAGGGCTGGATATACGCGGAAAAGGGCCTCAAACCCACGTACATACGCAACTGTTTTCAAAACAATCGCGTATGAGGCCGCGCATATGATTTTCAACTAAACTAATGGGCAAATTTCCAATTTATTTTGTAGAATGGTGCTAGAGTGGAGAGAGCGTGAGCATGGTGAAGTAGAGGAAGTAGTAAGGGCCAACTTAATGGCTCAACAAGCTCTTCATGCATGCGAACTCTACAAGTTTTGGTGTCTTGGTGGTTTGAGGGCCAAACCAAGATTGCTATAGATGCTGGTAGACTATTGGGATCTAGACTTAGAGTCCTTTCATATTGATGGGATGTCCCTCACCATAGAGGTGGAGGACATATACTTTATCACAGGGCTTTCTAGACGAGGGGAGGTGGTGAACCTTTGTTCCCATGGTGGGCCAGGGGGTGGCATGACTATCGACGAGTACATTGCAGTGTACTGTTATCCAGACACCGAGAAGGTGGGGAGTCAGGTCCCTACCAATGCTATATAGGTGTTGGGCCTAAAGGCCATATTATTGACACTGGGCAGGATAGTCGGCTTAGCATCACTCCACCAAGCCTCGCGACCTCTAATGTTCTATGCAGTGGAGTGCATGAGACCCACAATCTATGACTAGAGTACTACACTACAGAGCAACATGAAACACCAACTCAGTGAGTGTAAGGCATGCAGGGTACGGAAATTCAGGTTCAGCAGTATCTTGAGCACGTTTTTCTTCAAGCATGTTCCAGGATTGAGCCCTAGAGTGGATGTTCCTCTCCACGGGGTTTGAGATCTGGCCCAACAGCGTTGGGCAGATGCTATGCGCAGACTGCGGGGTGGTAGGGTGGCCAACCCATATCCAGCTGACTTCTTTCCATGGTGGCGATGACAGATAGTTGCCATTGATGACTACCCCTATGCAGGGATAGATTTCCGAGGGGACCCAGACATGCCATTACCACCAGGATCGGCATACGGCGATATAGGTAATGAATCTCGACCCTCACTCTTTTTTTTTTTAAATTTTGAGTTAAATTTTTTTTTGTATTTTCTTGATTTTATGGAAGCAAAAAGACATGTTTTTGCGCGACAACACATAGTGACATCTACCATTTATGTGCAGATCTGGGACCACGGCGGCCAAAGGGATTCCCTCATCATAGACGGAGGGGAAGAGGAGATGACATCACGGGTGTGGATGCGGAGCAAACCCTCTAGAGCATTCATACCAACTTTGTGAGACTGACTCATAGAGTTCCCATGGCGCAAGTCGAGGACTTGCCTGAGGCCATGCAGCGGTAGGTGGTGGGTGTACCATGCGCATGGGTGCGTTTATTTCGATGGCTAGCTAGAGCCGTAGTGACGTTCCATGATCACAACCCTCCTCCTCCTCCATAGGATTAGACACCTGGGGGTGTATACATTTTGTACGACCGTGTATTATATGATGGTGGCTTAAAAGCCCCAATTTTGTATCATGACACTATGTATTATCACATTTTTTATGTATAAAAAGTTTTATGGTGATCGATTTATTTATTTACATGTGTAAAAATTGTGTTTGTGATTAATTTATTATGAATGAAACAAATGCCAATCTAACACATAGTTAGCATATGAGTCAGCAACTTGATTATTATTTCTTGGAATGTGTATATATGTTATATTGTCAAATTGCCGTTCTAACAATCTCACACGTAAGAATCTTCTCAATAACGTCAGATCTCTAACATGGTACAAACCATTAAGCTGTGACACTACTAACTCCGAATCAAGGCGTACCTCAAGAGATAGAATGCCATGTAGAATGGCATCCCGTAGAATCTCAATAACGACGCTATATTCAACAACATTGTTGGAAGATGGCCGTAGACATACACCTCCTGAAGACAGTACCTGACCCATAGGAGTGTAAATCACCCAAGCAGCAGAGGCTGAGTGTTGAGTGTGACGGCGTGCACCATCCACGAATCCTATGTAGGTGGAAGATTCCATTGACATCTGCCAAAAGAAACGGAAACTAATCACAAACCCGATCACGATAAGAAAAAGACCTAACTATGCAAAGCTGTACAATAATATACAACAAGCAGCCTTGGATAAAGATTATGCATAGTATTTTTTGAGATAGAGCCCATTTCTAGGCTCCACCAAAGTTGTTCCTTCATAATCCACTAACTCATAAGCATCCTTCTCTAACACACGCTTGACCACGTAAGGACCACACCACATAGGATTAAATTTTCCTGCCCCCAAAGGTTCTTTTGGTTGATCCCACAAAAGGACCAAGTCTCCTTCACTAAATACTCTTGGACGGACTGACTTATCGTACTGGACCTTAACACGATGCTTATTAACCTCTAGAGCCACCAAGGCATCCCGACGCTGCTCATCGAGTTGCTCAAGGTGAACCAAACGCTCCTCCAAAGGTGAAGTGTCTGGTAAGAGTTCCATAGCTAGCTTCAACGAAGGAATTTCGCATTCAACCGGCAATATCGACTCCACTCCATGTACAAGATGATATGGAGAAAAACCAGTGGCAGTCTTAACCGCGGTTCGATATGCCCACAAAGCAGGATATAACATAATGTGCCAATTATTCTTGCTTTATGCGATGGTTCGTTGGAGAATGGATTTGAGTGATTTATTCACTGCCTCTACCTGTCCATTCGCTTGGGGGTAGTAAGAAGATGAGTGCTCTTGCTTATACCCTAACTTCGATGCCAACTCTTCCATCATACGGTTCTGAAAGTGCGAGCCATGGTTAGTGACAAGCTCTTTCAGAATCCCGAACCGAGTAATAATTTGGTTGAATACAAAGTGAGCGGATGTCTCACCGTCATATTTTACTGTAGGCATAGCCTCAGCCCATTTCGTGAAATAATCAACAGCCACTATAATGTGATGGTGCCCCCCAGCCGATGCTGGGTTGCAATCCATAAAATCGAGCCCCCACTTAGTGAAGGGACTGGCGGTGATAATGGGATGTAACGGGGCAAGTTTTGAGTGCATATTACATGCGAACACCTGGCAAGGGTGGCACCTCTTGACCGCATCAACACAATCTTTAAATATTGACGGCTAGAAATAACCTGCTCTCAAAATCTTTTGAGCTGTAGAAAGCCCAGATAAATGACCACCACACGCCCCTCTATGGCAATCATTCAGCACAACCTCAGCCTCGTCATGAGTTAAACAACGTTGTAAGATGGAATCTACCCCACGGCGGTACAAAGTATTGTCCACTATGAGGTAGTTCTTAGAGACGTGACGTAATCGTCGTCGTTCATCTCGCGAGAGGTGAGTAGGGGTCTTCAGTGTTTGTAAATATATTATGATATCCCCATACCATGGGTCTAACGTAGAGATTAAGAAGATGTGTTCATCGACAAACGTATCTTCACAAACCAACTCCTCGGCCTCGCTCGGAAAATCCGATATAAGCTCTGCAAAGATTAAAGACTTCTTCGATTTTGACAAAACAAACTTGAGATCAAATTCTTGCAGAATGACAATCCATTTATTATACTTTCCCCCAATCATCCTTCGGGTGAGGACAAATTGAAATGGATTGACATGGGCCACAACCAAGGTCTGGTGAAGGAGAATATAATGTCTCAAACGCTGAACCGCATGTACGGTAGCTAAAGCAAGCTTCTCGACATGAGAATAACGAATCTCTGCGTCAATAAGGTTTCGGCTCAGATAATATATGACATGCTCTTGGAGCTCCTCATCCTCTTGAACCAAGACCATACCAATCATCTCTAAAGACGCGGCCACATATAATAAGAAATCACGGCTACAGTCCGGGGGACTAATCACCGGGGCCGATGCTAGGGCTTGCTTGAGTGCATCGAAGGACTCCTGGGCTCACTCATCCCAATAAAAGGGAGTATCCTTCTTCAAGAGATGCATGAAGCCTCTAGTCAAATTGGCAAAGTTGACAACAAATCTTCGTAAGAAGTTTGCCATGCCTTGCAAACACTGAAGATGACGAATATTCTTCCGGGGAGACAACTGAAGTATTGCCTCAACCTTCAAAGGGTCGACTCTTATACCCTCTTTCGAAACGATGAATCCTAACAAACGACCTGACTTCACGCAAAAAATGCACTTATGAGGATTTAATCTAACTGAATAGTGCCGGCATCTTTCGAATACCAATCTCAAGTGATAGGGATGATGCATTCTCATACGAGAATGAGCAGCGAGATCATCCAAAAATACCTCGATAATTGACTTGAGATCGTGGAAAATCAAGGTCATCGCCCGCTGAAATGTAGCTCCGGCATTTTTAAGGCCGAAAGGCATTTTTCAGTATGCGAACGTTCCCCAAGGACAAATAAATGCAGTCTTATGTTCGTCCTCAGGTTTAATCTGTATCTGATTATACCCGAAAAAGTCGTCCATAAAGGAGAACACCTCGCTACCTGCACACTCATCCAAAATCTGATCTATAAATGGTGTGGGGAAGTTATCCTTAGGACAAGCACGATTCAAATCACGGAAATCAATGCATATGCGGATCGCTCCCTGCTTCTTATCCTCCGGAATGGGGTTTGAAATCCACTCCGTCAAGGGAACAGGATAGATGAAACCGACTTTCAACAGTTTCTCTATCTCTGCCTTAATGGCAGGTGCTTTCCTAGGATTCACCGCACGTAAACGTTGTCGAACAAGCTTAGCGTTGGGGTAAGTCTTAATCTCGTGCTCGACAATACGAGGGTCAATACCTGGCATCTCGTCGTAATACCAAGAAAAAATATCACAGAATTCCTTGAATAGCTCGGTATATTCCAGAATCTCAGCATGGGAACATTCCGCCCCAATATAGACATTCTCTATCGAACCAGGATTGCGAGAGATGTTGATAGGAATCGTTGAAGATATGTTTTCCATGTTTCCATCAGCCATCAGACCAGGAGAGCTTAATGGAACCACCGGACTACCAAGTCTCTGACTAAGAACCGCCCTAAAATCCTCATGCTCCAAACGGTCAAGCTTTGGGAGAAAGTATGATCTATGATGAAGTTCCTCCCTTTGTGGCTCAACTCCCGACATAGCCTCAATAATCGCTTCATCCGAAGGGAAAACTGTATCAAGGTAGTCGTGGGCATGAGAAGACTGTACTGCCCATGCCGATAGCACATATGGGTCCTCTTCCTTCATCGGTGAAGAGGAAGGACTAGGCTCTGCAACACTCTTGAGATTAGCTTGATAAGCTATCATGGCTGCAGGCAACAGCATGCTCGTCTCGACAGGCTCACTCGAAGTGCTCGGTGTAGGAAGAATCCAAGGGTCTTCCATATGACTCGTGCGAAAAAACACCGATGTCGTAGAAGTCGAAGCCTCATCGGAACTAGATCCTATCATGAGGATCAGTGCAGGACAGCTAAAGCTTCCCATGAGGGATGGATACATGCCTACACCCACACTCCCAGTTACCGGCTGAGAGTGGTCAACGATCGGGATTGAAGCTCCCGAAGATGCGGTAACAGACGGATTCTTGAATGTCATCTGATCAATCGTTATGATCTTCCCATTATGTGGAAAGCATACAACGCGGAACAAGGAAGAAGCAACGGCTTCCATACTGTACATCCAGTTCATACCCAACAAGAGATTATAGTCGAGGGGTTCATCAACCACCTCAACCTCTATCGCAACACTCTTCCCCCCCCAACGGACTTTAAGGGAAGGAAGGATGCCGTGCGGCCTAAAAGATCTCCCATCGAACGCAGTTAACATAGTCGCTGATTTAGACAGCTCAGGAGAACCGAGACCTTTCCAACAGGCCAAAGACATCACAGAAGCAGCAGCGCCCTCATCAATCACAGTACGTTTGACGGTCATACCAAGACATTCTATGTGCACCAAAAGAGACACATAGTAGGTCAAGCGAGCCTGAAGTCCCGCGGTTTCAAATTTGATCATAGAGGAAGAATCATCATCGTTCACACTAAGGGTAGAAAGCAACGCCTTCCTTTGCGAAGGACAACTCTAAAGCACTTCCAATGCAGACATCGCACAAGGAGTATGGCCCAAATCCTCGACAACTGAATAATTCTGGGCGGCTCGGGCATTTGGATTATGCCCTAAACGCTTAAGGGCTCCCTTAGGAATGTGAGGTGCAGCCTCAGGTTTATCCGTAGGTTTCTCAATGCGCAAAGGGGACCCTGGTGGATCAGGCTCTTTGCCTGGGTTGGGTTGTGACGAACTATAATCTTTCGCACGAGTCACAACTTTCACAGCACGAACCATGTTAATGCACCCACGACCACTACCCTCTGGTGGATCATCATCACTAGACTGGTCATGGGACTTCGAGTTCATATTTTGATGATGCAGTAAAGGGTTAGTTAGCACAACTAGGCCTTGTGCTAAGAATCTCGAAGCTTCTTCAATCCGAGGGCACAAGTAAGTGAGGTGATCATCCTTACATAGCTTGCACGGGAACTTAACCTTACGTTTCGCTTGCTTGTCCCCCCCAGCATTTCTACTGTTCTTGTCACTATTGTTAGCATTCTCATTCTTATTCCCACCCTTTCGATTTTTATTTTTACCCTTTTTTCTATTCCATCCGGGCTGTTGGTTACCCTTCTGGTCTGACGATTGCACAGAAAGTACATTCACCATTTGGGTGGGTTGAGACGAAGCCATAGCTTGTCCCGAAGCAAATTGGTTGAGTGACAATTGACTAGCTTGTTTTGCAACCGAATCTGTAGGTTTCGCACTTGCACAACCCACAATGCCACCGGCATGTGGTCCAGGTTTGACTTTGGGATCGAAACTGGAACAAGGAGCATTGGGAATAATCTCATACAACAAACTGGACTGAGCATAGATCAAGTCCAGATCTTGCACCCTAAAAATCGCTTGTTCCTCATTCTGCACTCCGGATGTGGAAACATCCTTCACTATATATGGCAATAACGACTTGAGGAACCACTCAAGGAGGAATTCCTGCGGTATAAAATCTTTAATTAATCTCTTCTGTCTACGCCACTCTTGAATATGATCAGAAATATGTGTGGCTTTATCTTGTCGAAATGTCGACAAGAGTTCAGTACCAACGTCATAGCGCACTGGTAGCTGGAAGTGATTAAGAAAAGTCATCGCAAGGTCATCGAACAAAGCGAAATCTCCCTTAGGTAACTCTATATACCATTTTGCAGCAAGTCCTGTGAGGGTGCGTTGAAATAGTCTCAAACGGACTGAGTCCCGATGTAATGAATTCGAAGAGCACCAAAGGTGAAACGTAGTAACGTGTTTGCTCGGATCCTCTCCCGGTTTGCCTTCGAACTTAGGTATGTCCGAAGGAAGCTTGGTAGGGACAGCCGACCAAGCCGGGTCATGAGCCACATGATCGTTCGTTAGTCTTGATAAGTCAGGAAGATTAAGCGTCGCAAGGAAAGGGAGCCTAGGATGATGAGGTCGATGGATCGCTCCCTGGTTCATATAGGGTTGATTACCACCATGGCCTTGGCCATAGTGTACTCCTCCCGTCTGACCCATATAGGGTGGCATGGAAGTACCATAGTATGGTGTACTTTGACTAGTAGGAGCGACAAAGCCATAATTAGGAGAGTAAGCAGGTTGTTGATACCCGCCTCCATAAGGTGAAGAAACCTGTCCATACTGCATCCCATAATAAGGTCCATAGGTCATCGCATGCGATGCCCCATGGGACACTCCGTAGGTAGGAATATACGCTCCGGAAGTAGGGATATATGCCCCAGAAGTAGCAAGATGACCTCTAGAAGCATGAACATAGCCTCTCAAAGTAGCGGGTGGTATGTGAACTTGAGACACAATCGGTCTAGTAACCGCAGTACGGACCTGACTCATAGCCATATACTGGCTCGAAGGACCATGCGAATAAGGTGGAGGATGTACATTTGAAGAACTAGGGACAGAGGACGAAGGAACCTGAGTAATAATATATGTACTACCGCCTATCGTCACTCGTCTCGGGTCTGGTATCCTAATCGGATCACTAACCCTAGACCTAGGAGGGAGATATGATGTAGCTTCCACCACTGGGACGGAAGGTGCAATGTGACTAGTGCTCCCAAACCTCTCTGCATGGTAAGGAATGAGAGTGCCCCCAAGCATAGTGTTAGGCTCGAAATCGGATTCGACATGAAATGTCAAATCATGTGTAGGGAAACCAGACGTAGCATAACTACCGTAGCTAGTGCTGGTAGGTTCAAAATGAGTCTCGGCGTCCTCTGGAATACCATACCGGTAACACGTCAATGGGGAATCAGACCTGGAGTGAGTAGGCCTATCGTGCAAGGTTCCTATCACAGAAATCACAGGACCTAACTCAGCTAAGTCGGGTGAAGGATCATAAGTAGGAGTAAATTACCCATCGTCTACACGAATGGGAGGAGGTGGTTCAGGAATATCCTCTAAACAGTCTCCCATGGTGTGTGAATCAATGTGTGAAATAGTCCGCCTGGACTTTCTAGGTCTCTCTCCCAAAGGAGGAGGAGAAGTAGAAGGAGGAAGTCCTGCTAAACGATGAGAATGGCGAGGAACCGCACTTGAATCCACAACGAATCAAAAAATAGCAAAGACTCTCTATTTACGTAAACCCTATGCCAACTATCGTGCACAGAGCAATCACTAATAAAATCTAAAGCCAAATGCAAGCAAACAAGGGTTGGATAAGTGAACTCCCGAATGAAGCAGGTATGTCTCGCCTAGGAGAGGCTTGAGACTCCCATACACAACAAGCGGAGGTACGTAACCAATTATTGTGGCCCTCAGCTTCAACGTGTAAAGCGACTGTGCTGTCCGACCCCAACCTGGTCGGGACACCCGCAGAATAACCCCTGCAAAGTACCCCCTCGATATCCTAGGTAAGGCCACTAAGGTCACCTCAATATAATCAATGCTTAGGCGGACAGTCGCAGGCGAGATTGACCGTATGGGCAGGGTAGCAAAGCTCGAAACTCTCGAAAGAGCCCCCAGATACGAATACAATCCTGAAAATATCTCCGGTGCTACTCAGTTATGACTAGGGGTCATCCCAATCAATAACCGCTCACATTGCCTCGTGCTTAACTCCCTTTTGAGAGGAGGATCCTGAGAAACACTGGTTATACCAAGGATTTCACACACTCACATGGACAGACACCTAGATGTTGTTGTTTAGTGATCTTGGAGAATTGACTTACAATGAACTATTCCAAGATCCTAAAACCTAAGCTTGTTGGTGCACCCTAGAAAAGAAAAGAGTGTAATTCATTTTATTTAGCATTGATTTTAGTTGGCTTTATTACTCAAAAAGGGGATATGATCGTGCAACTAATGGTGTTATGATGCAACAGGAAGTAAAATGCACACCTAACAATCAATGCAAATGCATTGTGTCCATGAAAATAGGGTATGCTACTACATGGAAAGCACAATTCTTCTTCAAATGATAAATGTAAATTTTCCTATATGAAGTCCTAACTAGTACTCCAACGCAAATCTAATGCAAGTACAATGCAAAGTGCAAAATGCAATGCATGATGATAAGCAAATGTTTTTGGATTTTTTGAAAATAACAGAGATGCAAAAAGAAAAAGAATGATTCTATGACCCCTAGACTTTGCAAGCACACCCAAACATCACTCAAGCAAAGCACTAAGGTAAAAGAACTCTAATGCACTAATCTCAAACAAAAAATCGAAAATGCCATGACAAGAACTTTCTTAAAAAGAAAAATTTAGCCTAACAAAAATGTTTCTGGTCAGGAACAGAGGTCTAAACAGACTCAGGCAGTGCCAAAGGAGACTCAACAAATATTGGAATTCACCCAGTAGCCAATTATCTTCCAAAACAAGGCAAAATCAAGGGCATACGCGACTGTTCGCAGTAAACCCGCGTGTACACGTGGAAATTGCAGAAGAAATCATGTGTATACGCGACTGTAAATAAAAAACCCACGTACAAGAAGAAAGGTGCATAAAATCAAGGCAAACAGACAGGCTGAGACAAACTTCACACCGATCATACTCTACCAGGCATACATGCCTCCATACCCGACACAGAAACAAGAGAGAAAGAGCAATTCAAATTCATTGAATGCCGAGAAAACAACCCCCAAAGGACAACTACTAGGAACTCCCCAGTGGAGTCGCCAATTCTGTTACGGAGAGAAATTCCTATGGCTTGGGGTACCACAAAAGACAGCTTGACTCCAGAAATCAATCCTTTCCAATATGCAATAGAAATTAAATGTCTAACACTAAAGGATCAGACCTCGTACCTTATTCCGGACGGTTGAAGTAGATCCCCATTGAGCTTTCCAATCTTCAACTTGAATTGATCTATTACTTCCTCAACAACAAGTAAACAATACAAGCATTCTATATATCATGGTGTTAGATCTATTCTAGCATATATAATCAATTCCTATGACAACTACTAGGAACTCCCCAGTGGAGTCACCAATTATGTTATGGAGAGAAATTCCTATGGCTTGGGGTACCACAACAGATAGCTTGACTCTAGAAATCAATCCTTTCCAATATGCAATAGAAATTAAATGTCTAACACTAAAGGATCAGACCTCGTACCTTATTCCGGACGGTTGAAGTAGATCCCCATTGAGCTTTCCAATCTTCAACTTGAATTGATCTATTACTTCCTCAACAACAAGTAAACAATACAAGCATTCTATATATCATGGTGTTAGATCTATTCTAGCATATATAATCAATTCCTATGACAACTACTAGGAACTCCCCAGTGGAGTCACCAATTATGTTATGGAGAGAAATTCCTATGGCTTGGGGTACCACAACAGATAGCTTGACTCTAGAAATCAATCCTTTCCAATATGCAATAGAAATTAAATGTCTAACACTAAAGGATCAGACCTCGTACCTTATTCCGGACGGTTGAAGTAGATCCCCGTTGAGCTTTCCAATCTTCAGCTTGAATTGATCTGTTACTTCCTCAAAAACAAGTAAAAAAATACAAGCATTCTATATATCATGGTGTTAGATCTATTCTAGCATATATAATCAATAATGTATAAGCATTTGACATAATCCCATGGATAAAATATTCATTCAAACACACATTATTGGACAGGAAAATATATTTCTATTAATATAAATCAGAGATTACAAGATACAACCTCTGACGGCACGTCTGTGAACCGGAGAAACTGAATCCCCCACTTGGGCCTCCACCACTTCAATCCTCCATCTCTCGATAGCAAGCTCACAAGCACAAGGCAAGCTTGGGAAGAACACAAAAGTGCTCCAAGGGACAAAGGGATGCAGACTCAAGCATAAGTTCCAGCAACAATGGACTATAGTTTCTTTGCTCTCAATTCTCTCTTATGCCTTCAATGTACCAAGGGGTTCCTTATATAGCTTTTCAAAGGGGTAATGAAAGGTCGAATTCGAGCGATCTCAAGGCATAAGGAAGGCCAGGAGTCAAATGAGTCAGATCCATGTCAAGGAAAACTCCAAAAGGATTTGGATTATGCACACATCCTGATGTACGCGGTTTTAGTGGTCAAACCCGCGTATATACGCGTTTATAGGTTTAAAAGTCGCGTATAGCATTTTTCATGTGTTTTTAGGGATGATCAAGGAAACATCAAAGGAAAAAAAGTGGTCCATAGGGTCTAAGGAGTCTAAAGCGGGACAGGGGAAGGCCATACAAAGTGTGATTCACCTAGAGTGGTGAAATCCACTATAACAGTCTTGCATAAAAAAGAAATTGGGTCCAACTGCTCACATACAAATGGAATTACCTATGCTAGATGATGAAGGAAAACTGATGCTAGAACCTGAATGCATATTAGAGATTAAAATTAGAACACTCCATTCCATATTCGTCAATGAATACCTTGTCAAGTGGAAAAACTCACTTGATGAAGAAGCTACTTCGTGGACGAAGTATCTCAGAGAAGGACGACTTGTAATATAACTAAGGAAAATTAGTAAATTAAATGATTTACATCATTTTTGTTATTATTATTATTATTAGTTAAATGTCAACATTAGAAAGACACACCATTGTGATGTGTCTATTCCATAATATTTAATGCCGCTCATTATCTTGTAAAAATCATCATTAAATAAATAAATACATATATATTTTTAAAATTCCATTCCACCTAAGATTAATTATGGCTATATTTATGTTAATCAATTATACACTTAATTATTTAAAGATAATATTTTATTAAGCCGAAGGCTTTTTTTTAAGGGGACGGTGGCTCTAGAGGCTTCGTCGTCTATTGCGAGCCTCTCAAGAGCCGCCACTTGTAATTCTTAATTTAATAAATTAATCAAATTTCTGGGTTCAGGCTTGGTTGCTCACACGAGTTGATTGCTGCCACGTTTGCCACTAAAGTCTACAAATATTTTGCCAGGTCATCGTTGGGTCTCTACGGTACAAAGTGCTATTATCTAGGCTCATATCGCTATTATCTGGGGCCCTGGGCTCATATCACGAAACAAGATCTAAACTCTGGCATTTACAGAAGGAAGGTGGAGTTTGCATTACATGTTGTCAATTTGAAGTTGAATTCAAACAGTAATCACCAAACCAAGCTAGTCAACTAAACATCAAAATCACAGCATTTAAGTTGACTATTGAGGTCACTATTCACAAGATTCTACAGTTTAAAAACAAATTGGTATACCGCAGGTTGCTAAAGAGACACATTGCGGAAGCTTCATGTAATCGAACACTTTTCTGATTTCATAAGTAGAATCTCCTGATTATTAGAAGCTAGAAAAGAGACCCCGTGAGTTGATCAAGATAAATATCAGATTGCAGTGATAGTTCTGATGTCAAAAATATGAGATCGTTACACCAAAAATACTACTTGCTAACAAATCATTGGGATCTGGATTGATAATGCAAAAGATTTGGTGAGCGGAGATCTTTGGAAAGGTGCTGAACATTTTCAAGGCCAACCATACCTCAATATCGATGGATATGATTGTAAGCCAAAGAATCATCCTAGAGGAGCTTGTTTGTCCTATTTAAGGTGCAACAAGTCAACTTCTGAAGGGGGTCGGACTCTGAGAAACCATAAAATCAAATATGTTCCCTTTTCTGAATTCTCTATTCTATCGGTGACTAAGATCTAGGTGGATTGAGATAAGAGGCGCTACTGTCCAGGTTTCTTTTTTTTTAAGGGATCTTTGTAATAAGGAGGGACTTTAGAAATAAAGGATTGCAGCATGCTCATGATTTTCATTAAAGATGATGCTGATATTATCATTTTTAATATATGTTATGAAATTAAGTCTCAAATTTTTAAATTTTATGTTAGCGAGCAGCTCCAATAAACTGTAAAATCTTTAAAAGTTTTGCCAATAAATCACATAAGATTTAAAGTCAAAATGTCAATAGAACATAGAACATATATTTGTGAAAATAAAACATACAAACTGCAGCAACCTCATAATGGTTATATCTCATAGAAAGTCAAAATGTCAAATGGAAGCAAAAGTTTCGAATTTTGAGAGACAAATGGTAAATATCCGTCAAGATTGAATCCATAAACATTTTCAAAATATACCGCTTTGAGAGAAACGCTTTCGGTGTTCCCATCATTACAATTCCAAGACCATCTTCAAAGATATTAATAAAGTTTGGAATCACTATAGATATTATAAAATAATAATAATACTAATACAGTTTGATTCTGTAAAAAAATAGTTTAAATGGAAGAAGCACGCGATATATGGATTGAATACATTATTCTGCCACGAGTTACTATTAAAAAAAATAGTTTTCGTGGAGGAAGCAACCTGTTTTATTGAAAACATATGTTGCCCATTTCTTTCTTCAAGTGACCGGTGGGCATTGAAATTCTCAAGGATCGATCAATTTATGCCCATATTTAATGACCAACAGATAGAATAATGGACTTTCTACAGAAGATCCAATAAAAGATAGAAGGGTGTAATATGTGTCCAGATTAATATATGATATGAGAGATACAATCATATAGAGGTAGGTTGTCTAACTCGGGCCCTGCAACTTTCAACTTTTAACAGTCAGACTACCAAATGAATGAATGAGTGGTGCAATTTAAGTGGTCTTGTATGTTTTAATATATTAGATATTATATTTTTCAATTTTTTGGTTGCTTTTTTAAGGATGGTTGAGTTTTTTTAGCATCATAGATGTTTTAAGGTTGACATTGTTTCTCCTATGTGGGTATTAATATTAGTACACTTCTTCGAAAGCTTTTTTTGGATACATTGAAGTGGGCTCTTTATGTTTTATCCTGAAATTTGTATAAATGATCTATTTTGTCAAAGCTGGTTGATGTTTCTTCTTTATAGTTGTCAAAATGATCTCTCCTTCCTGCATTGTACAGGCCCTCGAAACTACCTTATACTTCTGCTCTGATATGATAGAAAAAACTAGACACTTGAAAATACTATTTTATGAGTAAACGTGGTCATCAATTTCTGTAATAGGACCCGGACCTGGTTTATGGGAATGAAAATCAATGGTCATTAAGGCTTCTTGAGTCCGCGAGCTTGATAGATTGAGTTGGTAAGCCTAGTTTGTAATATTAGGTTTTAAGCACGCTGAGCTGTACATTTTTTTTGGTTAATTTAAAATAAATTGTTTTGGGTGTGGTTATAATGGTATCCTTGAAATCCATGGTGTTCATGTGGGTTGTGTTAAGAATGTATTTTATGATGCAAGTTTCTTATATGCATATTTTTGCATATTTTCGTTCAACGGAAAAAGCTTTCAATTCATTTTATTTTATTTATTTTTACTAAAGGAAGTCTTTATTTTATTTACTAAAAGAAGTCTTGGTTTGTTTTTGTTTGGGTTAAATGTTCTATTCTGATTTGGGTTATCTTGAAATGCTAAATGTTTATTTGGGTTGCCTTATATATATGCAGATGTGGGTGTTCTTGAAACACATTTTTTTTTTGCATTGACGTCCATAGAAATGAAAATATTTAATGTGGGTTTTCCGGAAATTCAAATCTTTTATTTGGGTTGCCTTCAGATTTGTAGATTTTTTATATATATTGCCTTGAAAATGCAAGCTTTGTTGCAGCGCTTGTTTGGTTTCAACTCTTTCATTGTATTTTAAGTATCATGGATGAAACTGCCTCTGCTGAATCAACAACAGGCCTGACTAGACTTTCTATATTATCTCATAAATGTGTTTCCAAGAACAATTTATTGTTTGAAGAGGAGTCCCAAAAGTAGACTCTCGTGAGCCCATTTGGCAACATCAACAATAACCCATCTCGGCAAAAGGTTCTGAAAACCAAACCCAAAGGCTTTGATGAAGAGACTGTATCCTCTTTTAGCCGATGTCTTTAGTTGGACATCCAGAAGGAAGAGAGAATTTGGGGGTATTTACCAGAGGATCTTATCAGTGAATTCCTTGCAAGGGTGCCTTCGTTCTATCTCTTCATAATAAAGTCTGTCTACAGGAGATGGAATTCTATTTTATAGGACAAGAGTTTTCTCAAGTTGCATTCTCATGTATCCTCCCATGGACCTTGCCTTCTCACATTTTCAAGAAATTCTTAGTCTCCTCAATGTTCAGTGTTCAGTCTTCCCTTAGAATGCTGGCATAAACTCCCTTCCTGATTTCTTCCAGAATGGGAATTTTGGCTTCTTGGTTCTGCCAGGGGACTTGCATGTTTTTCAGGATTCGATGGGCTCCCTTTAAATTTGATTAGATTTGATTAAATGGGAGTTATCTATAATATTTCTTTAAGGTGAATGTTTTGAGTGGTGGACAGTTTTATTTTAAAAAGGTATGTTTCAAGCAATGCAATTTTTTAATAAAATATGTTTTCATAAAGTTTTTGAGTAAAATTGATAAAGAAATTTTGAAGGCAAAGTTTTGTTTTTCTCACTTAATGTTTCAAGCTTTGAAAATATGTAATTAAACGGTGTTTTCAAGTTATGAAAGGGTTTTAAAAAAGGATTAGCAAAATTTTATAAAAAGGTTTTGAAATTGTGTTTGGGTGAAAAGAATTTTTTAAAAAGTCAAAGAAAGCTTAAAAGTATTTATTGAAAAGATTGAAATTTTTTAAAGAATTTTTTAAAATGTTATAAAATAATTGTGAAAGGGTTTAATAATAAAGTGAAGTATCAAGGAGAAATTGTTATTGGTCACACGAGAAGACTAAAGCAGTCTAGGAGAGAGATCTCACGCATATCAAAATATATGGTATGTGGGATATTAAAGTGAACACCAGATTGCATGAAAAAGAGTTATGGGACATTGCCTCGAAGGGATGTGTAGAGCCCACCTATGAAGAAGATTAGAAAAATAATGATGTTGCATTGTCTCATTCGACAAGGTTTGGATGATAACATTTTACCTAAAATTGAAGAAGAAACAAGCATCAAGGAAGTTTGGAGTATTCTGGAAAAAGAGTACAGTGGAAAGGGGAGATTTGTACATGTAGCAGAGCATGAACATGAGGAAAGTGAATCCCACTGCGTAGATACACTAGTGGATGATGAAGTTGATGAAATTGATGCAGAGCATGAACATGAGGAAGGTGAATTCCACTACGTAGATACACCATTGGATGATGAAGTTGATGAAAACAAAGTTGAAGCTGAGCAACAACTCATGCAATGTTTACATCTAGACATAGATTGAGAAGCAGAGGTAGAGAGAGTGAAAAGAACAAATTTTGATGAAGAATCTGCAACAACATAGGAAGAGTGAGAAAATAATACATGATAATGATAAGGTAAACCAATTTAAATTTGAAGCATTGTATGATGAGGAAAATTTATTTGATGAAATAAAAAAAAGAAACGAAATTGATTGATGAATTAATAAATGGAAGATACAACCCACTTGGAAATGAGAAACAAGTGGATGATCGAGAAGAAGATGAAGATAATATAGCAATGGAAGTTGTTGAAGATATGAATGGTGTTGAGGATGAGTACTCTGTAGAAGTGCCAGAGCAATCAAAAGTTGTATTTGTGCAAGATAATCTAGAAGAACAAATAGTTGATAAGATCTTTGCAAGATGGAGCCTTGACGATATCAAGTATTACTAACAATGGTTGAGTTTGCAAGAGAACATTGATTTGATCAGTTTTAGTATGCTCACTGATGAGTATATTGAGTGGGATTGTGACATACCCACATTACAACATTTGAAGATTGAGATTGCAACCCAAAGTGTAAAAATAATTCATTGCTTAAATGAAGATGAAGATGTCATTGAAGAAGGTCAGAGGTCATTGTTTTTACAAGCAAAGCAATGAAATTGAAGGTAAGCAATGCAGTTTTGCATCTCCCAGATTCAAGGCGAAGAAATGGTTGAAGACAAGTAGTAGCAAGAAGAAGAAGAAGAGAATTGAAAGTCTGAAAGTTTTGTGCTGAATGGAAAAATATTGGCTCGTCTCTAGTCAATGAGTACAACATAGAGGGTCTATTCAACATGGCATTCCCAATTCTTTCCTGAAATGGGGATGCACTAGCTTTCCAGCTGGAAAACTTGTTTCTTTGCACCTGTAGAATGACATCTCCACTTGGAAGTGGAGAAGCCTCAATTAAACATTTCTTTGCATAACAAATTTCTAAATTTTGATTTGTTTATTGTGAGGAGGTGAACTTATCAATTTGTCAATGTGAGGTAGGGAGAATTAATGAAATCGAGAGAAGAAATTTCCACCGCTAACATGGATTCCTCCCATTACCCTTAACATAGGATCTATTTTAATGTGATGCTCCCTTCCTTTACTTGCAACTATGTACAAACTTTGCTCGTTGGATATCTCGCACAACAAACATATGTATACTTTTTGGTATGATAAAATTAATGTGCATTTAATTTCACTTGCCATCGATTACATGAATTTCTATTGATTGCTTATTGGTATTTGCAACAGAGTTTTCTTTTCAATTTCATGGACTATTATGCTTACCATAAACTAGCTAAACTTTCTTTCAACCCATAATATTATATTATATACATGCACACAACTTTTTCTCATTTTGCAATATATTAAAGTTATCTTCCACTTTTCATTTCCCCTGTATGGTAGTCATTATTATTATTATTTTTAATAGTATTATCAAGGGAGAGTCATCTACCCCACCCAGCTATTTTTATATTTAAAATATTAAATATAGAAACATGTAAAAAAATATGACTTTATTCTGAAAAGACATGAGATAAGGAGCGTAAAGCATGTGAAAAATAAATTTTCAAATCATGAGTAACAAAATGGAGAGGTGGTAAAGCCGAAACCAATAAAACGTACAAGAATTAAACACTCTCCTTACTTTATGTTGTCACAACATAGCATCCACATCTATACGCGCACAAAGTCCAAACAACGAGGGAGCATTGGATATTTTGGCAATCGCCTTAGCCTCTCCCTTTGGCCTCCACCTCCATAACACCTCCCTCCTCGGTGCTTTGCTTTGGTGTCGGTCTCTCGCATTCCACTCGCTATATTCTTGGACAACTCTACTTGGATGACTGATTGCTTGGCTCACACAGACGGGAGGATCATGATATGTTAAATGCTTGTTGTTCCCGTCGACAATCGACATGCTATTGGGGTCATCGCATGCCTTTATCAGGTAAGTCTCCTACTCTTGAATCCTAGTCGTGTTTGTCTATCTTTCTGCATGTCTTCTTTTGTACCATTTATTGCTACGTGTGGTAAAATACTCACAGCTGCTATTGTTGTCATGTCTTGAACTGGGTGTCTGTAGTTGCAAAGTGGTTCCATACCCGTTGTTCGCATTCCATGGGAGTGGGAGTGGCAGTAGACAGGGAAAGGGAAATGAAAAAGAAAAGGGGATAATCATAATGAATCCCTCCCACAGCTACACCGACAACCATCAGAACCAGAACCAGCGCCACAACCAGAGGAAGGAGAACAAAGTGAAGAAGCTATGTTGTGACTGGGAGAGAGGTTCAACTTCAATCACACATGGGTTTTGTGCTCATAATGTAGAAGAATCGGCTAATGCCACTGGTATGCCATCACCACCACCATTTCAGGAGACCCCCCTTCATCTCTTAAAACGAGGAAACGATGAGGAACAATTTAATATAAATATAGTAGACAATGTACACAGCAATTCTGAATTGGTTTCCCTTGAAGAAGACATTGGAGAGAAAGAGCTTAAACGGAGAATAAGAATCAGTCAAGCGAATAAGGGAAAGTTGCCTTGGAACAAGGGCAGGAAGCATAGCCCAGGTATTTTCCAACTACAATTTTGTATTTTTGTTTTTTTGGTTAAATTGTTTTTGGGCCAAAAAATGATGGTTTTATTAGGCAGATAAAGTTTGCGGCCATTTCACCCGATTAGTTTGATTAAGATGAGGTTTGAACTTGAAGTGGCTCCATACTGCATCCTTTTAAGGTTTCTGTTATTCATAACTTTTGCACTAAATTCTGCAATTCTTAAAGTATCTCACAGCCTATTTGTCTTTTTAGAAGAAACGAGTTTTGTTAAAATTAAAGAAATTATGCAGACACCCAAGCTATATAATATATTTGCAGGCGTTTTGAGTACAAAACTAACAGAGAATGCAAAATGTCCCTTTTCTGCCCTGCAACGCTACCGAGAGAGATTTCGTAGTGTATGGGACTAGAACTACCCTGCTATTATAGCCCATTAATTTGGGAAGAAAAATAAGTAAAAAGTGGGGCAGAATTGCTCTTTAAACTCAAAACTCTAGCAATTGATCCTTAAAGACAGAGAACAATGTTTTGAGGCTTGCTGGTTTTTGTGTTTGCACCGAGAGTAGTGAGGTGCTCTACAACTCAGTATGGGGCAGATGTTGTCACATAACGTAATGTAAGGCGTAATGTGATGCACAAAAAGTAAAAAGTAATTAAAAATTCATGTGGGCTCAAAAAATTAATTATTAGAACCAAATAAGTAATTAAAAAATTCATGTTAAACTTGAAGTTACCAAGCACCAAAGGGATCAAATTTCTTGAGGTGTAAATTTTTTTAAACATGTAAAAAATTTACACCTCAAGAAATTGGATCCCTCTCGGTGCTTGGTAGATCCGGATTTAAGATGGATCTACGCCCATTTAGTGACAGGACAAGTGGAAGTGTTGGCAAAATTTTGAAGTCTTAGGTCATTCAAAAACACCTCTTCAACCCCCTCTATTTCTTTCCCTCTTCTTCTTTCTCGTTTCTTCCAAAAAACATTGTAAGCCTTTAGATTCGGTTTAAGGATCAAAGACATTCATTTTTTCTAAAAAGCATTGGAATAAAAAACCAATAAAGAGCAAGTGGGATTATGGCTCCTTGTTAAAGTTTTGGTTAGGTTAGGGTTAATATAAAGAAAAATTAAAATTTACATTTTAATGTATAAACAGATCTAAAAAAACAAAACTAGATCCAGAAGATTACTGTTGTAATTAACTCAAACATAATTTTTATCTCTTTCAACTTTAACAGTCTGTTGGTCACTGTGTTAAAGTTGGTCCTTGAGATGGATTATCATTTCAATATATAGAACATTAACAGTAGCAAACTTAAAATGAAACTAATACACAACGATTAAAGAATGTTAAAGTTAGCGCAACTGCGAGACCCATTCTCAGGGAGGATGGTACCCTAGTCAATTAACTAGGGAAGAGTAAGACCTTAGAAGCTACCGTAGGGCCCCTAGTAGTCTCCTAGGGTTCTTGGTCTGGGACCAAGCAGGTTGATGCCTTGGCAAAGTCCTTAACATATGGTTAGGGCCCCTATATGTCTCTAGGGTATTCTGGTTTGGGACAAGACAGTTTCTTGGACACGATGTCCAAGTAGATCCTGCAGGTTGAGACAGAGACTTCTTGGTCTAGGACCAGGCAGATTCTTGGTCTGGGACGAAGCAGTTCCTGCAAGTACATTCTTGGTCGGTTACCCAAGTGGATCTTGGTCAAGTTGACCAAGATGATGATGTGTGATGTCCTCTCTCCTAATCGGTTATTGCTAGGTTGTTTCTCAAGGGATTGGCCACCCCTTAAGGGATGATGTCACTAACACTTAAACCTTAGGAGCAGTATTGAGGACCAGAGGATCGCATCATCCAGTTTGGATCTTCTCCTTATACAACGATGATAAAAATAAAAAAAAATATTATATGGAACACATGTGACAATATACCTCGAGAGAGAAAGATTAAAGTCCTTGGTCTTGTCGGTCCTATGGGTAAAAGGGGTTGTTTGTCCACCTTTATGGTACACCTTAGCCCTGTGGGTATGAGGGTTGTCTTACCTTCTTATTATGACCCCTTTGGTTGAATTATGGTCCTTTATCTTTTACTTGGTCCTAGCACCCTTATTGTGTGTACCTTTGCTATGATGACTTCTATCTTATTGTTTTTATTTTTATTTTTGTTATTTATGTGACCATTTGACCTTTGGTACCTCATACTAAGTCAACCTAATCTTATTTTATTTTATTGTTTTTATTTTATGACCACTTGACCGTTAGTACCCTAACCTAAGTCAACCTAACATTATTTTATGTTATGTTTGGTAACTATCCTAAAACTTTAGGGGTTACCTAAGAGACCTTTCTAGAAGGCTTGTCAAGATTATAAATTAAGTTCAAACTTCATTATTTGTGTGCATCTTGACATGAGAGAAGTTCAGATCTGATTATTTGTCTGAGTTAGAATTTGTTACTGCTGCTTTGAGTTGTTGTCTTGGGTTTTTGCTGCTCCTGGAATAGGCCATAACTCTCATGTTGTTGGTTCTAGCAAGTCGTGACCTTTTTATGCTTGACTGGGCTCATTCGTGACCATTTTGTTGTTGGTTGTGTAGACCGTGACCATCTTTGTGGGCTGCTCTTGGACTGTTAACTTGGGGCATCATTCTTTTGGGGCTGCTAAACCTATTTTTGTGACCTTTTTGATTGGGCCGTGTTTGCTGACAGCCTTCCCAGGTTGGGCTGTGACTGTGAATTCACTTTCTTGCTGGGCTGTGGACTTTAACAACCTCTAAGGCTGGGCCGTGACCTAAGATATTGGACACGTCCAAAAGGACCTGTGTGTCCTGTGTCCACGTGTCCAATACGGACACAGACACGTCCAAAAGGTCCTGTGTGTCCCGTGTCCACGTGTCGAACATGACTTTTCAACGTGTCTCAATTTCGGACACGTCTGTCCCGCGTTGTCACCAACATGTCCTGATTCCAAGACATATTTTCTATCTTGATCTACATGTTTTACAGGACTATTGATAGATGAGATTCTTCATCCTTCCATCTTGATCTACCCCTTTTTGTATTTACTATTACTATTAGTCTATTTGGCATTTGCTAGTGGCATTCCGACATCTATGTAATACATTTTGATTTTGATGACTTAATGA
>LPNX010440341.1:707217-769430 GCA_001517045.1 Pseudotsuga menziesii
TTACCGATTTCTCCTGATTTTTTCGCCGATGTTGCCGAGAAGTTGTAATCAAGACCCTCGCCGCTTTTTTGCCGAGGCCGAGTTTTTCAACATTGATTAAAATTACTTTGAAACCACCAGATATGGAATATGTCAATGATTATAAGTCAAAGTATACTACCCTGCAGATTAGAACTACACTAGATTGAAAAAAGATGAACAAAAAGTAAAAAATGACACAGACGCAAATCCCCCCAGGGGGGATGGTGAATAGGCTCGAAAGAGCCTATTCGAAAAGAGTTTTCTTTTATTAACAACAATTACAATATCAGAAAACTGAAAATGATCTACTTGGTCCTTATACGGAATGAGACCCAAGGTTTACAAATTGCGAAAATTTGAAATTTTTTGGAAGACGAAGACCCCTGGGGGGTTTCGAATGGTCCAAAAATGCTTTCCGGACAGCGCCTCCTCCTCTTTTTTGTTACACCTGCTAAAAACCAGCAAGCTTATCATAGTTAAATATGCCCAAAAGTACTTTGAAAGTACTTTTGGATGAACAAACTTTTTACCCAAAAATTCCAAGTTAAAACTAGTTTTTAAAGAAGCGAAAAAAGAACCAAGGAAAACAAGCTTTCCTTGGGATCTTGGCCTGCTTTGGGGGCAACCAATATGAAGCACTAAAATTGCTGAATATAACTTTTTAGATTCCAAGGAAACAACCATGCATTCAACAAGCTTTAGATATACTTTCACAGCCTTGAAAAATGACAGTTTTCCCTAAAACTAGATCTAGAATGCTTGTAAAAATTTCTTTAGGATTGAGATCTAGTTTTATGAGCTTTAAGGCAGCAATATCTATGTAAGATGAACTCTGAAATTGATAGATCTAAACAAATTTAAAGCTGCAAAACAAGTAACTGGACTGATTTTGAAGAAATTTGAAGGAGGAAGAGGAAAGGAAGAGCGTTTGTTGCTGGGGAATGGATCTGCAAGAAGACTAGTTAGAGGAATGCCAAGGGACAATGCCTTCACAAAACAGTCGGATGCCCAGTGGAGTCAAGCTATATCCACAGTTCGTCCAACCCTTGTTACCTGAAAACTAACAAACAATCCTGCACAATACCTTATGAGATCTGGATAGAAATATATGAAGAAAGAGAGGGATTACATGCAAATAAACTTATTTAAACATGTATGATCTGAATCTTTAAGCATATATACTATGAGATATTGAAAAGCAAGTAAACTTACTTGCCCACCCATCTATACTCCTATTGATTCGGCTAAATCATTAAGCCAGACAGGATTCAGATGCAGAAATTGAGAGAAAGCCAATGGTAAAAAGCTGCAAGACAATGTTAAATCCACACATATAAAAGCATTACACAGATTTGGCCTCCAAAGCTTCACTTTATTTCAATAGCAAAAGATATTACACAGTATTATAACAGCAATAGCTCCTCAATCCAACTCTAACTAGCTTGGAAGAGGCAGCCTGAGCTTTATTTATACAAAAATAGGAGATCCAACCCAGGGGGGGGCGCAAATCCCAAGGAGACAGACCACTGCAGCTGAAGGAGAGTCCATCAATGCTGATCTGAAGTTGAACTGAGCCTACTTGTCAATCGAGGGGTTGATTGAGCTGACACATCAACCCACAGATTGACACATCAATCTACAGAGCTTCCAGGAGAGCCCACACGTGTGGAGGAGAGAGAGGGCGCAATTCCCCATAAAGGATGCCGAAGATCAACTCTGGATCTGTCCAGATCACCTCTTTCAGTCAAGGATTTGTCAGATCCAGTCAATCTGGTTCAGATCTGATTGATTTCAATCGAATCGGCTGAGAATCCACTGATCTAGGATTTTGGATTTGCTCCATTATTCATCAATTTATTAATTAAAATAATCAATAATTGATTTTTTGGGGTTTTCTGACCTGAGTGATGGAAAATCACTCAAAACCTGAAAAAAGTGGGTCCATGGGCTTACATGGTGCTCTTAGCTTGAAAATGAGCACCTACATGATTGAAACTGATTATTTGGCCCACTTTTATTACAAAACCAATTTTTCCAATTAAACTATTAAAAAATAGCCTAAGTTTTGGAAAAATTAAATTTTAATAAAAAACACTGCAAAAAATTAAAAAATGAAAAAGATGAAAAAAGCTAGGGGGACTTAGACATGTTCATATGACTTGACCATGATGCCTAGCATGTTTATACATTGACACATAGACTCTAATAACCTCAATAGGCCTAAATGCCAAGCCGACCACCCCAACTTTGGAGGTATTGAGTGAAAAACTCAGAAATTATCAGTCGTTTATTCAACAACCAATTATAACCAAGGGAAAAAACACCCTGGGCTGATCGGATTGACAAATAAAGTCCAAGAGACCGAGTTTTTTACAGACACTATCATGCTAGAACATTTATTATAACTTTCCCAAGGGGGTATGAACATGTGATATAGTACAACAAAGTTTCCCAGAAGCAAGACTGAAGGTCTTCTGAAGTCCGAACAAGTTATCCTTGTCTGGTTCACCAGGCTCACTTGATAAAATACCATTAAGTACAACTTAGGTGGTAACAAAACCATCTGGGCCTGGGCTTTTCCCTTTTTGGAAAGAGAGCAGGACCTATTGTATCTCTTCCTCTGTAATATCTTTGGTTAATTCTTCATTCATTTCGGTTGTAATTAGCCTTGGTAATAGGCCAATCATGTCCAAGATATCTGTTATTGGACATCCCTCAGGTTTTGTAAAAATGCTCTGGAAGTGGTCTACGGTTGCTTGAGCTTTTTCTGGAAAAGTCCTAACCATATTACCTTGGCTTGTCTTGATTTCATGTATGGTGTTTATGCTTCTTCGATGAGAGGCAAATCTGTGAAAGTATTTTATGTTTCGATCCCCTTCTTCCAGCCAAAGTGCCCTGCTTTTTAATCTCCACTTCTGTTCTTCCTTTAGCAGCAATGAATCCTTTTTCCCTTCTAATTGCTTTAGTATTCCTATATCTTCCATAGTGAATACTCCTTCCTTGCTTTTGTCATACAGTTCTTGAATTTCCTTTTCCACCCCCAAAGCTCCTCTTGCTGACTTGTTATGTGCTTTTTGTCCCATTCCTTGGAGATCCTTTTCATTCTTGCCATATTGTCAACAAATTGTTGCATAAGAGAGTGATTTTGAACTTCTTGCAGAGGTTTCCATGCATTTAGTATTAGGGTTTTGTAATCTCCCTTTGCTAGCCATTGGGGATTGAACTTGAAGGGTGATGGTGGCTTTTCCTCAGGAACCCTGTTTTTTAATACTATTGGTCGATGATCCGAGTTTCCTCCTGTTTCTATCGTAGATTGTAAGAGCAACTGTTCATCGACTAGGTTTTCTGCTACCAAGAAACGATCTAATCTCTTGGAGATCGCTTGATCGCCGCCTCTTTTGTTCCTCCATGTAGGCCCTAGTTTCAAGGGAGCTATGTCTATCAGTCCTTTCTGCTCGAAAAAGGAATTGAAAAAGAGCTTAGAGGATCGCTTCTTGCATTCTTTCCCCATATTTCATTCTAAGTGAGGGTTAGGTTTAAATCCCCCCCTAAAATCACGTCTGCTTCATCTAGAGCACCCGAATTTCCCACCGATTCCCAGAACGCTTTCCTGTCATAGAAAGGCCCGTAGACATTTAAAATTATGTAACTTAAACCTGTCTCTCCATCCTCTAACAGGGTCCCAAGGACTGAGCCGTATCGTGCTACTGATGTCTTCATTTTTGGGCTCCATGCCGTTAGAATACCTCCGTAGTGTCCATTCACGTCTATACTTTCTATACTCCAGTCCTTAACGCATTCGCTGACTACTTCCTCAACCTTTTTCCCTTCCATCACAGTTTCTTGAACTAGCAGTACCGTCTGATTTATGTTGGCTATCAACCTTTTAAGGGCATTTTTTTGGAGCCCCCCTAGCCCCCTTGCGTTGAGAAAAATGACTATCATTAAGGACCCCTGCTTGGGGCCTTTTCCACTCTAAGAGCCCAAGTTATTGTTGATTGTCTCCCTTGTTTAACGTCCAAAACCGCTTGTTTTTGTGCCTTTGATAGCAATGATTCCCTTCCGGCCTGATGTTTTATAGGGGGGTTGAGTGCTAGGCCTCCCATTGAGACGCATTCCTCTTCTTCCTTCTGGAGTTTTTTTGACCTTAGGTTATACTCCTTCCTCTATTCCACCTAGGTTTCTTTAGCTAGTGCTTCTGATTTTCAAGGTGAGGGAGAGCTTAAGAGTGGTTTTAGTCCGTTATTCGTTAAGCTCTCATTTACTTCTTTATTAATTAAACACAAAGGGTTAACAGTTGGAATAATAGTATTAGTACCCCTATTATCCGGGGTTGACGCTTTGTCCTGTTGAGATCCGCTTGATGCACTGCTGCTGACTTGTCTATCAGAGTGGTCCACCTTTGTGGCCGGTGATTTCCCTCTCGTCTGAGCCTCCCTTTTTCTATATACTTGTCAACCATAGACTTGACTGGCGTCTTCCCTTCGCCACCTTTCACATTTCCACCACCTTCTGTTGTATCAGCTCTGGTCTCGTTGGAAGACTTCTTTAACCATTATTTTTTGAGTCAAGGGATCTCCTTGTGCACAGTGCAATCCTTTTGCAAATGACCAATCTGGCAACAACTGTAACACCTGAACGGAAGCTTCCAATAATCCAGCCTTTGCTTCCATAGGCTGCCATGCATTACTATTATTAGTTCTTCATAAAGGCCTTCCCTCATATCCATTTCGACCAGAATTTTGGCCCACCCGCGATCTATATTGGTTTCCCAGTCCTTTTCCAGGGCGACAAATTTCCCCAACTTGTTGCCTATCGCCTCCAAGATTCGTTCTTGCCAAAAAACCATTGGTAGCCCCGGTAATATGACCCAGACCCGCTGCTGATTGTGTGGCTCTTTTTTTGCATCGAAATCTATTTTCCAGTTCTTTAAAATTAGGCCTGATGGTCCCCATTGCCATTGTCGCTCTAAGAGTTTTTGACTATCCTCCTCCTGTCTTAATTTGAGCAAGAACCATCCTCGTGGGAGGACATGGAAATTGGGTGTATATCCCAGAACTTCACTCCAATTAGACTCCATCCACAACTTCAGTGCGTCTCCTCCTGGTGTCTTTCCGCAGAATCTCCCTGTTAGCGCCAGCTTCAAGTATTTTGGGATTTTTTCTAACTGTATATCCTTCCCAACTGTAAGTTTTGCAAACGATTTCTTCGGCCTAATGCCTTTGGTTTTCCTTGGCTTAAATTCGTTTGAGGATTTGGTGATGTCATTCGCACGGGTTTTCGGAGCCTCTTCCATCATAATGATGTTGGGTGATATGGTTTTTGTCTGTGGTGAGTTTTCCCCTTGCGTCTCCTGTAACGCCTTTGTATGAAGTACCTCCTGATCCATGCAGAAGATGGATCCACTCTGTACATTTGGCTCGTAGTCCACCTCCAGGTACATCGTGCGCTTCTTGTTTTCGCAATGGGCTGATAATCGAGCATGTGTCGAGTCTTGTCTGAAATAAATCCTGTTAACCTCGGGTCTGCGGTTTCAATCATTGTTAGTGAAGGAAGAGATATAAAATTAAAAGACTGCGGCCCCACGTTCCTTCGCTCCTTCACAATCTGCTACCTTCCTGCATGTACCTTCGCACGTTGCTCCCCCCTCCATTCTGCAGAGCGCCATCTCCCCCATCACTGTGTCTGTGTCGGACACTCAAATCCGCGTGTCCTTCGTGTCCTTGTGTCAGGTGGCTTAGGCGGTGATTGTGAAACCCGTTCCCAAGCTGGGCTGTGGCTGCTGCTGACCTTCTCTAGATGGGCCATGGTCTTTCCTTGCTGAACCGTGACTGCTGGGACCCTTTAAGGCTGGGCCATGACCTGTTGGAAGCCACTAGGGCTAAACTGTGATTTGTTAAACCCTCTTGTGTTGAGCCTTAACATGTTTTGTAGACTTAAAGCTAGGCTGTGACTGTTTGACAGCCTGCGAGGCTGGATCGTAATTGTGTAAGCCATCTAGGGCTGGGTTGTGGACTGTGGTAATCTTCCTTGGCTGGACTGCAAACTGTGCAAGTTGAACTATGACCCTAGTGAACTACCTATGATTGATTTGTGACTTTGACAAGTCTGATCTGTGAGTTTTTGGCCTAATTAGAAGTTGTCATTACCTTCATGAGAGTGTTGCTGTAGTTTGAGCAAATGGTTGAAGTTTCCCTTCTTTCTGCTTAACATTATGAGGTCTGTACCCTACACTATTGTAACCCTTTCATCTTTATCTCCCTGGTAAGTGCACTGTTCATTTAATGACTTGTCCTTTTAGTGACAAGATCTGAACCTAAAAGTATCTGAGTATAAGGTTGATCCAAAACAGTTCTAGACCAACATTGTTACTGTTTATTAAATTGCTTTCTTAGGACTGCTGTTACTACTTTATTTCCTGTACATTGCTATTGTTAAATTTATCTCAAGGACCAACTTTAAACACAATGACCATTGAGGACTGTTAAAGTTGAAAGAGATGAAAATTATGCTTAAATTTATTACAGTTGTTATATCCTATATCTAGCACTGATTTAAAGTTTCTCTTAGGCATTAAAGTATATAAAATTTGTAATTTTGCTCTCGTAACCCTAACCTAACTCAAACTTTAACAAAGAACAAATGCTAAATAGATCTGGTTTGAATCTGCCTTATACTCAGACATAATATGTCAGCTCTTGTCACTGTAAGGACAAGCTGTCATAGGCCATATTTTGAGAGAGAGAAGGTTAAAGTATTATGGGTTTAGGTTAGCATTTGGATAACAACATTGATACTCAGTCCCAATCATAGATAGGCACCCTAAAAAATCACAACTCCCTCCAGCAGACTTACCACTATTATTGACCTATAATCTAGGGTTTAACACAAACATAGCTCAGCTAGGATAGGACACCATAGTCATGGTACAACAGTCACAGTTCAACAGAGAAAAGACACACAGTCACAGTCCAACAGAGAAGACACACACGGACCGGCAGAGAAGACACATGGTCATGGACCAGCAGAGAAGACACACAATCACGGTCCAGCAGAGAAGAAACATAGTCATGGTCCAGCAGAGAAGGCACACAGTATCAGGCCAGCAGAGACGACACACAGTTACAGATCAATAGAGAAGAGACACACAGTCACGGTCAAGCAGAGAAGACACACAGTCACGGACCAGTAGAGAAGACACATAGTCACGGACTAGCAGAGAAGACACAGTCACGGTCCAACAAAAAAAGGGGCACACAGTCAAGGTCCAACAGAGAAGACACACAGTCACGAACCAACAGAGAAGACACACAGTCATGGACCAACATAGAAGACACACAGTCACGGTCCAACAAAGAAGGGACACACAATCCCAGACCAACAGAGAAGAGACACACAGTCATGGTCCAACAAAGAAGGGACACACAGTCATGATCCAACAGAGAAGACACACAGTCACAGACCAACAGAGAAGAGACACACAGTCATGGTCCAGCAGAGAAGACACACAGTCACGAACCAACAACAAACTTCTAAAGTAGACAAAAATCATATATGATTTTCTCTCTTGTCCAGATGCCATATCAAAAAATGGAGTAGTGAACTTTAATTTATAATCTTAACAAGCCTTCTACAAAGGTCTCTTAGGTAACCTACTAACCCCTAGGTTTAAGGATAGTTACCAAACTCAACATAAAATAATGTTAGGTTGACGTAGGATAGGGTACTAACGGTCAAGTGGTCATACAATAAAATAAAATAAGATTAGGTTGACTTAGAATAGGGTACTAAAGGTCATATGATCCATAACAATAAAACAATAAAATACAAGTCATCATACCAAAGGTACACACAATAAGGGCGTTCGGACTAACTAAAAGATAAAGGACCATAAGTCAACCAAAGGGGTCACAAAAAGAAGTTAAGGCAAAGTCACATGTTCAAAACCGGTGGGGGGTAGGGTTGCTCATTGGCCTGTTGTGACAAGGCTCGAAAGGTAGGCGACCCCTGGGATAGAGGCTCACCTCGATCCCTCGGCCCCTGCTAAGTCACAAGTTATTGGTATATCTGGCTTGTAGGCTGTTGGATATACTCTTGGGAGGTTGTTGTTCCCATGGTTAAAAAAAAACCCTTATACCCATAAGACTAAGGTGTACCATAAGGGTGGAGAAACAACCCCTTTTACCCATAGGACCAACAAGACCAAGGACTTTAATCTTTTCTCTCTCTCAAGGTATATATATATCTATTATTTTATCATCAGTGTATAAGGAGAAGATCCAAACTGATGACGTGATCCTTTGGTCCTCAATACTGCCCCTAAGTGTTAGGTGTAGGTGACATCATCAAGGGGCGATCGGACCCTTGAGAAACAACCTAGCAATAACCATTTAGGAGAGAGGACATCACACATCATTATCCTGGTCAACTTGACCAAGATGTACTTGGTTAACTAACTAGGGGTGTGCCGGTAGGAACTGCTTGGTCCCAGACCAAGAATTTGCCTGGTCCCAGATCAGGAATGTTTCTGCCTCAACCTACAGGATTTGCTTGGTGCTTGTGACCAAGAATCTGCGTGGTCCCAGAATAGGAACCCTAGAGGCACATAGGGGCCCTAATCTTGTGTTAAGGACTTTGCCATGGCATCAACCTGCTTGGTCCCAGACCAAGAACCCCAGGAGACTATTGGGGGCCCCTAGGGTACCTTCTAGGGTCTTACTCTACCGTAGTTGACTGCCTAGGGTAACATCCTCCCTGACAATGGGTTTCGTAGCTGCACTATCTTTAATACTTCCTCTCAGTAAGAAAGGCATTCTCAGCAACACTAAGCTTGTCTGGGAAGTACTTAGACCTCGACAGAGGCTTAGTCAACACATTAGTAAATTGTCTACTTGACACAACATATTGCACCATGGCCCATACATGGTGTTACTTCCTCTTGATGTGATCCTCCCGAGTATGACCTTTAGGCCTAAAAGAGATCCTTGGGTCTAATAATCAAGAAAAACATTTGTTCTAAAAATTCTTAAAACTGACCAAGGCTCCATTGTGTATGCTCTACACTTCTATGGTTCAACCAACCAGTTGGATGCACCAAAAGCAATGAAGTGACTAGTTTAATTAGTTTCACACTCCAATAAACATCCCAAGGTGAAAATCCAACACCTTGTCGTTATCTCTTGTGGAGAAATTTCACAAAGGAAGCGAAAACCACTAGAAAGTCCCCCGTCAGGCTACACCCTCGTTTGTTGTAGTCTTGGACACACCCACGTGACTCCATCTAGCCCACATTTCTTCCTGTGGAGCCACATTGGATAAGTTTGGACATACTCCTCGTATCGTTAGGTATACCTGGAGTTCCCTTCCCTTCTAATCCACTCATCAAATCCACGTTAACTTAAAATGAGCCAAGATACACTTGCAAAATATTTTACTTTTTCAGCAGCGTCATACTATTTTTTGACTCCATTGGCACTGATCTACATTTACAACAATACTTTTCCTTTGCATATCAGTTCATTGTTATTTCCTAAATTCTTATATGTCAATGTTATTATTTATATGCTGTTGAAGTGTTTCTTATCTTTGTAAGATCCTGATTCGGTAATTTATTTTGAAAAGTCCTATAAAAATTATTTCCATCATTAAACAAGCTTTGATAGAAAACAAAGATCCTTAGAAACTCTTTCATAGGGACTACCCCCCTTGGCTTCGTTAGGAGTTCTGCCTAAATGGAGGAGTTAGGAGCAAGTGACAATTTCTGACTCGAGACTTGCCCCCAAGGACACACCGAGCATCTTAAAGATTTATGCTACGCTTCCCACCAGGTGTGTATAAGGCGACAACATGTCCAACACACGAGATATGACTCACTTGTCTCAATGACCACCATAAGAGACACGACTCATTCTTGCCACTGTGGCGCCTTAGAAAGTTAGAACTCTCAATAGACTCTTTAATAACATCACTTTATGTCAATACCATGGGACCCCCAGTATCATGGGACACATAATGCCATGGTCCCTCCAATACCATTGACAATAAAGTATTGCAAAAGACACTATTACAAGACTGCCTAGAGAGTCTATCTTAGCCCCTTCTACGTTGCTTAACACCCCCAATGTAGAAGTACTTGTCGAGCTACCAAAAACTAACGTGCCTTCTTAGCAAAGAAGGTACTTTTGGAGAAGCATCCACCAGGATCAAACACATCCTCTGTTATTGCAATTGCTCCCTCTGAATTGGAAGACTTCTCAGTTGCATCTATTGCACTTTGATGTGAAGATCTGTGCTCCTCATCCATCAGTGTCATCTCATACGAAGTTTGCTCTCTCTCTGACACTGATCCAATCTTTAGACTCCCTCTGGAACTCCTGCTCCAAACTCCCTTTGAAGCTGACCATAGGGTGTCCCAACAACTTGTACAATGTGCCCTCCCTGATGCCAAGCCTCACTGCTACATCTTGGGCATCGACTCCCTTTGAACGTATGAAGACAGTTCCATCCTGGAACCCAACCTCATAACCCTTGTCCTCTAGAGCTGACACTGAGAGTAGACTAAACCTTAGCTTTGGAACATGCATCACTCTTACCACCTTCATAGTACCACCTGACTCTAGTTGGAACATCACCGATCCAACTCTCCTCAGTGCATGCCTGGAATGCGCACCACAACTCACATTGTAGTCTAAGTCTGTCTTTGGAACAATAAGGAGCATCGAACTCACTCCCGTCATATGGCTAGATGCACCATTGTCAATATACCAGCCACTGTTGGACCCACAATTGATGCCCAAATTCGTAGCCTTACTGCGATCTGGACCTTTCTGGTTCTGCCAAGTCACCCTACTAGGCTTCTCAAGCCTCTATCTCGTTGCGCAATATCATTTATGGGCTACTTGCAACCTTTTTGGGAGCTGCCCCGCTACCTGCTCACAATTGATTTGCTGCCCGTGGTACCCAACAACCTCCTGCTACTGCCCGTAGCCTGTTGCCTTACTAGCTTGCGGCTTGGCGGCTTTGAGGCTCTGCCACCTCTACCTTTGGCCACTAGCAGTTTCTCCATCACCAACTCGACACTTCTGTTGTCAACCATTGACTCACCTGTCAATTGGTGGCTTCTAGCATTTGCTTCTGTTGTGTCGATGGCTGCACTGCCTGTAGCCTCTTCACGTGTCTGTATCATCCCTTACAACAACCTCGCCTGAGCTTTCCTTTTTTGTTGGCTCCTCATGGCTTTGCACAAACCACCCTTTTGCAACAATCCACAACTTCACTCAGCTGGAACCTTGCAGCTCACAACTACTCTCGGCTCTTGTGCACAACTTCCACGAGCTGTGACGTCGACCCCAACAGTGTCCCACTTGAGCTCGCAACAATCTCCTTTGACGACTTGATTTTCGGTGGCAACAACGACTACTCAATTGGTGGCTGCGTCCTCCAGTTGTTGCTTCCCCTCAGCGCCTTTCCAACTGTTATGGCGGCGCTCCCTTCTTCGCGCCTACAACCCCGATGGTTAACTTCTCCTGCCGGCTTGGTTTCCACGTAGCCATGTCTCTATCGACGATCTTCCTTCTCCATGCGTCGCCCAGACATCTGCTACTCCTTCGCGTGATTGTGCTTAATGTGCAAAAGTGTCAGTGGCTGCTCCTTGTTCTGTCCCGATCCGCACAACACTTGGCCGTGGATTCCTATGGTCTTTGCTTCCTCTCAGCCTAGTTCTCTACGACCCCAATGCTCAACTCTCCACCTTTTGGCGACTGTCCGACTCTGCCTACGTGCACATTGTGCACATCCTTCACCTCTCGGCGGTAACAATTCATGTCGGATCCATGTTCGGTCAATTTGATGGTAGTTCTTGACCCTGCTTCCTTTGCGACCTACCAAATCTCGATAGTCACCTCGTGCCCGTGGATGGCACTGTTGACTCACAGCCTTTGCCCACGAGTCATGGATCAACTGCACTTGTCGCTGTCCAGGCTTCTAGCTCCACGCTTCTACACAGCTGCTAACATGACATCCTTACGAGCCGTCACTCGACAAGAGATTGCTCGTACGATTGTACAAAGTCTATACGACCTGTTTTGTGGCCGTACAATACTCTCCCTCTCTCGTTTTTTAAAATTTTGCGATCTTGTGCGGGGTTTTCGCAACCTCGCTTTGATACCATTTTAAATTTACTGAGCCAGATCTAGTTACTAATCTCGAATAATTAATCTACTAATTCTTAATTAATAACACACTGAAACCTAAGTTACCGGAAACTTCTAGGAAGGGGAGGGGAAACTTCGTTCCCCGTTTCGGAAACTTAAACGGAGGGGATACGGCTTGGAAACGCCACTGAAACGTTTCCAAGCCGTATCCAAAAATTAGAAACGTTTCCATTCCGTTTCCAGCCGTTTCCTGAAACGTTTCCAGAGTTCTAGCAGTTTCCTGGTTTTCTAAAACGTTTCAGCTGCTATAGGGTAAGTTTTTTACTAGAAATATTGATTTTTTGACATGAAAATAAACAAATAAATAACCCCAAAGGCAAACTATAAAACCATAACCCTAAATTGAACCTCAAAACATAGATATAAAGCCTCAAAGCTTATAAATCAAGAGCAAAATCTTAATCCTAAATTGGTGAATGGTAATTTGACTCTTATGTCTCATTGATTGTGTTTCATTGTAATTTTCCAAAATTGATAGAGGCCTACCGTTGGTTCAAAAAATCATTGATCTGTGGACATTTTATTGTATCAAATGCTTGTCTACTATAGTGATAGTTTCATAGCCTAGTGTAGAAGTACAATGACATTTTTTTTTCTTTTTCAGTTTTTTTGCCCATTCCTCACAACTTCGTTTTAAATAAACCCCAATGACTTGCCTATGTGATAAATCAACTTGAATATCGAAATTGATACAATGGCAGCTTTAGCCATACAAAATAGCGTACTACATTTATGAAGGGTTACATAAACCAACACATATTTGAATATTTCGAGTAATCTTCCAACAAACTTCAGTTTTCTTCTTTTCCTTTTTGAATTAGTATGAACCCTTGACCTATGGCCTTATTTACTCCATTGCTAGTACACTCATATCCCTATCCTTATGTTGTGGAGAGAATTATGATGGTGCGTCGCTTAGCCAGTGCTCCATAAGATGTGCATGTGATATTTTAATCTTATTTCAAGCATTTTTATTAGTATAAACCATAAAACATAAACAACATATCCAAGGAAACTCATTGGTGTCTAGAGATAGTATTATTGCATAGAGTGCGATATTGCATGTCATCACACTCACACCTAAGTTGCACTAAAACATGAGCTCACTTATTTATACTTGTGTGCTTAATTAATCCCCTTAAAACATGGTTGGTTATGTCAAATTTGAATATCCAAGTCGGTTGCAAATCATAGACAATCCTATGAATTTAGGCCCTTTAAGAGCTAGTTAGTTAGTCACTTTTGGAACTAGTCGGTTGGTCAATTGACTCTCACTTGCCTAGTTGATTGTCTCGTCAATGAGTGGACCAACCTAAATACAACATAGTTGAGTTTATCTTACATAAAAAATTGTGTTTAATCACAAATTTTAACACTTTTCTAGAGGTGTAAACAACGTAATATCTGTTAGATGGTAACATTTGGATACATCCATCAAGTAATTTTAGGGTTTGAAATCGATGTTTAGAAGTAGTTGACATGTTCCTGTTTAAATGCTTGCCAGCGGGTGACTTATCTATGGCACTTGAGATAGAAGAATATTGTTTAAGACAATATTTGAGTTTGCTGATTTTAATTGTTATAAATGAAACAACTACCTTTAAATCTAATTGATGAATGGTAGTCTAAAGTATGTATGTCTCATGGCCTTTTTGATATATATATATATATATATATATATATATATAAAAGTAAGTCTGCTGCCATTTCCTTGCCGTATCGTATCCCCCATTTTTCAAAATTTGTGGTATCCGTTTCCCTCCCCGTATCTGTTTCAGTGCAACTTAGACTGAAACTGAACAATACAGAGAAAACTAAACACAAGAAATACCCTGGAAACCCCAATGGGGAAAACCGACAAATTGTTGTCTTTTATTGCAGATTTTTTAATTAGCACTTACAATGACATGCCTCTAGATATGACTCATCTGATCATCATCAAACTCTTAACTCTCACTGTGCCCAAATACTCAGCAGAAAAGACAAACCCCAACAAGAGATATGACTCACTCTTGTCACTCACAAGAGATATGACTCACTCCTGTCCACCACAAGGGATATGACTCACTCTTGTCCAACACACAAAAGATATGACTCACTCTTGTCTCTGTGACCACCATAAGAGATATGACTCACTATTGCCACTGTGGTGCCTTATAACTCTCAATAGAATTTTTTATAACACCACTTTATTTCAATACCATGGCCAATACCATGGGACCCCTAATACCATGGGACACATAATATCATGGTCCCTACAATACCATTGACAATAAAGTATTACAAAATATATTTTACAAGACTGTCTAGAGAGTCCATCTTAGCCCCTTCTATGTTGCCAGACACCTCTAAGGTAGAAGTACGTACTGAGCTACCAAAAACTAACACAAAGAGCAAGAATGGAAATGTAGTACAAGTAGAGTTTTGATGCCTTAATGAAAAATAAGATTTGGAAGTTAGATGAGTTGCCTCTAAATAAGAAATTGATAGGTGGTAAATATGTATATAGAAGTAAGTTTAAAGCAGATGCTTTTATAATCTATTTATAGGTGAAGGTCAAGGCAATTGCAAAAAGGTATGCACAACAGGAAGTATAGACTGCGAGGAAACTTTTTCTCCCATGGTAAAGTTGATTACAATCTGAATGCTGTTAGCTATTGCAACACAATTTGGATGGCAGGTACACCAACGGATGTCAAAATCCCATTCTTAAATGGTGGTTTGGGCAAGGAAGTGTATATGGAGCAACCAAAAGGAGTTACTGTCGATTGAGAAGAAAGGTTGGTAAAGGTCTTGTAGGGATTAAAGCTGTTGAGTTATGTAGCTCGGACATGTACTTTTTCAGGATGTGTGTCTAGCCTGCAAGAACTAGAAGTTGTCCAAAAAGGTCTTCTCTAGATATTAACTTTATTTTATAAAGTTAAAGTTACTTTTATATTATAATGACTAAAAGGTAACTTAAGTTGTGTCCACTGTCAACAACAAATTAAGTCACAACCGTAGATCCCAAGTGCTCAAGATCTAATTTTGATCGTTAATCACTTTGGAGATCTGGGTTTAGGTATTTGGTCATTATGAAGTTATAAAAGGAGATCTAAGGAGAAGATTACACATTGAGAGAGAGAGAGAATTCTTGGCAGCACCTGTGTAGAAGCGATTTAGGGATTTTTGGCAGGAAGAAGGGGCAATCCATCTTGATAGCAGCATACAAACCGAGAAAAAGATTTGTAGGCCATACACCATGTTGTACTGCGGTAGTACAACAACCGTACAACATGTGTGAGCAGGCTGCATTGATTGCAGAGATCGCAGGGCATTTATTGCAGGCCATACAGGTCGTATAGCAGCTGGGTAGTGGGTGCGTGGTCTTCGCCTGATTTCTAAAGCCAGGACAAGTGCATTTAATGCTGTAAAAGTTTGCTGTAATTTCCAGATTTCTTTGTGGGAACAAAAATCAAGAAAACTCTTATTTGCTGCTTTTCCCTTCGGGGTTTTTCCAAGGGTATTTACCCAAACATCTGTGTTAAATTTGTGTGATTGGTTCTCTGTTTTTTTCGTTGCGTATTGCTGTTAATAAGTTCAATGTATATTTGTTTATTAAATCAGATCTGGAAATTAGTTTTCTGCGCATGTATCTGGGAATGCAATTTAATTGCAAATAGAAATCAATAATGGGCTTAAAGAAATTAACATGGTGTCAGAGCTTCGCCTCTGAAAGAAAACCAAAGACTTTGTCACAGGAATCCGCAGAGATTTGCAGGTTTATTTTCTGTAGGAGGTTGTGGGCTCAGTGTATCAGTTTGGCAGGGAAAATGGCAATTGGTTTGAGATTTGAGGACCGGTTGGAAGGGGCATCAAACTTCATCCACTGGAAAGAAAGAATTGCATTGCTGTTAGAGGAAAATGAGCTCTAGGATGTTGTTGAGAAAACTCAGAATATTCCTACTGATGCAGTGCTTTTGATTGATTACAAAAAGAAGAATGTGAAAGTCAAAAGAATCATCTTAGATGCTGTAAAGGATCATATAATCCCTCTTGTGACTAGGAAGAAGAATGCCTACGAGACGTGGAAATCCTTGATGAAGCTTTATCAAAGTGACAACCAAAACAGGAAAATGGTGCTAAGAGAGAAGCTTCACAAGAATTGGTAAGAATAGCCTTGAAAGGTTTTTCTAAACCATGGGATGTTTTTATCCATGAAATTGTTGCTAGTCCCAACTGGGAAAGATTATGGGATGATTTCACACTGGAGGAGATGAGAATGGGATCCAACCATGCAAGACAACAATAGGGTGATGATGGGGAGAATGTTGCTCTTACAGTAAAGAACAAAGGTAAGGCCAAGAAAAGCTCCAATGGTGGGGCTACCTCAAAGGGTGAGAAGAAGAAAGACACGAGCAAAGTCAAGTGCTTTGCATGTCACAAAATAGGGTACTATGCTGGTTAGTGTCCAAACAAGAAGGGGAAGTCGCAAGTTGTAGCTTCGACAAAGGTAGATGGGTTTTCCGCCAAGTTTAAGGAGTTCTCATTAGTGGCATGCCTCTCTTCGAGTTCAGTATCCACCAGCGTGTAGTATGTTGATAGTTGTGCTTCTAGTCATATGACAAGAATACGAGAGTACTTCATGAATCTATCAAAGAGTGATTTTAATCTGGATATCGAGCTTGGTGGTGATTCCAAGGTCAAAGCAGTTGGCCGAGGAACAATCTCGTTTCAGAGGGAGTCTCAGCAGCCGATGAAAGTGAAGGATGTGCTGTATGTTTTGGGGTTGGAAAAGAACTTGATCTCAATTTCATCGATAAAGGATAGAGGGTATGAAGTTGATTTCCGAGATGGAAAGGTGCTCATTCATCTTAGAGGATCCAGTTCTAGGACATCTAAAGTGATTGGGATCAGGTAGGGGAAGCTATACAAGTTCATGTTTAAGCTAACTTAGGCATTGATTCATAGCAGTAGTAGTGACTTGTGTGAGTTATGGCTCAGGATGATGGCGCACTTACACCATGGGGCATTAAAGGATCTACTTCATGAAGACCAAGGGTGAGGTCTTCAGTCGGTTTTAAGAGTCTAAGGCTCTTATGGAAAATCAGGCAGGAAGGAAGATTAAGTTATTGAGAGCTGACAATGGGGGCGAGTATACCTCCAATGATTTCAAGAGCTTCTGTACACATGCAGGAATCAAGAAGGAGCTGACAATTCTGTACAGGCCACAATAGAATGGGGTTGCAGAAAGAAAGAATAGGGCCATCATTGGGGTTGCGAAGGCTATGCTACATGATTAAGATCTACCTATGTTCCTTTGGGTAGAGGCATGCAATACAACAATCTACCCTCAGAACAAGAGTTCTTGTAAGGTGTTGGGGAGCAAGACTCCTATGGAGGCTTTCACCGGAGAAGCCTTAGATTGGGCACTTTCGCATTTTTGGGTGCCTTACATATTCTCATGTCCCTTTGGAGAAGAGGGTGAAGTTGGAGCCCACTGCAGAGAAAGGCATATTCGTTAGGTACAATGAGACTTCAAAGGCCTATTATATCTATATTCCTGCATTGAGGAAAATAGTTGTAAGACGAGATGTTAAGTTCGAGGAGGATAGGGCATTTAGGAGGTCACACGATCACCTCCAACAAAGACAGAGGAGTAGGATGTTGGTGTTTGTAGCGTCGGGAGGTCTCATCCTCAAGTCGACCCAAAGAAGAAATAATAAACAATTATTATTTATCCTTAAAATGTGCAAGTTAGCCCCCAACATATGTGGAAAGGAAAATCTCCAACAAGTATAAATAGAGTGATGTCTCTCACTCATTCCATCCATCCAATTCGTGAAAGTTTATCTGATCTAATGCACAGTTGAGGAGAGAGAAGACGTAGCTACAGAAGGAGACTGAATCTTGGGTTTTCTATCTTTGATATCTAGATGTACTTTGTACTTGTATCTTGAATATCTGAGTAAGAAAGGTTGGCTGGTTTTTTCTCAAGTTTGGGTTTTCCCAGGATAAATCTATGTGTCTTTTGTTCTGTACTTTGGTTATTCTTTCAGTGATCCTACTTTTGTTTTTGCTGCATATAATTGAAGTTATACTGATATATCTTGAAAATCCAACATAGCAAGTAGGCTTCGAAGGTTGAGGAGAGATCTACATCATAGGTCACAAGTCCTTAGTCTTCGAATTAGGAGGAGGAGCAAGAGGCTCCTTCCACATAGGAGGTAAATACCACTTTAGGGAAGAAGAAACCAAGATGGCTTCAACAGGTCTTGAGAGATGCTTAGGAGCATGTGGAGGCTCCTAGGAGAAATTTCATGGAAAGCAAGCCATTGCAAAAGTATTTCAGTTATATGGAACTTATGTGTGATATCATTGATTCCAAGCCTTCCAACTTTGAGGAGGCTTCAGTGTGATAGGTGTGGAGGGATGCCATGGTGGAGGAATATGCCTTCATCACGAAGAATGATGTATGGGATATAGTGCCGAGACCAAAGGCCAAATCTATGGTCGATTCGAAGTGGATCTATAAGATCAAGCATGTGGTAGATGATAATGTGGAGAATTACTAAGTGAGGTTTGTGGCAAGAGGGTTCTCACAGATAGAGGGAGTTGATTATGAAGAGATCTTTGCACCAGTTTCCAATTATACTTCTATTAGGGCAGTCATTTCCATTGCAACTGAGATTGGGTGGAGGATACATCAGATGGATGTAAAGACCACATTTTTGAATGGGATCATTGAAGAGGAGGTGTACATTGAGTAGCCTCGAGGCTTTGAGGTGCATGGGAGAGAGTCTCCTGTATGTAGGTTGGAGAAAGCATTGTGCGGGCACAAGCAAGCTCCTAGAGCTTGGTATTCGAGGATCGGTAGCTACTTGCAAACATATGGTATTTATGAAGAGTGAGGCGTACCCCAAACTTTACTACATTCTGGTTGGTGAGGATCCTCTCATTCTTGTTTTATATGTGGATGATCTATTTCTTACTAGGTCAAAGAAGCTCATCGAGGGGTGCAAGCGAGATCTTGCTCCAGAGTTCGAGATGAAGGACATCAAGTTGATGCATTATTTTTGGGATTGGAGGTGTGGCAGAGGACAGGTAAGATTTTCCCAAGACAGGGAAAATATGTAGTTGATATGTTGAGGAGATTTGAGATGGAGGGTTTGTAGGCCTATGTCTACGCCTATTACAACCTACTTGAAGAAGCTAGATGCTTCTAAGTCTGAGTTTCTAAGTCTGAGTTGGTTGATCCCACCTTGTATCGACAGTTGATTGATTCTTTGATGTATTTGGTCAACACTAGACCGAATATTTGTTTTGCTATCGACACCCTTAGTCAGTTCATGGTTGAACCAAGGAGTGTGCATTGGGTGGCAACAGAACATGTGCTTAGGTACTTGTGAGGTACAATAGATTATGGATTGAGCAATGTTATGTTTAGGGGGATGGAGTTAGATTAATGGGTTACAGAGACTTAGATTGGATAAGTAGTGCAGTTGATAGGAAAAGCACCTCAGAGTGCTGCTTCAGCTTGGGATCGACATTTGTGTCTTGGTTGAACAGGAAGCAGAATTCAGTGGCATCGAGATCTACAGAGGTAGAGTATATGGCAGCCAATCAGGCGGGTTGTGAGGCCATATGGCTTGCAAGCTACTCATTGGATTATTTGGTCAGAAGTTGCAACTGACCATCATTCACTGTGATAATTAGAGTTGCATTAAACTCTCGGAGAATCTAGTGTTGCATGACCGGTCGAAGCATATCGAGATCAAGTATCACTTCATCCGGGACTATGTTAAGAGAGGAGCTGTGAAGCTTTAGTACATTTCTACAGATGAGTAGGTTGTGGACATTCTCACAAAAGCTTTGTTAAAAGGAAGTTTGTATTCTTCAAAGACAAGCTGGGGGTGGTGCATAACACCTTCCTCGCTAAGAGGGAGTGTTGAGTTATGTAGCTCGGACATATACTTTTGCAGGATGTGTGTCTAGCCTGCAAGAAGTGGTCCAAAGGTGTCTTCTCTAGATATTAACTTTATTTTAAAAAGTCAAAGTTACTTTTATATTATAATGAATAAAAAGCAACTTAAGTTGTGTGAACAACAAATTAAGTTACAACTGTAGATCTCAAGTGCTCAAGATCTAATCTTGATCGTTAATCACTTTGGAGTTCTAGGTTTAGGTATTTGGTCATTATGAAGTTAGAAAAGGAGATATAAGGAGAAGATTAGACACATTGAGAGAGAGAGAATTCTTGAGCAGCCGAGGAGAAGCAATTTAGAGTTTTTTAGCAGGAAGAAGGGGCGGGCAATTTTGGTAGCAACATGCAAATCGAGAAAGAGATTTGCAGGCCATACACCAAATCGTACAACATCTGTACAACACGTGTGAGCAGGTTGTGCTGATTATAGAGGTTGCAGGGCCTTTATTGTAGGCCATATAGGTTGTACAACAATTGGGTAGGGGTTGCATGGTATTGACTCGATTTCCAAGGCAAGGACAGGTGCATTTAATGCTATAGAACTTTGCTGTAATCTCTAGATTGCTATGCGAGTGCAAACATCAAGAAAACTCTTATTTAATTACATTCTCTTTTATGGGCGAGGGGTTTCCAATGTGTTTTTTCCCTCTTGCCCAGCTTACAGAGAATTTTTGTGTGCATGGATACTTAATAAGGCTGAAAGTTGCTAGGACTCATTTTTCATTTCTTTGTTTCACCTAGTTAGGCTTATGGGGGGGTGTTAGAGCAAATAAGCCTTTAGCTATCCCCTTTGGGCCATCCTAAAAACCATAGAGTTGAACCCTTAGCTCCCACAAACCTAATACTAACATGCATGGCCTAAATGGCTCCCTCACTGACATACATCGCCTAAATGGCGCCCTACTTTAGTTCAACTTAGTTTAGGTCAGTTTAGTTTAGTTTAGTTTAGTTCACTTTAGTTCAGTGTGAGTTAATTCATCAACCAGTTCACTTCCAAGGCTCTAGTTAGTCTCTAGAGTGTCTGGATCACTTGCATGTGCCTATACTGAGTCACTTGAGCTTGCATGCAGTTGGAATTGTAGTTAGAGTGCCTCCTAGTTCACTTAGGGTAGTGATGAGGTAGTTAACTCACCCTAGGGAGTGTGCATGCCTATTCGCTCTAGTCAAGCCTAATTAGGCTTCTTAAAGACCTAATTCGATTTTAGGTCTAGGGTGCCTATTTATATTGCCTACTTCATTCATTGAAGATTAGTGAAATACTTCATTCCCTCTTATTATTTGTTCTAGTTTTTGTGTAATGATCTATGATATCTCATTTGTTACATGAATAGTTGATTATTGATCTCTCTTTCACAGTATATCTCTCTTGTATTAGTTCCTAGGTTTACATGCTCAAGTTTTACATAGGTCTCCAACCTTCTAAGGAATTATGCCACATAAGCATCAAGTTAAGGTATAGCAATCCATGTGTAAGCTATCTCCAATATGTATGTCCATCACAATACAACCAAGGGTTGTTAACACACCATGCACCCCACATCTCATGAACCACCCTCAAGCATGGTATAAAGTTTAAACACTCTCAGAGAAACCCCAAAAACTAACAAAATTGGCAAAAAGTCTTTGTGAATTTGGAAACAGATCTAGTGGGTCTTAGAAGGGGCCTTACACTTGGGAACATAAACATTTGGTGCGTTGTTACTAACCAAATCTCTTTGTGCATGTTGGGCAACATTGGTTGAGCTTTGCTACAAACTAGTGGAAGGACCTCTAGGATGCCTACAAACATGACTTCTTGAGTGGAAGAAAATAACCAAGAGAAAAGGGTTATGAGGGAGTGACCATGCCTTTTTTGATATTTTTGAACTTGTGAAGCTTTTCATCAAGAAGAGAAGGCTAAGATTGGGTTCGTTGTTCCTCTCTCCTAGAATTGAAGGGATTGGGATTGGAGCCATGGGGCAACTATCTCTCTATACAAGCCAAGGGATTTGTATGAGAAGATGATCCCCAAATTGTATATTTAAACAAAGCTCAAGAGAAGGTGGAATCTTGATGATGACAAACATAAATGCCATAAAAGAGTGCGAGCTATTTGGGAGGCACAAGTTTTCTATAAAAGGAAGCTCTTTGCCAGGTTCATTCTGTACATGGCATTCCCAACTAAAGGAAGGCTTCGTAAAATGGGATTAATAGGTGGAAATTCCAGCTATTGCAGGAATCCAAAAGATATCAACCATGTGTTTTGGAGGTGACTCTTTGCTAAGGAAGTCTAGGCTTGTATACAAGGATTTTTGCAGGTGTGTTCATGTCACAATTATATTGGCAAACTATCCTTCTCTGGGGTTGCTGGTGCCACAAGTCTGTTTGGAGCATCTAGCAGTGATTAGGATGGTCACTCTCCATTTCTTATGGTGAAAGAGATGTCCTAGAACATTACAAGATTTGTCCAAAGGAAGGGTAACTCAAATTGATAAATTTCAGTTTTGGATTCTACAGATTTTCAATATTATTCCCATTTGATTGCCTTAAAGAAAAAATTGTAATAATCTAGATTTTGGAGCTAGGTATCATGCACTTTCCTTACTTGCATGAGAAGGTTCTATTGATTTAATGATGGAATAGCATTTACTATTTGAAGGTAAAACAATTGCATCACTTTTAGGTTTAAAGTATCAGGTTATTTGTCATAAGAAAACAAAAAGCCCAAAATGTAGTGAAGCAAGAAATAAGTCTACGGAATACCAATCCAAGAGTTAGCTCAAACAATTGTCGCCAATGTTGTTGGGCATTTGGCTAGTTCTGTGCCAACAGGTGGCCAGTTTGAATCTCCTTGGGTTAGGACCACTAATCTACACTGACAAGTTTACCAGGGATGCCATCCATGAATGCAGGGAAGCATCCCTTGGGTTTCCCAGTGATATTTTCCCTGGAAAAATCTAAGACTACCAATTATATTCATCTTAATTTATCTGGTTGTCGGAAGCGGCACTTTTTATCTATGTAGCCAGGGTACCTGTACCCGGGGGTAGGGTAAACATACCCGTACCGGGTACTTGGGTACTCATAAGGTACGTCTCCTGCTGACCCCATATTGGCTCCACGTTACCAAACCTGAACTAATTTTTTGCTAACTGCATATGGAGTCTAGTTCAGGACTTATGTCAAACACTTTGCAACACTGTTCAAATTCCACTCAATATTGTCCAAATCTCATAGACTGATTTTGCATTGATTTACAATGAATGTGTTTATGGTTTTGTGTTCAACACTCATGGAACATAATTTGACTACCAAGTGTGCACATAAAAAATATACATATGTATTTAATACTGAGAAATACACTCACATCAAACCAAGAATATATTTGGCAATTTGCAATTTTTTATTGCCTGTAACAGCAGTACAAATAGGTGTTTAAAATAAGATTTCAAGTGTACCTTCAGGTCTGAGTTTGATTGTTTGTTACAACTTACAACTGCCTGGTACAATGATTTATCAAATTTTATAGAACTTCCTGTCTTCCAATTGATATCTACTGAGTTTATGATTTATCAAATTTTATGTTTCAAATTTTCAATGTGAATGTTCATTGTTCAAATAATCATTGAATCTATAGTTATGAATCGTGATTCATAATTTATGAAGAAATCTGAAATATGCATGTATGATGTGCCTGTGACATTTTTTTATAATATATATACAGTACCCCCGACGTACCCAAGTACCTTGTTTTAAAAAGTGGTGTCCCTATCCCCGTACCCGTCCCTGTACCCAAGTTTCCTGGCAACTTAGCTTTTTATACATTAATTTATCGACACTGCTAGACGGTGTGAAGTGACCCTAATTCCTTGCATACATAATAATGGCAAGGCAAAAAAAAAAACACTTGCACATGCCCCAAAAAGTGGCCACTGGCTTTCGATGTCTATGATGATTGCATTTTTTAACAACATCCTCTTTACCTTCATTAGATTTTGTTGTGGGTCAAGCAATGGGTTGGAATGTGAATACTTTCAGTAATCTAGCTGTCAGCATGCTTGTTTCTGTTCTGACCCCCCACCTGGTGAAACTTAGGGTTTAAACCAATGATAGGCATGTGAATTAATGAAAGTTTTGAATTTGGGATGTGCGCGGTCATATCCATGTGTGAATCAATGTTTTGAATTCTTAGCAAGTATAGGGGTGTCCATGGACATGCATTACATTGTTTATATTATATAATCTTCATTAGTACCCATGATTGTTATAGACACCACACAAAAATATTCAATGTGTGTGTAATTGCACAGAAACCATCTTTAGTAACTGATGGCTTGCAAAGTGGTGAAGTGGTCCTCATCACTGACCACTTGTAATGAGGTTAGAGTTGTTATACAGAAGAATATCTTGATGCATAAATTTTTCCTGATCCGGCAGCACTGTTTTAGGAAACCTATAATGTTACTGGTATTCTGCAATTAATACTCACTGCCTGTAAATGAATCATTGGCAGAGACAATTGCACGCATCAAGGAGAGGACTAAGCAAGCAATGCAGAACCCAAAGGTAATGTCATGTAAGAAGTGCAAGTTGTATCTGGAAAGTGAAGAGCAGTTCTTTACAGGATAAGTTACAATGTGTGCAGAGAACTTTGTAATCATTATTGTCAACCCTTGTTTGTATACCTTTTGAGTTTTTACCTGATTTTGCAGATTAGACAGAAGCTATCACTAGTACAATCTATGCGGCCAGAGAGGTAAGTGCCTGTACTTTCTTTTATCATAGCTGCTTGTTTATTTTGTCCTGTGCCTCTCTCCACGAATCATAGTGGCTTTAAGGTTAAGACCCTTTTCTAAGTTCTGTTCTGTTCTCATTTGGTAGAATGTTTTTTAAAGAAATTTAGGATTGCAATAATGTAAAAAGCGTAAAAATGATTTTATGGTAAGTAAGAAATTTATAAGTTTCACAAAACCTTAATATTAATTGGCATAAATCCAACTCAACCAAAATAAATACCGGCATTTGATATCACATCTCAAACCCAGTTTGGTTGACATATTATTCAAAGATCTTGGTAGCATCCTTTTTGTAGGTATTTATCCTAGTAATAAACATGAAGAACTTAGACAATGTGAAGAATAGTAACCTTTCCTAATATAAACAATATGTGTTGTACAAATATGACATCCATTGATAATATTAAACTACCTTATTGGTGGAGAAGAAAATTGGTTCTAATTGAGATTCATTATATACTTTCTGTATGATATTATTGTCAAGGTTGGAAAAATTGAAGATACTACTTTTTGTTATTCTTGACACTATTTTTCCATAATCAGGGCAACAAAGTCCCTCTTAAACAGCAGCAGGAAACTCTGTCTAACACATTGGATATTTCTAAATTCTTGTGTATTATTCCTTCTATTGATATTTACTTGTTATTTTATGTAAAAGTGAAATTTTAGAGTTAGTATTGTATCAGTATCATGTTTTAGTACAGAAGTTCTTGGGTGCTTGTTTGTATTGATGCATGGAAAATGGTTCAATGTTTTTGTAACCATTACTTCGGATACTCGAATGTCGAATTTAAATTTGTAGCATAGCAGCTTGGGTCCTTAACCCACTGTGCTACTTTATGTAATATCCCAAATACTGATATTCTACTGATACTGTGTATAATGTTAACTCGTACACTCAATCTTGTGCAAAAACACGGAATAATTGTGCATACAAACTTGCCATGCAAAAATACCCTAAAATATAGCTGAATTAGGGCTAGGGTTTGCAGAAAGGAATTTAACAATTACCACTGATAACTCGGCTGATAATACTTCTGAGATAGGCTGCATGCATAAAGTGCCGAATATGTGAAGTATCAGTGCTACCTTCATGCTGTTGACGCCCAGCTGCACACGTGTGCACCCCTCAGACTGAAGGTGACGTTCTTTATGGAGTGACCTGTTGGTGCTGAGATTTTTCCGGGATGTAGATCTGCCCGTGCCGGAGAGAATGACCGGAGCATGCAAGGATTCTGACCTCTCCAAGAACCCTAGCAAATTGGTTTACCAGTCTGGTGCTCACGCCCCCAACCTCTCGGATTTGCTGATAACTGCTCCAGATGAACAAATTGATGGCTGATAGTCACTATATGCCGTAGGATAGGCTTGTTGAGAAAGAGGAAGCTGGCATGCAGATGAAAGACTGGGTTTTATGGTCCCAGCGAATCCTTCTGAGGTTTCCCAGCTATTTCCAGCTGCAAAACGTGGATCTGCCAATAATCCTTCTGAGTGCGCTGGATCCCTGGATACTGATGTATATGATGAATGCCGTGGATAAACCTGGATGATCTATCTCAAAAAGAGACTAGGGAAGATATCTCACTGCCGAACCTTCGTTAGCTGAAGACACCGTCTTCAACCCCAACTGCCGTGGCTGCACGCTGTGTTGCTGCTCAAAACTCCAAATCAATCAACAATAATCATAGATAGTCTCTTTAGTCCAATAACCCTCTTAAATAGAGTCTCATGCGCTTTTAGGGGTTTGCATGTCACTTTTAGGGTTTCTGCTTCACTTTTGCATGCATGCAATTCTAATTTGATGTTGACTTTTAAGCCTAAAGGAATGAGGCTTCTTTTATTTGACTGATGACTTTAACATTGAATGAATGTTCTGATTTGCTCTAAGTATCAAATGCCCGCAGTCAATTCCCTCTCATGCAGTACCCGCTCGAACCTATGGGAATTAAGTAGGTTAGCGGGTGTTTTGGATGCTTAATTAGAGGGGGACATTACAGTCCTCCTCGCTTGAAATTGCTTGTCCTCAAGCAACTGAAAACTAGGATGTTGCAATACCTGCTCTCCCTCCCATGTGGCATCCTCCATAGGTAATTTTTTCCATTTTACCAAATAGTCACGAATCACCTTGTTTCGGAGCTTCCTTTCTCTTACCTGTAGGATTCTCTCTGGAATCAGTACCAGTAGCCCTTCATCATCTAAGGGAGGCAACTTGGTGGATGGAGCAATGTGTTGTCCTAATGTTTTCTTGAGATTGGACACATGAAACACATTGTGAATCTTGCTCTCCTCCGGGAGTTCTAGCTCGTAAGCCACCTCTCCAACCTTTTGAACTACCTTGTAAGGACCATAGAAGCGAGGTTTTAGTTTTTTCGCTCCTTTTTTCTTGAGGGAAGATTGCTTGTATGGTTGTAGCCGTAAATATACTAGATCTCTTACCTCAAAGCTCCTTTCTATCCGGTGTCTGTCTGCGTATAGCTTCTGCTGATACTGTGTTGTCTGTAAGTTCTCCCTCAGGACCTTAAGGATATCCTGACTGTCCTGTACCCAATCTTTTGCCTTGGGTTATCTTCTATCTCCAAAGGCTAAATTTGCGAAGCTCAGTGCCTCATAGCCATACAATGCTTTAAAAGGTGTCATCCGGATAGACATATGGTAGGTAGTATTGTAGTAGTATTCCCCTAAGTGTAGCCATTTAATCCACGTCTTTTGTTGGCCTACTACATAGTTGCGCAGATACCCTTCAACCCACTTTTTCACAATCTCTGTCTGCCCGTCGCTTTGCGGATGATAACTCGTATTTGTAGCGAGTTCTGTCCCTACCAACTTGAATAGCTCCTGCCAAAAGGCACTGGCGAATTTATTGTCCCGATCATTGACATTGGTTTTGGGTAGCCCATGTAGTCTGAAAACCTCTCTAAAAAATAACTCGGCTACCTATGTTGCTGGATAATCGGAAGAGATAGCAAAGAAGTGAGCAAATTTGGTCAACCGATCTACCACTACATATAAGCAGCCTCGTCCCTGTATCTTGGGTAACCCTATAAGGAAGTCCATTGAGATGCTTTCCCATTTCTGCTCCAGAATCGACAATGGCTAAAGTAACCCTGTTGGATGAGTGTGTTCGATCTTGTTCTGCTGGAAAATGCTGCATTCCCGAACGTGCTGCATGACTTCCCCTTTGAGGCCCTTCCATGAGAATCTCTCTCGGATCTGCCTGTAGGTCTTCGGGAAACTCTGATGCCCTGATAACGACGAGTCATGAGCTACCTGTAGGATCTTCCTTTTTAAGGTTGATTATGGGACGAGGTATATCTTGCCCTTGTAATAGATGATGTCATCAATGATTCTGGATCTGTCATCCTGGATCTGTCCATCCAATAACTCAAGCAAATTTGTCTTTGGAGTACTCTACTAAGAGAAGAGACCTTCAATCTGTGGATATACTCATGAGGGATAGCGAAGCAGGTCGTCTGGATAATGCATCAGCTACCACATTGTTCTTACCCTTCACATACTCTATCTCAAAATCATAGGCCTGCACCTTGCTGACCCATTTTTGTTGGCGCTCATTTAACTCCTTCTGCTCCAAGAAGTACTTGAGGCTGTTATGATATGTCTTGATTTTGAACTTGCTGCCCACCAAGTACTGTCTGAACTTAGTGAGGGCATGTAAGATGGCCAACATCTCTTTGTCATATATGGAGTAGTGGCGTTCATAGTCTTTCAGTTTCATGCTCTCAAATGCAATCGGGTGATGGTTTTGCACCAGTACTGCCCCTAGTCCTTCCCCTGAAGCATCACATTCCACTATGAATGGCTGTGAAAAGTCTGGTAGTGCTAAAATCGGGCAAGAACTCATGATGGTTTTCATTTCCTCAAATGTTTTCTGTGCCAAGTCTGTCCATGTGAATACCCCCTTCTTCGTGAGATCGGTGAGTGGTGCGGCGAATTGCGAGAATCCCCTAACATACCTCCGATAATATGTTCAAAGGCCTAAGAAGCCCTTCAATTCAGTGACTGTCTATGGCGTGGGCCAATACCTGATAGCTCTAATCTTCTCCATATGAACCTTGTACCCCTTCTGCACTAATTATGTGCCCTAGATACAACATTTCCTTCATGCCAAATTCACACTTAGACATCTTCGCGTAAAGCGAGTGCTCTTCTAGAATCCTCAATGCCTCATCTAAGTGTTTCAGATGTTCCTCCCAAGTTTTGCTGTAAATTAAAATATTATCAAAGAATACTAGCAAATACTTCACGTAATTGAGCTTTGAAATTGTGGTTCATGCATGACTGGAAGGTGGCTGGAGCATTGGTTAGTCCAAAAGGCATGACCAAGAACTCGTAGTGACCATAGTGGCACGAAAAGCTGTTTTGGAAATGTCTTGATCCCTTACTCGGATCTGATGGTACCTCGAGTGAAGATCAATTTTTGAAATGTATTTGGCACCTCGCAGCCCGTCCATTAGTTCATCAATCCTGGGGATCGGATACCTGTTTTTGATCGTCTTTTTGTTGAGTGCTCTGTAATCAATGCACATTCGCAATGTGCCATCCTTCTTTTTAACTAAGACCACAGATGATGCAAAGGGACTAGAACTGGGTCGGATATATCCTAGTTCTAGTAATTCCTTGATCTTCTTCTCGATCTCATCCTTGTATCTTTTGGGATGCTTGTTGTTGCCGCCTTTCACACACCTGGGGGGGCGTGGCAGAAATCTTCAAGCCACTCGGTGTGTCCTTGGGGGCATGCCTCAAGTCAAGGCTGTCACCTTGTTCTTGACTCCTCCGTTTAGGCTCAACTCCTAACGAAGCCAAGGGGGGTAGACTCTATTAAGTTACAAAGGCTAATTACTTTAGTATGATGGTATTGAATTTAATAAGTTGCTTAGGAGTTTGAAATTAACAATTGAGAACCACAGATAACAAGTTGAAAAATAAACACAAGTAAGCACAATGCTGACACACAATATATATATCGAAAGAAGTAAACAAATAACCATTGCCTTAAAATGGAGTCGCAAAATGATTAAATGTGCTTGCATGTGCTTGGAGTGAATGTTTAGCAATTGTCTCTTAGTACATTTTAAGTTAATATGAAAAATGAGTGGATTAAATTAGGCGAGGGGGGGACTCCAGATATACCTGAGGGGTACTTGGAGTATGTCCAAAAATAAAATCTTCACGGCTACCCGCAAGGTGTTTGTGGGCTGGATGGAGTCTCGGAGACTGTGTTCATAATACACCTGTCAGGGTGTAACAGAGATCGGTGCCTTGAGGTCACTTTCTAGTTGTTCCCACTCCTTTGGGTATTTTTCCACCGCTTACGGTTTGTTCGAGGCGTTGGATTTTCGTTTGATGGTGGTTAATTGGGGAAAGCGAAACCTAATTAATCTAGTCACTCATGTTGCTTTTGATGCAGCTTGACTGATCGGACGAACTGCAGCCAAAACACAGAGCATACACACCGGAGTCTTTGTAATTTTTAGTAAATTTTAATCGACGTGTTTTTATTAGAAAGAAAACCCTCCACGAACCTCTTTCGGTCCAAGTGGACCTCAATCTGGGAATCAAGGAGGGGGTTGATTTTAATTGATTGCTTGCAAAAATTAATAGTGAATAATGAAGCAACAAAAATAAAACAAACCACAGGTTCTCTAATTAAATCTACCATGATCCTCTTTCACCTTTCGGTTCAAGCGGGATTCGTGGGGTAAGTATTAAAGTTACTTTGACTTTATAATATGGAAGATATGATGAAAGTAATCAAAGTACACTATTTTGCATAAATAAAACTAATCTAGAGCAAAAAATAGGAAAAATGCAAAAAATGAAAAAAGGACGCGAATCTCCCCACGGGGGATGGGGAATGGGCTCGACAGAGCCGATTCAAAATTATTTCTTATTACTAGCGGATACAATATCAACAAACTGATATAATGCCTCTTGGTTCTTATACAGAACGAACCCAAGAGCTTACAAAGTGCAAAAATTAAAGATTTTGGAAAATGGGGAGACCCTTGGGGGGTTCCGGATGGCCCAAAAGTCACTTTTCGGACAACACTTCCTCCTCTTTTCTATTATACCTGCTAAAAACCAGCAAGCTTATTAAACTTAAATATGCCCAAAAGCACTTTGAAAGTACCTTTGGCTCAACACACCTTTAACCGAAAATAGCTAAGTTAAAATTAGTTAAAAACAACAGGTGAAAAAAGGAACCAAGGAAAACAAGCTTTCCTTGGGATCTTGGCTTGCCTTTTGGGCAGCCAATATGATGTGCACTGATTGCTGGATTTATCTTTTAAATTACGAAAGAAAAAGCTAATGCATGCAAACTATAGATTTCCTTTAAAATGCCATGCAAAAGACGATTTCTTTATGCTAGATCTATGATGCTTATGGAAAACCTTTGAAAAACATAGATCTAACTTTTTGAATGCTATGTATGAGATCTAATGAGATATTTTGCATACGATAAATTAGAAGCTCATGCATAAACAAAGTAATCAAGAAGATTTAATTTTTTTAAAAGGAGAGTAAGAGGAGAGAAGGTTGGTTCGTTGCTTGAATGGAACAAGCTGAAAGGAGGCCCTTTTGTGGAGCGCCGAGGGACAGAGTCTTGAGCTTATTGGATAAGGAATGGCGTCAATCTTGATCCACACCTTCATCCGATCGGGAACTTGCAACTAAATCACACAAGCCTGCACAACACCTCGTGAGATCTGGATATAGATGTATGAAACAAAAAAATGAAAGATCATGCAAAAATAATCTTATTTAAGCATATAACTTAGATTCTTGAGTATACATAATATGAATAAACAAGAGCAAGTAATCTTACTTGCCTAGTTTACACCCTTACTTGATTCAACCGAATCCTTGAAGCCAAAATACAAAGCAGCACAAAAAAAATGGAAAAAATTTGTAGCTACCACATTAGCAGCATGACGCTGGGAATTCACACAAACACATGCACTACACGGTATAGCCTCCAAAGCTTCTTTATTCACAATGAAAATATAGCAGTATTACAATGGCAACAACTCTTCATCCAACTGTAACTAGCTTGGAAAGGAGGAAACTGTGCTCTATTTATAGCAAAAACTGAAACCCTAGCCCAGAAGGGGCACAATTCCCAAGGAGAGAGGGACTACAGCTGCATGAGGAGTCAAGATGAGCTTGATCTGAGTGTAACTAAGTCTGATCTGAGTGTAAATGACAATCAGAGTGCTGATCAGACTGACACATCAACCTGTTAACTGAAACATCAACCAAACCACATCCAGATGAGCCCACATGTGTGGAGGAGAGAGAGAGGGTGCAAATCCCAAGGATGCATGTTGTGGTGCACTCCCTCTTCAGCCCAGATCAACTCCTTCAATCAAGGCATGGTCAACTCTAGTCAATCCAAAGCCGATGAGACTTATTTCAGTCAAATCAGAGCAAATCCCACTGATTTAGGAATTTGGATTTTCTCCATTATTTAATTAATTTATCAATTAAAATAATCAATATTTGATTTTTAGGGTTTTCTGACTTGAGTGATGGGAAAATCACTCAAAACTTTGGAAAAGTGGGTTTATGGGTTTACCGGGTGTTCTGAGTTAGAAAATGAGCACCCCATGACTGAAACTAATTTCTGAGCCCACTTTTACTACAAAACCAATTTTTCCATTTGTGGAAAAATTAAAATTAAAAATTAACAAAAACAAAACCTAGGGGGACTTAGCACATGTTTATATGACTCGACCATAATGCCTAGCAAGACTCTAATAACCTCAATAGGCCTAAATGCCAAGCCGACCACCCCAACTTTGGAGGTATTGAGTGAAAAACTCAGAAATTATCAGTCGTTTATTCAACAACCAATAATAACCAAGGGAAAAAACACTCTGGGCTGATCGGATTGACAAATAAAGTCCAAGAGATCGAGTCTTTTATAGACACTACCATGCTAGAACATTTTATTACAGCTCCACCAAGGGGGTATGAACATGTGGTAGATAAAAAAACACCTCCCAGAAGCAAGTCTGAAGATCTTCTGAAGTCCGAACAAATCAACTTTGTCCGGTTCACCAGGCTCACTTTATAACACCAACTAAGTACAACTTAGGTGGTAACATCTGGCTCCAACTGCGGGATGTGTGCTCGATCTGGTCATAAGGCAAGGAGAGGATACGAGAACACCAGAATCTCTGGTTTATATACTCTGTAAAAACATCTCAACCTGACAAGAAAACCTCAGTAGCACAAGCTTTATATAAAATCCAAATGAACCATTAAGTTGATTTATTTAAACAAAATAAATGTAGCTAATTAATGAAAGAAAAGTTTTATTATAGCAAAGTACAAAACAAAAATGCAGAAAGTAAATGCTCTCTTTTAAGGAGCTTATTTTCCTACTCTAAGCATGATATAAAAAGGTTAGGTGTAATATAAAAAGGTTAGGTGTAATAAAAAATCCAATGTAACCACCTAAGCATTGTATTAACATAAAAAATTTTCACCTTGTCTTTGGTTACCAGCCAAAGTAATGATACTTTATTCAGAAAATGCAAACCTGTGTGATGATCTGGAATGGGCGGGTTGGATGGGAAATCATAGGCATGAATAAAGTCATCAAAGTTCTTCCCAAATTGGTATGTGCTCGCACAGGCTGCTTCTATCCATGACTGGATAGGACTGATATACGAATCGACAAGATGATGCAGACTGACTACATCATCGTACTGATCATCAGGGCTTATCAAATGATAACTCGTTGCATAATCCCCAAGTAGCTCCAAATCATAAGGAACCTCTACATGTGAAGAAGATGGCTGAGACTGATATTCCACTGACTGCATCACATCTAACTTTCCACAACACTGCTTCTCAATGTATTCATTACTGCTGACTTTGTGCGGATCTGCATGATATGACTCTGAATGATCATGCGAAAATTCTGAATGCTTCTCTTCCATAGTAAGATTTTCCTAGGTATCTACACTCCCCTCTATGGACGTATCGTAGATTGGACTTCCACAAATTTTTGAATAGACACTCCCTTTGTTGGACATATCATGGATGGGATTCTCAATAAGATTTTCACAAGTTGGATTATCTATGAAATTCCAATAGTCATCACTTCTATCTATGTTGGATATGAGAGAGTCTTCCTTGCTGGTATCACATCCTAAGATATAACTACCCTCCTCCTGTTCATAATAATCATCCTTCAAAGTTTTGGTTTCAAAGATATTACAAGAAGTTAAACTTTCCAAAACTTCATCCCTAAGTGATGAACATAGAGGAGTGTCATCATATACGTCATAAATTTCTTCATAAGTGTCGATCTTTGTAATGGTTTCCTCATGAGGGCTTTCTGGAAAAATATTAGCATTGCAACAAACTTGAGAATACCTCAAATCTTCAATGTTTTCAGTTATGGTGACATGAGGAGAGTCTTCAACAAGGTGTTCAATCATGGGTTCCTCGTGAAGCTCTTCAGTAGGATCATCTCGAGTGTGCTCATTTATAATGGAAGTCATAGGCTCCTTTAGCTCATTTAGGTGTAGGTGAGGGTCCTTTCTACAACCATTACCATATCTCCCTCACCATTATGCCACTTCTCAAAAAACATAGCACATAAGTCAACATGGTAAGTAATGCATTTATCAGGCAGACCACAAAACCATTTCCAAGCCTTCTTTTCCAAAGAATTACCAAAAATTCACATCACATTATCCCTATGAAGTATGTTGAGTTTATTCACAAATGAAAGAACAAATATGATGTGAGAGACAGCTGAATCACCATTTCCATAAAAAATTGAAGCCTGAGAATATCTTTCATCCTGGAGATATGGTTCATAGCTAGGAAAACTCGGGATGCCCGAGAAATTGATGGGAGGATATGCATTGGAAATTAGAGCACCATAATCTTCATCATCCATAATGGCTTATCAGTAGCATATATCAACCATGTATTTTGTATTGAACCAGAGATGTCAAATAATGAGCATTTAAAGGTTTTAATATGTTGCATGGGCTTATCTACACACAACGAAACTTCACAAGTTTATCAGATAACAGGGTTTTATCCCTTCAATAGAGTTGCCATGTGAAAAAGAAAAATAAGCATTTATAAATCTTTCACAAAAATTATTTTTTAGCTTTTCTTTGTAAAAATAAAAACTAAAAAAAGTCAGTGGAGTCGTCAGATGAAAATTAAAGATCTACTCTAAGCATTCATCAAACAAAGCAAAAACAAAAAGGAAGAAAACAAAAGTCGTACTCCGGGAATAAAAAGATTTATCCCTGGCAACGACGCCAAAAAGTGTTGCCGCCTTTCACACACCTGAGGGGGACGTGGCAGAAATCTTCAAGCCACTCGGTGTGTCCTTGGGGGCAAGTCTCGAGTCAAGGCTGTCACCTTGTTCTTGACTCCTCCGTTTAGGCTCAACTCCTAACGAAGCCAAGGGGGGTAGACCCTGTTAAGTTACTAAGGCTAATTACTTTAGTATGATGGTATTAAATTTAATAAGTTGCTTAGGAGTTTGAAATTAATAATTGGGAACCACAGATAACAAGATGAAAAATAAACATAAGTAAGCACAATGCTGACACACAATATATATATCGAAAGAAGTAAACAAATAACTAGTGCCTTAAAATGGAGTTGCAAAATGATTAAATGTGCTTGCATGTGCTTGGAGTGAATGTTTTGCAATTGTCTCTTGGTACGTTTTAAGTTAGTATGAAAATTGAGTGGATTAAATTAGGCAAGGGGGGGACTCCAGATATACCCGAGGGGTACTTGGAGTATGTCCAAAAATAAAACCTTCACGGCTACCCGCAAGGTGTTTGTGGGCTGGATGGAGTCTCGGAGATTGTGTTCATAATACACCCGTCAGGGTGTAACAGAGATCGATGCCTCGAGGTCACTTTCCAGTTGTTCCCACTCCTTTGGGTATTTTGCCACTATTTACGGTTTGTTCGAGGCGTTGGATTTTCGCCTGATGGTGGTTAATTGGGGAAAGTGAAACCTAATTAATCCAGTCACTCACGTTGCTTTTGATGCAGCTTGACTGATCGGACGAACCACAGCCAAAACGCAAAGCATACACACCGGAGTCTTTGTAATTTTTAGCAAATTTTAATCGATGTGTTTTTATTAGAAAGAAAACCCTCCAGGAACCTCTTTCGGTCCAAGTGGACCTCAATCGGGGAGTCAAGGAGGGGGTTGATTTTAATTGATTGCTTGCAAAAATTAATAGTGAATAATGAAGCAACAAAAATAAAACAAACCACAGGTTCTCTAATTAAATCTACCACGATCCTCTTTCACCTTTCGGTTCAATCGGGATTCGTGGGGTAAGTATTAAAGTTACTTTGATTTTATAATATGGAAGATATGATGAAAGTAATCAAAGTACACTATTTTGCATAAATAAAACTAATTTAGAGCAAAACATAGGAAAAATGCAAAAGAAAAAAAAAGGACGTGAAGCCCCTTAGGGGGGATGGGGAATGGGCTTGAAAGAGCCTATTCAAAATTATTTTTTATTACCAACGGTTACAGTATCAACAAACTGATATAATGCCTTTTGATTCTTATACAGAACGAACCCAAGGGCTTACAAAGTGCAAAAATTAAAGATTTCGGACAACACCTCCTCCTCTTTTCTGTTATACCTGCTAAAAACCAGCAAGCTTATTAAACTTAAATATGCCCAAAATCACTTTGAAAGTACCTTTGGGTCAACACACCTTTAACCGAAAATAGCTAAGTTAAAACTAGTTAGAAACAATAGGTGAAAAAAAGAACCAAGAAAAGCAAGCTTTCCTTGGGATCTTGGCTTGCCTTTTGGGCAGCCAATAAGATGTGCACTGATTGCTGGATTTATCTTTTAAATTATGAAAGAAAAAGTTAATGCATGCAAGCTATAGATTTCCTTTAAAATGCCATGCAAAAGACGATTTCTTTATACCAGATCTATGATGCTTATGGAAAACCTTTGAAAAATAGAGATCTAGCTTTTTGAATGCTTATGTATGAGATCTAATGAGATATTTTGCATATGATAAATTAGAAGCTCATGCATAAACAAAGTAACCAAGAAGATTTATTTTTGTAAAAGGAGAGTAAGAGGAGAGAAGGTTGGTTCGTTGCTTGAATGGAACAAGTTGAAAGGAGGCCCTTTTGTGGAGCGCCGAGGGACATAATCTTGAGCTTATTGGATAAGGAATGGCATTAATCTTGATCCACACCTTCATCCGATCGGGAATCCTTGAAGCCAGAATACAAAGCAGCACAAAAAAATGGAAAAAATTTGCAGTTACCACATTAGCAGCATGACGCTGGGAATCCACACAAACACATGCACTACACGATATAGCCTCCAAAGCTTCTTTATTCACAATGAAAATATAGCAGTATCACAGTGGCAACAACTCTTCATCCAACTCTAACTAGCTTGTAAAGGAGGAAACTGTGCTTTATTTATAGCAAAAACTGAAACCCTAGCCGAGAGGGGGCGCAATTCCCAAGGAGAGAGGGACTGCAGCTGCATGAGGAGTCAAGCTGAGCTTGATCTGAGCGTAACTGACCATCGGAGTGCTGATCGGACTGACACATCAATTGGTTAACTGAAACATCAACCAAACCACATCCAGATGAGCCCACACGTGTGGAGGAGAGAGAGAGGGCGCAAATCCCAAGGATGCATGCTGTGGTGCACTCTCTCTTCAACCTAGATCAACTCCTTTAATCAAGGCATGGTCAGCTCTAGTCAATCCAAAGTCGTTGAGACTGATTTTAGTCAAATTGGAGCAAATCCCACTGATTTAGGAATTTGAATTTTCTCCATTATTTAATTAATTTATCAATTAAAATAATTAATATTTGATTTTTAGGGTTTTCTGACCTAAGTGATGGGAAAATCACTCAAAACTTAGGAAAAGTGGGTTTATGGGTTTACCGGGTGCTCTGAGTTAGAAAATGAGCACCCCCATGATTGAAACTGATTTCTGAGCCCACTTTTATTACAAAACCAATTTTTCCATTTAGACATAGCCTAAGTTTTGTGGAAAAATTAAAATTAAAAATTAACAAAAACAAAACCTAGGGGGACTTAGCACATGTTCATATGACTCGACCATAATGCTTAGCATGTTTATACATTGACACACAGACTCTAATAACCTCAATAGGACTAAATGCCAAGCCGACCACCGCAACTTTGGAGGTATTGAGTGAAAAACTCAGAAATTATCAGTTGTTTATTCAACAACCAATAATAACCAAGGGAAAAAACACTCTGGGATGATCGGATTGACAAATAAAGTCCAAGAGGCCGAGTCTTTTACAGACACTACCATGCTAGAACATTTTATTACAACTCCCCCAAGGGGGTATGAACATGTGGTAGATAAAAAAAACACTTCCTAGAAGCAAGTCTGAAGATCTTCTGAAGTCCGAACAAATCATCTTTGTTCGGTTCACCAGGTTCACTTGATAACACCAACTAAGTACAACTTAGGTGGTAACACCTGTATGGAGTGGTGATGACTTCTTGAGTCCCCTCCTCTAACTCAATGATATGCTCAAATCCCCTGTTTTGTGGTCTACCTGCTGGAAGATCTCGGAATACTTTCCCGTGCTTTTGCAATAATGCCTGAATATCCGTTGGGTGTTGGGTGTCGTTCTTTGGAGGTTTCCTAAAGGTGACCAGGCACTGTACCGACCATTCTATGTCACCCTGCTTGAGCACGACCTTTGTTCTTTGTGAAGAGACTGGTTTTGGGGGATAAGTGTTCATGCCCCTCAAAACCACCTGTTTTCCATCGGGTCCCTGGAATTCCATTTCCATTGCCCTGTAGTCTGTAGTATATTTTCCTATTGAATAAAGCCATTAGACTCCTAGCACTACATTTGTATCGGCCACATTCACTACATAAACTGAATTTGACATCTAGTAGTTGCCTAATGTGACATTCAATTTAGGAATACAATAGTTGCACTCTATGCTAGAGTTTTCGACTATTGCTACAGTAAATCCCTCTAACTTCTCTGTCGGAATACCCCTCTTAGCCACCCATGCTGCATCAATGAAATTGTGGGTTGCCTGCCCATCAATCAATACCTCTACTCTGTGGCCCTGTACTACTCCTCTGACCTCGAGAGTATGAAACCTAGGTACCTCGGATAATGTAGCAATAACTCCCTCTTGTGTATCCCAATGGAGTGACCCCTCCTCTATTGCACGCAATTCCTCTGTTGTTTCTTGCTCGTAGTCCTCCCCTTCACTCTTTGAATATACCTCTATGTAGTGGGCTTTGGCCTTTTCTGAGCACCTGTGTCCTGGAACTCATGGTTCTTGACAAGTAAAACACAATTTCTTCCGTCTCAAGTCTTTCCTTGTGTCATCGTCTAACCAAGTTTTCTTCGGTATGTTCGGCTGAAAAGGTTTCCTATCCCTGTCTCTAATTGGAAAGTTGGTCTTGAGTGGAAACCTTTTCTTTGGGACTGAGTCCTGGAGATCTCTAGCTCTGCTGATCGCATCCTGTAAAGTGGGGGGCTTGTAGGCTTTCACCCATCCCCGTAGTGGTTCTGTCAAGGCCTCTGTGAACAACATAATCAGCTTGTTCTCCAACACATTGGTCACCATAACAACTACCCTTTGAAACTCTGAGATGAAGGCCTCGACGCTACCTGTCTGCTTGAGTTGGGCCAACTCCCTGAAGCGTATCTCTGTGTCCTTCCTGTCAAACTGCTCCATGAGCTTCTGTGTGAACTCACTGTAGGAACTGATGGTGTTATGACTCAACGTCATTAATCCATGGTACCACCACTCATGAGCCTCTCCGTCTAGGTGGAGTGCCTCTCTGTCTAGGTGGAGTGTAGCCAATTTAATGGCATCTGTCTCTATCATGGGGTTGAGTTGGAAATAAGTATCCAACTTCTGAACCCATATCCTCGCTGAACCTCCACGAGCCCCATCAAAGTTTGGGATGGTCAACCTACCCAAGGTTTTCTGCAACTCATAATTATGATTGAATCCCCTGTTGAAATTCCTGGGTCTGTTCCTACTCTTCATGTTGCAGAAATATGAAAAGGACATGGCTGCATGAAACTCATCCCCTAAGTCCCTATATTTTTGTAAATAGGCTCCAAATGGTTCACTAGGCTCTACTAGCATGACTGGTCCTTCTACCACATCTGCCAAGAAGTGAGGCATAGTTGGCCGGCTGGAAGGTCTGTTATATGTGTGGGGTGTGTTTTGCATATTGGTGTATGCATGCTTCCCACTACTGCTTGTAGACCCTCTATCTACCAGTGAGAGAGGTATACTGCTATTACCTGTTTCTGACTTTGTGGACAATCTGTTTATTTCATGCAGTATGTCTTTTGGCCCTTTGGCTAGGTCCTGCAATGCACTAACTAAGCTGCGAAACTCCATCCTATCCTCATCTTCTCTTGTTCCTTTTCCCTTGTCAGAGTGTATACCTGTTGGGTCCATGTCTGAGTTGGTATCTTTTAGCTGGATATCTTCAAATTCCTCAGTGTACCTACTCTTCCTTCTTCTATAGGTTACGAAAGTGTCTTCTTCTGTATTCATTTACTTTTCATGTTCAAGCCCACAGTTGGCAAGGAACATGCTCTGATACCATTGTAATATCCCAAATACTGATATTCTACTGATGCTGTGTATAATGCTAACTCGTACACTCAATCTTGTGCAAAAACACGGAATAACTGTGCATGCAAACTTGCTATTCAAAAATACCCTAAAATATTGTTGAATTAGGGATAGGGTTTGCAGAAAAGAATTTAACACTTACCATTGATAACTCGACTAATAATACTCCTGAGATAGGCTGCATGCATAAAGTGCCGAATAGGTGAAGTATCAGTGCTACCTTTCCTGCTGTTGATGCCTAGTTGCACACGTGTGCACCCCTCAGACTGAAGGTGACGTTTTTGATGGAGGAGTGACCTGTTGGTGCTGAGATTTTGTCGGGATGTAGAACTTCTCGTGTCGGAGAGAATGACCGGAGCATGCAAGGATTCTGACCTCTCCAAGATCCCTAGCGAATTGGTTTACCAGTCTGGTGCTCACGCTCCCCAACCTCTCGGATTTGCTGATAACTGCTCCAGATGAGCAAACTGATGGCTGATAGCCACTATATGCCGTAGGATAGCGCTACTGAGAAAGAGGAAGTTGACATGTGGAGGAAAGACTAGGTTTTATGGTCCCAGCGAATCCTTTTGAGGTTTTCTAGTTATTTCCAGCTGCAAAACATGGATTTGCCAATAATCCTTTTGAGTGTCCTGGATCCTTGGATACTGATGTATATGATGAATGCCGTGGATAAACCTGGATGATCTATCCCAAAAAGAGACTAGGGCAGATATCTCACTGTCGAACCCTCGTTAGCTGAAGACACTGTCTTCAACCCCAACTACCGCGGTTGCACGCTGTGTTGCTGCTCAAAACTCCAAATCAGTCAACAATACTCATAGATAGTCTCTTTAGTCCAATAACTCTCTTAAATAGAGTGTCATGCGCTTTTAGGGTTTGCATGTCACTTTTAGGGTTTCTGCTTCACTTTTGCATGCATGCAATTCTAATTTGATGTTGACTTTTAAGCCTAAAGAAGCGAGGCTTTTTTTATCCCACTGATGACTTTAACACTGAATGAATGTCCTGATCTGCTTTAAGTATCAAATGCCCTCAGTCAATTCCCTCTCATGTAGTACCCGCTCGAACCTTATGGGAATTAAGTAGGTTAGCGGGTGTTTTGGGTGCTTAATTAGAGGGGGACATTTTACTTTCTCACTTTAAGAAAAGTGATGTGTTGGGTCGTGGCAACCCATGTGAACACAACATGTAAAGACTTTCAACAACTAGAGGACCAGGGTGGGAATGGGACTTGAATCCGCAGCATAGCATAGGAAAAATATGGTAAGTATTTGCTTGTTATTTTGTAATATATCTATAATCAATAAAGTTATTCATTTTTGTTGAGATTAGTAACAGAAAGAGGGGATTGAATGGAACCAAAACACCACTCCAAAATCTGCAGTAAAAATAAAAAACCCCAGCACTAAAGAAGCACACTAGGGCTGAGCCAAAAGTATGCTAGAGAGAGAAAGATGCCCATGCTTGAGTGTGCTACACATGAGATGCATACATGCACATAAAAGAGAAAATATGCCAACCACAATAGAATGCCAAAATGTAGCGCCTGTAGGTTTAAAACACTTGTATTAGAGAGCTTTAGCTCAATAATAAAAAATATGATTTAGAGATAAAGTTTGAGATGGGTATTTATAGACAACTCAAGTAGGGTGTCTTTCCAAGAGGGGTTATGGGCCCACATAAGTAGGGTGCACTCCCCAAGTGGGTTATTGAGCTTACGTATCAAAGTTGACTAGGTTGGCCTCAACCATAACCTAGTATTATAATAAATGATGGGCTTATACATAATTAATGCCTAACTAAATGCAATAATGACACGGTATGAGATGGCCATGGCCACAACAAATTACACCAATAATCCCAACACCCCCCCTTGAACTGAACAAGGGGCCACAGAGAGAAGTCATTACAACACAAGATTTACTTTCCCCCTTAATGCTGAGCAAGGGGCAAAATCACCCCCCCCGAACTATTTATTGGCCACATCAACATGGTTTCACAACTTAGTGAAGGTGGCCTCTGGTAGAAGTAGACTGAAGTTGATGTCGATGCGGTGGAGTACTGAAAACAGCCAATTGTAGAGCATCCAAAGTAAGCCAACATCATAAAGTTAAAGATCTGCTGCAACTTGTTGATTGGCTGAAGGTACAAAGAGTGGCTCAAACTGTCCCTAATGTTCAAGTAACTGAAAATAGTACATCCAATAAAGATCAACATCATAATGTGGAAGGATATATCCACTGAAATATGCTAAGAATCATCTATAAAAAATAGTGGGACATGTTAGCACTTGAAACTGGAAGGGTTCCACGGTAACTAGAAAATATACACTGCCGCCCCATGTAGTCTCTCTGCAGTTCGGGTTAGTGCTTGTTAACCGGAGGGGGGAATCCCTATGCAATCTAGAAGCAAAGTATGTGCCCTAGAGACCAAAGAATGCTGCCAAACTGTGAAAAATACTTGCTGTAATATAAAATATCAGTGATCTGTAATAAAACTCATAAAACAACAAGTCATAATGCAGATATACTTTTACAGATGAATTTCTACCTTGTGAAATGTGTAAATCTGCTGCTAGAACATGAAAACCTGCCCTAAAAAGTGTGGAAATACACAAAACCAGCGAGTTTTAAGATAAAAATTACAAATAATTATTGCAGTGCCTTGAATCCTATGAGTTATGGAGTTGGAAAATTGATTATGGGGGACTAATTCCTGATGTTAACCAATTCATGCTGATTTTTCTGAGCAGCATCGAGAGCCATTCTCTTAGGAGAATGGGGATACCTGGTCCGGGACCACGGTGTGGACTCAACCTAGTGTTGAGTAATCATTCTGTTGAATTATGATATCTGGGCCTTGACCATGGTATGGACCTAGCTCTGCCCGGGGGGGACTCAACCCTGTGTTGAGTGACCATTCTGTTGAATGGTAGACATTTGGTCTGGGACCACGATGTGGACCAGTCTAGTACTAGTAGACTCAGCTTAATTCTGAGTAGCCATTCTTTTGGAGAATGGAGGTGCTTGGTCTATTACCAAGTATTTGACCTAGGGTCAAATTATGCAGCCCATGGCTGAGGCCCCTGGTCTGTTACCGGGAAGGCACTATAAGCCCTATATTGGGTCTAGGCATGTGTGACACTTTGACCCTTGATTAATGGGCTTTGCGTTCTTCTCCAAGGCTTAGCTACCCTTGGTTAAGATACCCTAGTACTTGATCTTGGTGTTACACAGAGTGTGAGATAAAAGCATTAGTAACTCTCTTGGTTTATGATGATGTACTTTGAATGGAAATAAAAGATCACAGGCGATGACCACAGGGGCACTTGAAGAAAGGCTAAAAGAAAAAGTAAAAAATACATAAGGACTTTTGGACCACAAGGAAAAGGACCACAGGTAAAAGTAAAAAATACACAAGGACTTCGGTAAAATTAAAAAATACATAAAGGACTCTTTGGACCACAGAAAGGTTAAAGGTAAAAGTGAAAATTAGAAAATAATAAAATAATATTATTTTGTTCTTTCTAATTTTGGTCCACTTATAGGTGACTCAAGGATATAAAAGAAGATCAGTCCATTTCATTATTACACACACACTTGCTCTCACAGGTACAACTGCCCAAGTTGGAAGAAAAAGATTTTGTGATTGTGCCCTAGCATGGATGAGTCTAGCTAGGGCATCATCATCCATTGAAGGCAAACCCTAAGCTAGGGTTTCTACCATTTTTCTATCTTAAGGGTTTTATGAAACCCTCCTCTTTAGCAACAATCTTCCTCTCTCCTCGGGCAACCTCCTTTCTAACTCTGGGCAGCCCTTTCCTTCATGGGCTGCCCTCTTCTATTCTTCGGGCAGGTTGTTGTCCATCGAATGCACACCGTCAGCATAAATCTTTTGTACTGCTGTTTCCCTAAGCAGGAAAGTTGTGGCCTTGGGGGCAAACAAAGAGATAGGTGTTGTCACTTGATCCCAGCTCCTCCGTTTAGGCTAACTCCTAACGAAGCCAAAGGGGGTAGTCCCTAAAAAAGGTTGTCTAAGGCTCTTTAAAATGTTTTTAATTATCCTTAGATGGATGGTGTGAATTAGTGTTGTTTAGGAGTTTTTTGATATACACAATAACCAATTATGCAATCCACGTTGCTATTTGCAAAACACGATATGAATAATAAGACAAAAATTAAAGCATCCACGCATGAATAACTTAGAAATAAATGGACAAATGGTCCAAACAAGATAATGCAAGAATTAAAAGACCAGTGCCTTAAATGAAGTCAAGGTGTTGGGGATGTTGAAATACAAGTCTTTGATGTTTGTGAGATTGTTTTGCAAATGCTTTTTGGTAAATTTTAGTGTAAGTTTTAAGATGAGGTTGATTATCAAATGGGAGGGGGATCTCCAAGATATACCTTTCGGTACAGGAGATATGTCCAAAGCCTTTAACTGATGCGGCTACCCGCAAGGAATATGTAGGCTAGACTAGAGTCTCTGGAGTCTGAAGCTATGTTCAACACTACACCGCAAGGGTGTAGCCAACTGGCGCCTCGAGGTCACTGACCAGTGGTTCCTGCTTCCTTTGGGTATTTTGCCATCGCAATGGCTTAAATCTAGGTGTTGGATTTTCGCCTGGGGAAAGTGGTAAATTTTATTATGGTTGTACTTGGAGTTAAGCATGCGAATTAATAAGTTACAGTGCTTCTGGGTATCCCGAATGGGTAGAGCATACACACTGTAGAATGGCAAGTTCCAATTTTAGGGGATATGTGAGTTGAAGATTTTATTAACAAACACAATTCTCCGACAGAGAGTGCTCTTGATCCACTTTATGGTGAGATTCAAGAGTTTTATTTAATCTATTATGACAATCCAATGCAAATGCTCTCCGATAGAGAGTGCTCTTGACTTGTCTTATGACAGGTTCAAGAGTTTTTGGGTTCTTTTTATGAATAATTAAAAAAAAACACATAAAACAAGAAGCATGCAAGTGATGAAAGTTAAAACTAGCAATTAATGGAAATAAACTAAGTCTAAAAGCAATCTAATCTAGGTAAGGAAAAAGACAAGACACACTTCCCCCAAATAGGGGAAGTATGAAAAATGTGGGAAGCTTAACCCCACTAGTCCTTTTTTATTAATGATTACAATAAGAGAGATTTTAACCCTTGAAAAAAAAAGATTGCAAGCTACTAATATGAATGAGCCCTAATGGCTTTTTACAAGGATGCAATTTATGCTCGTATTTTGTTCTCTTGTTTTGCGCTCCCCTTCAATCTTCAAGCCTTTGCTCCCTTTGTTCACTTTGTCCTTGGTACCTACACTAGAAAACAAAACACTCATGCACCCATTACTGTTAGCAAACAAAACTAATCTAAATGCAAAAAATATTGAAATTAATCTAAGTATGAAATTGCAATTTTTTAGTCTTTTTGAAGTAAAAAACTGGGAAAAAGTACATGCAAAAAAGAGTAAAAAGAAGGTTGAAAAATATGAAGAAACAGGGCAGCCAACAAAGGAGTTAGATGGCTGCAACAAATGAAAAAAAGGGGCAGCCAAATAGGAAGGAAGATGGCTGCAAGTCAGGGAGGAAAAAATGCTCAAAAAGTGCCCAAAAACGCTGAAGATTGAGGTGAGAGAGGGCAGCGAACTAAGAGAAAAGTTGGCTGCAAAATAATGAGGAATAGGACAGCCAAACAAAGAGAAGAATGGCTGCAAATAAAAAGGACAAAGAGGGCAGCCAACAAAAAGACAGTTGGTTGCAAAAAATTGAAGGAAAGAGAGTCAAAAAGAGGAGCAAAAAGAGGCAAAAAAGAAGAGCAAAAAGTAAGGAAGAAAACCAGAGAAGCAAGAATGATAAGGAGTGAAGACAAGAAGCAAGATAGCAGGTATACGGAAGGAGGAAAGAAAGAGGAGACTTGTAACCAAAGGAAAATATTTTAAATTTTTGATTAAGAGAGGTAAGATTCTAAGAAAGAGCTCCTTTATAGCTGTATGTTTTTCGAAGCTGGGATCAAGCTCAAGCGCTCTGAAGAACCTGCATGGTGAAAGTATTAGATTAAGAACTCTTGATGAGAAACTAGTTGAGCTTCAACGCCTCCTCCTTTGGTGATTCCTGAAACCAAAACAACTCAATAAAAGTAAACAAGATCAAATGCTAGGATGTAATAATCAAAATAAATATTTGAAAAGTAATGGTATAACTGACTACTTCCTGCCCACTTCAAACATATAATGAATATTGCATAGATAACCAAGTTAAGACATTAAATGGCTACCCTACCGTGCTAGATTTATAGCCGTCATGAGCTAACCTTGATCAAATATTTACTAAATAGAGAGAGTAGGGTAAGAACGAGATCACCTCGCAAGATGAAAATCACATACAAAAAGCCCACGCATAGACCTCCAAAGTCACTTTATTCCATTAACAAATATCGGTTACAATCTTGGCAGAGTTCTCTTGCGAATTCTCCATATGCAAATGGGAGCAAGAGAACCTTATTTCTACAAAAAGAGAGAAAGATAGTGCTTAAAACCCTAAATCGGGACTTAGCATCAGAGAGGCGCACTACGGTGATTGAATGAGCTCAGCACTGAGATTGAGGAGTTAACTATAGGTTCATGAAGGTAGGAGTGGGGAGGTGGCCTCCACCTAGGCAAGGCGTCCCCACTCCCTTCATAGGGATCTCCATCCAACCAATGAGCAATCTCCATATATGATTGACATGAGGAGAGAGAGGAAGGCGCAACCCTGGAGGAGAGACACGCTGGCAGTTGATTGAATGCCTAATTGTGAGCTGACTGAGCTGCGGACTGAGTTGGAGTGATGGGGGGGGGGTGAGGTGGCTCATTCCCCCTCAATCCTATCACCTAGCCAATAGATGAACAACACAACCAAATTAAACTGCCCGCTGAAGGAGGGCGAATTTTTGATTGAGAGTTTAACTACTGCACTTTGATACTTGATCTGAAACTAATTGATACTGATTGGAATCATCATAAATGCCTCGTGCCGAGCTAATTAGCCCTTTATTTTATTCAATTTGGTCTTTTTTGGATATATTTTGATTTTCTCCGATTTATTATTTTTTATTATTTTAATTAATATTTCTTATTTTTTGGGTTTTTTGAGAAAATATTAATTCCAAGGCCACATAATAGTCTGAAACTTAGGATAAGTGTGTCTAAGGGTTAAATGAGTGTTTTGGCTTAAAAAATAAGTGTTTATTTGCCAAAAACACCTCTCGGACCACTTAATTATTACAAATTGAAAATTTTCAATTAAATCATGGTAAAAAATGGTTTACTTAATTGAAAATTTTAATTAATTCTCTATAGTCAAAAAATAAAAAATAAAAAAACTCGTTGCCGCTTGTAAAAATTTTTTCGGACAATTTTTTAAAGCATCTCGGGGCTTGGGAAATGACCATAGAACATACCAATAGTGTCTAGTAGGTTCATATTTACCAGTTGGACTCTAATAACCCCCTAAGGCCCAAAATTCAAAATCGAGCATTCCAGCTTTGGAGGAAGTGGGAGAAAACCTCATCGATTATACTCGGCTATAGGCAAAGCATAATTGACTAGGGAAAAAATTCCCTGGAATACCTTAGTTGAAAATTACGTCTTAGGAGACCGAGCCGCTCAAAACCCCTACTAGCACATTTTATTACAAAAACCCCATGGGGCATGGTCATTTCAACATAAAAATAAAAATGACTACCCAAAATTGGCTAGGCAAAACATTCTGAACTTCTGCTGCACTGGATATGAACATTGACCATGTTCATTAAATGGCGGCTCAACAGGAGGTTCAACTATGGTACAAAATAGTTGGCAACACAAGCCACAGAAGGGCACTGCCCCTCTCGGCATCCTCGGGCAGCCTATAACATGCTGTAATGTCCCCCTCTAATTAAACACCCAAAACACCCGCTAACCTACTTAATTCCCATAGTTTCGAGCGGGTACTGTATGAGAGGGAATTTACTGAGGGCATTTGATACTTAGAGCAGATGAGGACATCCATTCAGTGTTAAAGTCATCAGTCGGATAAAAGAAGCCTTATTTCTTTAGGCTTAAAAGTCAACATCAAATTAGAATTGCATGCATGCAAAAGTGAAGCAGAAACCCTAAAAGTGACATGCAAACCCTAAAAGCACATGAGACTCTATTTAAGAGGGTTATTGGACTAAAGAGAGTACCTATTATTATTGTTGATTGATTTGGAGTTTTTGAGCAGCAACACAGCTTGCAGCCACGACAGTTGGGGTTGAAGACGGTGTCTTTAGCTAACGAGGGTTCGGCAGTGAGATATCTGCCCTAGTCTCTTTTGGGGATAGATCATCTAGGTTTATCCACGACATTAATCATATACATCAGTATCCAGGGATCCAACACACTCAGAAGAATTATTGGCAGATCCATGTTTTGCAGCTGGAAATAGCTGGGAAACCTCAAAAGGATTCGCTGGGACCATAAAACCCAGTCTTTCCTCTTCATGTCAGCTTCCTCTTTCTCAGCAGGCCTATCCTACGACATAGAGTGACTATCAGCCATTAGTTTGCTCACCTAGAGCAGTTATTAGCAAAACAGAGAGGTTGGGGATGTAAGCAGCAAAACAACAAACCAATTCGCTAGGGAACTTAAAGGCAGCCAAACCTTTGCATGTGACAGTCCATCTCTCCGGCAGCAGAAGACCGATAAGTCCACAAAGTTTTAGCAACATCTGACCATTCCTCGTCACCTTCAGTCTGAGGGGTGCACACGTGTGCAGCTGGGCGTCAACAACAGGAAGGTAGCACTGATACTTCACCTATTCGGCACTTTATGCATGCAGCCTATCTTAGGAGTATTATCAGTGGTAAGTGTTAAATTCGTTTCTGCAAACCCTAGCCCTAATTTAGCTATATTTTAGGGTTTTTTTGCATGGCAAGTTTGTATGCACAGTTATTCCGTATTTTTGCACAAGATTGAGTGTACGAGTTAGCATTATACTCAGTATCAGTAGAATATCAGTATTTGAGATATTATAGTGGTATTGGAGCATGTTCCTTGCCAGCTGTGGGCTTGAACATGAGAAGTAGATGAATACAGAAGATGACACTTTTGTAACCTATAGGAGAAGGAAGGGTAGGTACACGGAGGAATTTGAGGATATCCAGCTAGAAGATACCAATTCAGACATGGGACCTGTTATCACCAATCTTGTAGTTGTCTCTATGAGGTGAATCCAAGATGGATGGTAGAGGGATGGGCAACTAAAGAGGTGGAACCAAGATAGCCTCGACTCCCAAATGGATGGTTGTCACGCCAATCGAGGCAATCTTCACTTGATGTTATCTTAGCCCAAGACAACAATGGGGGAGACCCGAATCTACTCTCGACAGGGAGAGATCAGACCTAAACACCAGATCAAATCAAAGGGAGTTGAAGTACGTAAGGTGTAAGGTGGAGTAAACCCTAGATCTATGGATGACGTCATAAGGTGAACTAGGGCTTGGATTGGGGGTTTATGAGGTGTGAAATTTGATCCAAGTTCGAAACACAAGTGACCTATAAGCCTATTACTAGATTTGGGATCCAAGTACTAGCAAAAGATGAAGGTATTCTTTGCCTTGGGAAACGTGACCAATGCAGGGAGGGGAAGAATAGGATTGGGGCTATCTAGTACCACGGGGTGAAATCGAAAGACAGTGTGACAGGATCAAAGTACCTGAGCCACAAGGAAAAGATCAAATCGTAAGAGGAGGTAGCATGAGGAGTAGCGCTAGGGCTTAGAGAACAATGCCTTGGGATTTGGGTCAAATGGAGTCACTTTAGCAACATGCTTTTGAAGACCCACTTAGGGTTTGACTCGATTTACAAAACCCAGAATGGTTTGTTCCGAGATCAAGCGGTTTGATTCATAATATTTTTTATTTTTTAAAATTTAGGGTTTTAACATGAAAATGAAGATGCCAATGGATTGAGATCTAGAAAAGAAGCACCAAATTGTAGATCTTACCTGGAAAACCTTGTATATGCCTTGATGATGATGATCTATGCTGTCCCAATCAATTTGAGAAGATTTGAGGAAGCTTCTATGTAAAACGAGTTGCCCAAGGAAGCCAACGCGCCCTCTCTCCTGCACAACAAACGTCAACCATATCAGATTTGATGCGTCAAGAAAGAAGATCAAATGCTACAGAAAAATAGCAAGATGAAATCATAGGTCACAATGATGCTAATGAAAACCTCTTGATATAAGCAAAGCCTATCCAAGCGAGTTGAGGAGCCCCTGCAAAAACGCCCAAGCTGAAGTCGCCCTCCTGTAGACAAGACAATGTTTCCACAAAATATAGATCTCACAACAAATACCCAAATGCTAGGAAGCAATAGATTTTCCAATCACCATCTAAGAACATCAGATGCAAAGGAGATCCAAGAATTTCCACAAAAATAGTTTTCTATTATCCAGATCCAAGAGCCAAAGACCCCTTACAAATGAGAAGCTCTCTCCTTTAAATAGGACTGAGAGAACCAAAATCATAACCACTTTTCAAATGGGTGGCTAAGATTAAAAGATTAAAATGTTCTAATCAACGGTTGACATGAGCTCAACATAGAGTACATGGATCAATACAATAATATAATATAAAAATGGACCAAATCACCCTAGGAGAGCGGATCCCACTCAGTAAAAAATAAACAAAGCTCATGGTGGGTTCAGGGAGTGTTAACTAACTCTCCTAGCGTGTCCCCATGGCACAATAAAATAATATAATTTTTTAAATGCTAAAATAGTGCCTTTTGGAGGAAATCGTGAGCCTCCAAAAGCTGTAGAAAATAATAAATCATGCCGGAAAGATGGATGTGGGTCCATCCAAGTGCCAAAACTGCTGGAGGAGTGGAAGACATCACTCTCATAATCAAAACTCATCCCATGCCATCTCCTTGTCTTAGTAGCCCAAATCGAATTCTTCAGTAGCCATTTTAATTATTTTAATTCTGCCTCGAGAAACGTGATATGCCCAAAACTGCCTCCTAGGGTGCCTGCGTTATCCAACCGAGCCCACCAGGCTCTCTGAGAGGGGGGTAATATGGTAAAAACAAGCGGCTGGACCACCCGCTCCTCATACAACGCCCTAGGAGATCCAAACAAATCATCTCTCTGCTCAGACAGGCCATCCAGCATGGCAAAACTACACCAGAATGGTACACTGAGCCAAATCATCCCTGCAACTGGCCGAAATTGAAAGCAAGCTGCTCATTGGACTCGACGAGTCCAAATCCATCTAAGGTGCATACTCATACGCACTATATGTCTCTGCATGATCATCTATAATATCAAATATATCCAGATAGACAAAATAATGTTAAAGTTAGTGCAGCTGCGAGACCCATTCTCAGAGAATGGTTTCCTAGTCAGTTGACTAGGACAGAGTAAGACCCTAGAAGGTACCCTAGGGCCCCCGGTAGTCTCCTGGGGTTCTTGGTCTGGGACCAAGCAGGTTGATGCCATGGCAAAGGCCCTAGCATGTGGCTAGGGCCCCTATATGCCTCTAGGGTATTTTGGTCTAGGACCAAGGATGTGATGTCCAAGTAGAGCCTGCAGGTGGAGGCAGAGATATATTCTGGTATAGGACCAGGGACACGATGTCCAAGTAGGTACTGCAGGTAGTTGATCAATTTTCAGTGTGAGACTGAAACTCAGCAGAGTACTGAGAACCATTCTGCGAGAGAGTGGAGGACCCGGTTAGGGTCCAAGGATTGATCAACTTGATTCAGTGTGAGACTGAAACTTAGCCTAAGGCTGAAAGCCATTCATTAAGAATGGAATATAATGATGTCCCCTCTCCTAGTCGGTTATTGCTAGGTTGATTCTCAAGGGACTGGCCACCCCTTGACGATGTCCCTAGTACCTAACCTTTAGGAGCAGTGTCAAGGACAAAAGGATTGTACCATCTGTGTGGATCTTCCCCCTTATATAGTGATGACAGTATATATATAAAACTATGTACCTTGAGAGAGAGAAAAGTATTTGGTCTTATTGGTCCTATTTGATTGATTGTCCACCTTTACGGTTCACCTTGATCTTGTGGTTGTTGACTCTTGGTCCTATTCTAACTTGGTCCTAGCACTCTCACTTGTGTGCTCATTTGACTACGATGATTCCTACTTTATGGAGTGTATTTACCTAATGGTTTATTAAAGACTATTAGACCATGCATTGTTGTGGTTACCTTATGTTTTGTTAAAGGACCTTTAACCCACTTATAGTTTTGGACTACTTACCTTATGTTGAACCTTTGGACTTTCACTTTATTTTAAATAATTATTTTATAATCTTATTAATAAAATCTTATTAATAGATTTTTGGACCATTTAGTTTTATGTTTGAAAACCTTTTTAACATAAAACAAGTTTATGTTACTTTTGGTTTTATTATATTTGAACTTGTTTTTATTTCACTTTATGGCTTTATTTTATTATTTTTTTATTGGACCATCTTATTTTTATTTCTTTGGACCACTCTTATTACCTTTGCACCTTTGACTTGATTTTTAAAATGGGTCACTCCCACCTATGGAAACCTTATAAAAAGGTTATACTATTCCTTATCAAAAGAAGAGACTTATGGATCTACATTCACGTGATTTATTTTTCCTGCCGGCTGCCTACGATCTGCTGTCTGCGTTATTTGTTTTTCCTGCTGGCTGCCTGCGATCTACTGTCTGCATGATTTGTTTTTCCTCATGGCTCTCTCTGCCAGCTGCCTGCGTGATTTATTTGGCTCACGACTTTCTCCACGGGCTTGATTTTGACTGCTGCCTGGCTCACGGTTTTCTCCACGCTGCCTGGCTCATGGTTTTTCTCCACGGGCTTGATTTTGACTGCTGCCTGGCTCACAGCTTTCTCCACGGGCTTGATTTTTGATTGCTGTTCCTTCACGGCCTGGCTCACGTTTTTCTCCACGGGCTTGATTTTTTTATTGCTGTTCCTTCACGGCCTGGCTCACGGTTTTCTCCACAGGCTTGGATTTTTTGATTGTTGGCTTGTCTTCTTGGGATCACTCTGCCTGGTCTTCACCGATCTGCCTGGACTGCGGCAGTCTGCAGATTTTACCTTTGTGTTATTCTGCATGGGATTTACTGCGATCTATTCTCTGCACAGGCTGAGTCTTTCTGTTTGATCCACCCTGACTGGTTTCGGGAATTTGTTCACCGTGAATCTATTGATAGAGTGCTTGACTGCACATCTTTCACTCTGAGTGCATCTGTGTGATTCTCCTTGACTGCACTGCTAATTTGATTGAAGAAACTAAGGTCTGTTTACTCCCTCTCTCTCTGAAGGTACGTATATGGTTCAACCAGTTTGACTTGTCCTTTCAGTGACAAGATCAAACTGAGATCTAACTGAGTATAAGGCGGATCCAACAATGGTTAAGATTCTTTATCTTCTGTAGTTTACTGCACATGTTATTTATTATTTTTCTATACATGACAGTTGATGAAACATTTCAATGATCAACTTTAACGCAGTGACCAGCAGAGCGTTAAAGTTGAAAGAAATGAAACTTATGTTGTTACGTTTTATTACAGTTTGAATTTTATCTCAGTTCTTTATATGTTCATGCATTGAATTTTATTACTGGTACTAAAACTCATCTAACCTGTAAAATTCAACATGGGATCAGAGCATAGGGTGTAGCTAACTCTGTTTTGCAGTCAACAGAAACTACAACGATCCTAAGACAAGGTCTATACTTCACAGAAGCTTACCTTTCAAGTTGACAATTAAAGGTTAAGATGACTACTCCTTCAGTAAAATTAGAAGATAGGCTTGAGGGAGCCTCCAACTTCAATGCATGGAAAGCTAGGGTTCTAAATATCCTAGAAGAAAGCGATCTAGATGATTTGGTTACTAGAGTTGTTGAAGAACCTACTACAGCCCAAGGCAGGGCAGCATTCAAAAAGAAGCAAGCCAAGGCAAAGCGAGTTATCTTTGACTCAGTTAAAGATAACTTGATGGCTGTGTTAGATCCGTTAAGGACAGCCAAAGAATGCTTTGATGCTCTAGCTAACCTCTATGAGAAGAAAGCTCCTACTTAGAGAAGAGTCTTGAAGAAACAACTTAGATCAGTTAGAATGGAGAAAGACGAGAAGGTTGCTACTTTCTTTTCTAGGATTGCTCAGATAAGAGACCAACTCTTGTCTATTGGAGATAAGGTAGAAGATGATGATCTTGTGCAGACAGTGTTCGATGGCCTCCCAACAACGTGGGAGACATTCTTGGCTTCAGTAAATGGACGAGGGGATCAACCCAACTTTGAAAGGTTGTGGCATGATTGCTTAAATGAAGAAAGCAGGATCCAAAGCAAATTCGTGCCCCCACCAGAAAATAATCCAGCCCTATTTGTCAAAACAAAGAAAGGAAAGAATCCCCTACCACACAAGGACAATAGTAAGGAACCTCGAGGCAAGCATTTCTTTAAATCAAGAGTTAAGTGTTATAATTGTGGTAAGCCTGGTCATTATGCAAGGGAGTGTAGACAACCATCTAACAAAAATTGGCACAGAAAGAAACAACATGTTTCAATTGCTACAGAAGAAGAGCAACCTCAACAAAAGAGGTCTAAGGTTGAAACCAAGAATACAAGTCAAGGAAAAGAATATTACTTGGCCCCAACACTTTCAAGTCCCACCTTCAACTCTTCAGATTCCTGGTGGATAGACAGTGGAGCCTCTAAGCATATGACTGGATTTAAGGAGACCTTGGCATTCGTAAAGGTCAAGTAGTTCCACAAGAAAGTGGAACTCGGAGATGGAAGTACCTTTGACATTAAAGGGGTTGGTTCAACCAAGATACAGCTTGATTCAGGTACGTTGATTAATGTTGAGGAAATTTTATATGTTCCTGGTCTAAAGAAGAATGTTATTTCAACAACAGTTTTAGAAGACAAAGGGTACTCTGTAACTTTCTCAAAAGGAAAAGTTTTGATATGGTCCAAAGGTAGAAGTATAAACTCAGCCATTGTGATTGGAGTTCGTGAAGGTGACCTCTATAAGGTCCCAGGACATGCCATTGGAACTCTATACCCTAGTCAAGCTTCAGAGATCAAGAGGGAGACATCTGTACTCTCTAGTCCCCAACCAAGTGGGGTTGTAGAAGATGAAAGAGTGATCTTCCATCAGTCCTCCAGTGACTCAAAGATAGAATCTTATAAGACTTCTCGCTTAGAGAAGCAGAGGGAGAAGGCCAAGAAGCCTATGTTCGATCTCATTAAGAAGCCTATTGAAAAGCTTCAAGATTGCCCCAGTGAGAGCCATGTCACTGATTTGGTTTACTCCTATTATGAGGAGTCAGTCCAACAACGGTTTTGGAAATTTGATTTGCGGAATGTAATTCTCAGCCATCAAGGGAAGTCAACTATAACTTCCAATAAGATCTATGAGATCCTGTTCCATGCTAAGATGGAGAGCTGTTTGAGGTTCTCAAGAAACCCTGTATTTGATGACAGTCTGAAAGACATCGAGATGAGTTGTCACAACGTAAGGGTACAATATGTTATCGATGTGCTGAGAATGTCCCTCTTGCTGAGAGGGAGTGTTAAAGACTAAAGTTAGTGCAGCTGCGAGACCCATTCTCAGAGAATGGTTCCCTAGTCAGTTGACTAGGATAGAGTAAGACCCTAGAAGGTACCCTAGGGCCCCCAGTAGTATCCTGGGGTTCTTGGTCTAGGACCAAGCAGGTTGATGCCATGGCAAAGCCCCTAGCATGTGGCTAGGGCCCCTATATGCCTCTAGGGTATTTTGGTCTGGGACCAAGGATGTGATGTCCAAGTAGAGCCTGCAGGTGGAGGCAGAGATATATTCTGGTATAGGACCAGGGACACGATGTCCAAGTAGGTACTGCAGGTAGTTGATCAATTTTCAGTGTGAGACTGAAACTCAACTTAGTACTGAGAACTAGTCTACGAGAGAATGGAGGACCCGGTTAGTGTCCAAGGATTGATCAACTTGATTCCGTGTGAGACTGAAACTCAGCCTAAGGCTGAAAGCCATTCATTAAGAATGGAATATAATGATGTCCCGTCTCCTAATCGGCTATTGCTAGGTTGATTCTCAAGGGACTGGCCACCCTTTGACGATGTCCCTAGTACCTAACCTTTAGGAGCAGTGTCAAGGACAAAAGGATTGTACCATCCGTGTGGATCTTCCCCCTTATATAGTGATGACAATATATATATAAAACTATGTACCTTGAGAGAGAGAAACGTATTTGGTCTTATTGGTCCTATTTGATTGATTGTCCACCGTTACGGTTCACCTTGATCTTGTGGTTGTTGACTCTTGGTCCTATTCTAACTTGGTCCTAGCACTCTCACTTGTGTGCTCATTTGACTACGATGATTCCTACTTTATGGAGTGTATTTACCTAATGGTTTATTAAAGACTATTAGACCATGTATTGTTATGGTTACCTTGTGTTTTGTTAAAGGACCTTTAACCCACTTATAGTTTTGGACTACTTACCTTATGTTGAACCTTTGGACTTTCACTTTATTTTAAATAATTATTTTATAATCTTATTAATAAAATCTTATTAATAGATTTTATTAATAGATTTTTGGACCATTTAGTTTTATGTTTTATTAATAGATTTCTGGACCATTTAGTTTTATGTTTGAAAACCTTTTTTACATAAAACAAGTTCATGTTACTTTTGGTTTTATTATATTTGAACTTCTTGTTATTTCATTTTATGGCTTTATTTTATTATTTTTTTATTGGACCATATTATTTTTATTTCTTTGGACCACTCTTATTACCTTTGCACCTTTGAATTGATTTTTAAAATGGGTCACTCCCACCTATGGAAACCTTATAAAAAGGTTATACTATTCCTTATCAAAAGAAGAGACTTATGGATCTACCTTCACGTGATTTATTTTTCCTGCCGGCTGCCTGCGATCTGCTGTCTGCGTGATTTGTTTTTCCTGCTGGCTGCCTGCGTGATTTATTTGGCTCACGACTTTCTCCACGGGCTTGATTTTGATTGCTGCCTGGCTCACGGTTTTCTCCACGCTGCCTGGCTCATGGTTTTTCTCCACGGGCTTGATTTTGACTGCTGCCTGGCTCACAGCTTTCTCCATGGGCTTGATTTTTGATTGCTGTTCCTTCACGGCCTGGCTCACGTTTTTCTCCACGGGCTTGATTTTTTTATTGCTGTTCCTTCACGGCTTGGCTCACGGTTTTCTCCACAGGCTTGGATTTTTTGATTGTTGGCTTGTCTTCTTGGGATCACTCTGCCTGGTCTTCACCGATCTGCCTGGATTACTCGGTCTGGACTGCGGCAGTCTGCAGATTTTACCTTTGTGTTATTCTGTATGGGATTTATTGCGATCTATTCTCTGCACAGGCTGAGTCTTTCTGTTTGATCCACCCTAACTGGTTTCAGGAATTTATTCACCGTGAATCTATTGATAGAGTGCTTGACTGCACATCTTTCACTCTGAGTGCATCTGTGTGATTCTCCTTGACTGCACTGCTAATTTGATTGAAGAAACTAAGGTCTGTTTACTCCCTCTCTCTCTGAAGGTACGTATATGGTTCAACCAGTTTGACTTGTCCTTTCAGTGACAAGATCAAACTGAGATCTAACTGAGTATAAGGCGGATCCAACAATGGTTAAGATTCTTTATCTTCTGTAGTTTACTGCACATGGTATTTATTATTTTTCTGTACATGACAGTTGATGAAACATTTCAATGATCAACTTTAACGCAGTGACCAGCAGAGCGTTAAGTTAACGCAGTGACTAGCAGAGCGTTAAAGTTGAAAGAAATGAAACTTATGTTGTTACGTTTTATTACAGCTTGAATTTTATCTAAGTTCTTTATATGTTCATGCATTGAATTTTATTACTGGTACTAAAACTCATCTAACCTGTAAAATTCAACAAATAATAATCTGCAAATGACCACAATCAATAATATAACCCAGGCTAACATCCATTTGCTGCAAGTGTTCAAAGGCTAAAACATGCTCTACAAATCATTCAAGTAACAATTATAACAAGTAGCAATCACTTCACTGGTGGTCTATCAACCAAATATATAGGGTTTCATTTATTAATTATAATTCAAACTAGACTTTCAAGACCATACTCACTTCATAGTTGTAATCAATTTGCTAGTGAAAGGTGAAGGCTAAAGTTCAAAAGGCTAGGTCAAAGGGTGATCACCAACTCAACACTGTGACACTTTGGATATGGAAAGGGGATACCCACTCTAGCATATGCTGAACAAGCAACAACATAGGGGGTGGTAGTGTCTCACAAATGGATAAGTTACATTCAGAGTTGCTTATTCACCTTGACAAATGTTCACAATCCAAATCAATACAAGTGAGGCCAGCAATCCTTAGAATAACTTTATGAACCATTGCTTTTTTGGGCCTTTGATTTTCCATAGCCTCGGTCTATGCATTTATTACATGGTTTTTTATTATTTTAGGCTTCATGCATTCATGTATGTTTAAAAACACTACTTTTCATGAATGTTTTAAGATATTCATTTCATTATACTTCAAATCCAATTTCATTAGGCTTGCCTTGCATTCATGTATGTTTAAAAACACTACTTTTCATGAATGGGCCTTTCCATAAGATATTCATTTCATTTCCAAATACATTGTATTGATGGCAGTGCTACTTGTTTCAGGTTTACCCAACACAACCTAGGCAACTCAGAGCCGAGACACAAATAAACAGGGAAGCTTGTCCAACAAAGAGGCTCTAGTGGGGAAAGGTCCTCCCTGCCACAAGTCAAGTAGTAGGTCGGGTCGGAAACATAATTGGAAGGTAATGGATGGGTGGAGACAATGAATAATGAAATTAACACTAGCAAGCCAAAGTATGGTGGGAATGACTACCTCTATTCTCCCTAAGCAGGGTAAAACCAATGAGTATGGATCAAGAACTTCCAGGTCTGAGTAAGGACATACATATATAATATCAATACATCCTGTTGCCCACCTATTTCGACTAGGTGGCAACTCCATGTATAGGAAGATGTACATAATTGTACAAGTTGTACCTTGGAAAATCTGAGGATTTTTCACTCCTGCAGGGCTATTGCCCCTTTGTAAAACGAAATGTTCGCTCCCCTGCGTGGGAAAATTAATGTAATTTTGTATGCTAGTGTGGGTCATATGGTACGGATGCCACACCATGGAACTGGTTGTTAGGGAAGTCCCCTCATCGAGTGTTTTTCCCTTTTCAATTGATCTTGTTGCGTAAACGAGTTTAATCGGTTTGGTTTTCACTCAAAACCCTCCAAAGTGGTGACGGGCGTTCTAACAGTCAAGTCCATGGGGTGGCTAAGGGTTCAAAATGTTATTCGTGACCATGCTAGACACTTGTATAGAGTCTTGCAGAGTTTCGTTGAATTGTTGTATTTTATTTTATTTATTGTCTGGTTAATTAATTTCACCCCTTAGTGATTAATTAACTCAGTTTTTGATGTAACAATGTAATTGCTCAAGCATGGCATTTTGTAATAGGGGCTATGAATGCAAAGTTAATTGCTATGAAACCCTCTAAGCCACTGCTTCGAGTCCCATGTCATTCTGATGAGTGGTTGAGGAGATAGACCATTTTTGTCTAAGCAAGGTCTATTTTTCCTAGGGATTAATTAATTTCCCTAAGTCAAAAATTCATATTATTTGATTTTGAAGAAGAAAAAAATCAAATAATGCCATGGTAATTTTGTTTGGGGGTTGCCAAGCCTAGGAAAATTTATTTCAAATTTTTCCGCCCCCCATGGTCAAAATATGTCTGAAGATCTCCTAAGTGGGCTCTCCCTCTTGTCTTAATAAAAGATAAAAAATAAAAAGCTTAAAAAATTAAAGATCAAGAATTAAAAAAAAAAATAAAAAAATTAAACATTAGATTAAAAATTAAAAATAAAGTAAAAGATTAAATATATAAAATAAATAATAAAGATAAAAAAGATAAAATTTAAAAAAGATTTAAAATAAATAAAAGAACAAAAAGATAGAAATTTTAAAAATAAAAGATAAAAATAAAAGAATAAAAAGATAGAAATTTTAAAAATAAAAGAATAAAAATATAAAATAAAAAAGATAAAAATTTAAAAAAGATTTAAAATAAATGAAAGAATAAAAAGATAGAAATTATAAAAAGTAAAAGATAAAATAAAAAATTAAAAAATAAAAAATTAAAAATAAAAAATAAAAAATTAAAAAATTAAAGATAAAGAATTAAAAAATTAGAAAATAAAAGATTAAAAAATAAAAAAATATATAAGATTAAAACTTGACAATAAAAGATTAAAAGATTTAAAAGTAAAAAGATAAAAATAAAAAGTAAAAGATTAAAAGATTTAAAAGTAAAAAGATAAAAATAAAAAGTAAAAAATTAAAGAAATTAAAGATAAAATTAAAAATTGAGTCAATGGAGAGGGCCCACTCTATTTTGATTTTTCCATTTACCTAAAAGCTCATCTAAGGGTTAGTTTTAAATCAGAAACCTAGATCTAAAGATGGAGAATACTTGGACATGGATTAAACATTATGGCCTTTGATTAAAAATTAATCCAAGGGTGTGGATTAATTGAGAAAATAAAAAATCAAATACCTAGATCTAGTGGTGAAGATTAAACCCTAGATCTACATATAATCTCAACCATTTATCTTCAAGGAGTTGGGGATTTGTCTCAATTATTTAATGAGGGTCTCACTCCCTCATTAATCACAATCTCTCATGCTATTGTTATGCTGCCGGAAATTTCTTACTCTCATATTCTCTTGCTACCATTGTATTGAAGATTTGCCCAAGTTGGGCCATTGAATAAAGTTTTTTTTTGGAAGGATACTATGCTGCAAATTTTTTCATGATCTACTACTCTTGAGGTAACTTTGTATTTGTCTTGTTTGCATTTATTGTATTTTTCTAGTTAGCTTTCCACAAAGTGTTTTGTGGAGAGATTAAAGAGTAAAAGTGTTTTTATTCTTTCTTATGAATGATTTAACATTTCTTTCAAAGTGTTTTGCAGGAAGTGTTAGGCATCCATCTCTAGGATTACAATATTTTTTGCAGGCATAGATTCATTTGCAGGTTATTCAAGCAAGGAGATCTCTCCAAAAAATATCATTCCGGCAATATTTTCAATTCGGCCATCTACTTTCAGCCTGTTTAAAACTGGGTTTTATTCACTGTTTAGTGAATATAACCCTTGTTTTAGGGCCCTAACCTCTTATATATTAGTTTACCCTTTTATTTCTGCTATTTTCACATCATTTAGGTGGCTGGAAACTCATTTTCCAGCCCTCTAAATAACATATTACTGTCACTTATTACATTCAGAATTTTTTTTGTAAATTTGTAATTGTATCAATTTCAGCTTATATTTATTTACACTTTGAGCTTAATCGTGGTATCCCTCGTCTGTCCTCAAAGGATCGAGGTCAGAACGCGAAGCGCTCAGAGTCGTGAAAAATATTTGTCTGTCATATTTTTTATGTAAATTTGTAAATCTTGTACTAACATTTTAA
>LPNX010440360.1:0-47306 GCA_001517045.1 Pseudotsuga menziesii
CAGGTGACAGCACTTGGCTCGAGCTTGCCCCCAAGGTCGCACCCAGTGGCTTGAAGATTTCTGCCACGTTACCCGAGGTGCGAATTAGGCGGCAACAAGATCCTTAGGGTTTTTTCCTTTTAGGGTCTCACATTTTAAATTTAATGTTAAAAGGCATTGTTGGCCTCTTGTAATGCTCTCTTGTGAATGAGCATAGCTAACACATCTCTCTTCAGAGATAAGGTACCACCATTTGAGCTAGTTTGTATTGCTTTGTAGTTTATAATATTTTTTTTCCATTAATTAATAGAATTTGGGTTTTTACTATACTATTGTGCTCTCTTCAAAATATTTGCATGTGTTTCCATTTTATATTGCTGTCTTCATTTCGTTCTCTAAATAATCCATATCGAAGACTATATTGCTCTGTCATCTTACATTTCCAGTTTTGGAGATTGTTCTTGGATAACTAATGGATGGGTTTTCACTCACTTTCTTGATTGCTTATGCCTTGTTCACTCATGAAAACTCTTTAAGCATTGTCAATTTGTGGGAACCGTTTTTTGGTTTTTGGTGCCTATGTTTGAAAGTCTCTACTATGTTGATTATTGTTATTGTTTTGCCTTTTTGTGCTTCTGAGAGACATTTGCCTCAGCATTTCAGCTCCATATTGTTATGATTGCAGGTTTTGTTGCTTTCATCCATGCATGCATTTTGATGAGTTTTTTAGACACTTTGGCCCAAGAAGCAAGTCAACTTTATTTGATTCCTTGAAGAACTTTGGTTGATGTTTCATGTTGTAGTTTTGTTATACCACCTTCAACTTTTGCAGTATTGGGTTTGCCTGAGGCATTATTCTGTCGATCATTGACAACAGTTTGCCTTTTAGTGCATTTGCCTTGATCTTTTCATCTTCAATGCTTATAGTGCTCTTAACAAGTATGATGACATCCCCTTTTGCTTCCTTTTATGTTTGCCTTTTATGATGAAATTGTTGATTTTTTTGAGCAACATCGAGAGCCATTCTCTTAGGAGAATGGGGACACCTGGTCCGGGACCACGGTATGGACTCAACCTAGAGTTGAGTGATCATTCTGTTGAATGATGATATCTGGTCCTTGACCATGATATGGACCCAACTCTGCACTGGTGGGACTCAACCTTGTGTTGAGTGACCATTCTATTGAATGGTGACATCTGGTCCGAGACCACGATGTGGACCAGTCTAGCACTGGTAGACTCAGCCTAGTTATGAGTAGCCATTCCTTGGAATGGAGGCATTTGGTCAGTTACCAGGACTCGGCCTGGGGCTGAGGGCCATTCTTTGGGAGAATGGAGGCGCTTGGTCTGTTACCAAGTATTTGACCTAGTATCAAATTATGCAGCCTATGGCTAAGGCACCTGGTCTGTTACCAGGAAGACACTATAAGCCCTAGACCGGGTCTAGGCATGTGTGACACTCTGACCCTTAATCAGTGGGCTTTGCGATCTTCTCTAAGGCTTAGCTACCTTTGGTTAAGACACCTTAGTACCTGATCTTAGTGTCACACAGAGTGTGAGATAAAAGCATCAATAATTCTCTCTGTTTATGATGATGTACTTTGAGTGGTGATGAAAGACCACCTTGACCACATGTGATGACCACAGGGGCACTTGAAGAAGGCTAAAGCAAAAGTCAAAATACTTAAAGACCCTTAGTACCGCTAAGGTGGAAAAGTGAAAGTGCAAAAAGACCTTTAGTACCACTAAAGGCAAAAGTCAAAATTAGAAAAGAATAAAATATTATTATTTTGATCTTCCTAATTTTGGTCCACTTACAGGTGACTCAAAGGATACAAAAGAAGATCAATCCATTTCATTATTACACACACTTGCTCTCACAGGTATAACTGCTCTCAGAAGAAGGAATCGTTGGTGCAAAGAAAGAAGGAAGACTATCTTGTGGTTATGTCCTAGCATGGATGAGTCTAGCTAGGGCATCTACACTTATCTTGCCATCAATCCTAAACTAGGGTTTTTATCAATCTTGCAGCACTTAGGGTTTTACCCTATCTTCCCTTCTCCTCACAGCTCACTCAACCACTCACGAGCAGCTGCAATTTTCACCTTGGGTTGGCAGTCAGTCCTCTCGGCATCCTTCTTTCTCCCACGACAGCTCTCTATCTTTCTTGGGCAGGGCTCGGGCTCTTCATCATACAATTGGTAGGCCCTAGCAAGGATTGGGATGCCCCTTACTGCCCACGACTATCCACAGGAAACCCTAACAAGGGTCGGGGCAGCCTGCTAGGGGTCTCTGGGCACCCCAGCAAGCCCTTAAGCACTCTAGGCAGTCCCGGAGATACCTCGACCAGTAGACAAAGGTCTTCCAACCTCCACCGGCAGCAGCAGAGGGCTCGACCATAGGCTTGGGCTGCCCAAGCAGAACCTGGGCAGGGTAATAAACCCTCAGGGCAGTCTAATAAACTCTTTTGGTAGGCAGATTAGCCATTTAAGCAGATCTGGGCAGAACAATAGATCTCGACAGAGGCAAAAGAGATTCAGGCAGGGGCAGAAGAGATTTCGGGCAGGCTCATCAGACTTCGGGCAGGCTTGATCAAATCTGGGGAGATCTGGATATTTGAACAACTAGGGCTTGAAGCCCTAGTTTGGTTTTTCTGTGGAGAATTTGATCTTCAGTAATTGTGGTTTAATCCTGTTGGGGTTTGTGGAACTTTTTGAAGAATTTTTGTCATCTCATTTACGAGATGAATTACTAATGCTTTTGGGGGTTTTGTCCTTTAAAGGTTTCCCTAGTGAAAAATCTTGTGTTCAATGTGTTGATGTGATTGATGTTGTTTACTGCACTTATCATTTGTTTAAAGTTAGTCTGCAAAATTTTTAAGTATTCATGCTAATGCTAAAATTCAACATGGTATCAGAACTTAGCATGTGAAGACACAGTAAAGGGAGATTGCTGGTGTCTTCCTAGACCTTGGGATAAGTTTTGTAGACTTAACATTTGATTAAGTGGCAGAGATGGCCGTCAATATCTTCAGACCGAAGGAGAAGCTACAAGGTTCAACTAACTACAACTCCTGGAAGGCTAGGTTAACAACCATTCTAGAAGAAAATGACTTGGATGAAATTGTGTTTAATATCAGTGAAGAGCCAATATCTAATGTTGGCAGACTTGCTTACAAAAAGAAGCAGGCTAAGGCTAGAAGAATTATTTATGATTCTGTCAAAGAAACCATGATGCCTGACATTGTTAGAGATTTAGCTCTGGAGGCACTTCGCATGTTTTTGTCTTGTATGCGGAAGTGACCATGCACTAGTTAGGCTACTTTACTTTGTAATGTTGTTTTATAAAGTTTAAAGTGACTCTTATGTAAATGGGACTTTTTATAAAGTATTCCCTTGTTTTAATTTTATAAAGTGACTTTATGAGATAAAGTGCACTTGGTTCATAAAGTAAATGTGACTTTATTAAAATTAAATGTAACCGCTTTTGGGGGGAAAGTTTCTCAACCCTTGATCTTGAAAAGGCAAGATTTAATCTTGGCCTTTGGATTTAGGGATTGGGAAGGTGAAAAGTCATTCTCAAGTTATAAGAGAGAGCCTAGGGTAGTGTGCAAGACAAGTTGAAGGAAAACATTTCCAAGAGTGAGCATTTGGCTGAGTTATTTGTAGAGGGAGAGGGAGTTGCAATTTTTCTCAAGTGGGCACGAATCCCAAGGACAATTTTTTTCTCTCAAGAGGGCACAAATCCCAAGGAGCTGGGCAGTTTTCCAAGGCATTTAGTTTCTGCTGAGTTGTACTGTTCTGTACAGTCTATATGATACAGTAGTGGCACAAATTTTGAGAAAATTTTTTGGGCACGATTTTCGAGAAGTGAAAAAAAGTTTCAAGCACAGAAATCCAGACAGTCCGTATTGTTTCGTACAGTTTGATGGGCACAGAAATCGAGGTGGGCATGAAATTCGAGGTGGACACAAAAATCGAGAAATTTGGTAGTCATTAATGCTGAAATAAATGTTGCTGTAAATTATTTTTTTGCCTGATAAATGCTGCAGTAAAATTCTCTTGGATTGGTTTTCCCCGGGGTGGGGTTTTTCCAGGGCCACATTGACCAAAATTCTACTGTTTTATGGGTTTATCAGTTTGCTGTTTTTTATGTGTATTTCCGCTGCTACAGACTTAGTTTTTTCAGTGTTTCAGCTTCAAGGTTGTTGGGTTTTATGCATGTGAAGTATTTTTTACTTAATGACAGTTAAAGTCTGAAATATGGGTTTAACTAAGTGTTTGACAAAAGTCTGATTTTTTTTCAATATTTCTACATGGTATCAGAGCTGAGGCTCTGAGTTTACAACTGATTGTGGGGACAGCAGTAGTGTTGTTGTTGGGCAAGGGTTATTGCTGTGTTTTTTAACAACTTGTGTGTTGGAAAAACCTTATTTGGATGTGACTTGCAGGTGGTGGGGAAGAGTGAAGATATTATTCTTTTGTTGGTCTATTTTTTTTCTTTGATTGCAGAAATGGATGCATGCATTAGATATGAGGATCAGTTGGATGGTATGTCCAACTACTTGTAGTTGAAAGTCAGGATGACTGTTCTCAAAGAAAATAGACTATGGACCATAGTTAGCACCATGGTAACTTTTCCTGCATCTTATCCTATTGCTTTGGATATTCATGAGGTAAAAGAGGCAAAAGCCCAAAGATTGATTTTGGATGGTATAAGGGACCACCTTATTCCACACGTAGCTGAGAAGAAGACTACTTATGAAATGTGGAATACATTGAAAGGCTTGTATGAGGATAACCGGATAATGGCTCATAAGGAAAAATTATAGGGAACCAAGATGGCCAAGGGTGAGGGTGTAGCATCTTTTCTTACCTGGGTGGCCCAGTTAAAAGATGAGCTAGTTGCAGTTGGAGAAGTCATTTCTGATTCTGAGTTAGTGCGGATAGCCTTGAAAGGCTTTACTAAGGAATGGGAAGTCTTTGTGAAGTGTGTGGTTGCTCGAGAAAATCTTCCAGATTGGAGTAGATTATGGGATGATTTCATTTAAGAGGAGATTCGGGAAGGATCTCAAGGTAGTGGATAGACGGAGGGTGCTAGTGAAGAGAATGTTTCTCTTTCTGCTAAGAGCAAAAAGAAGTCCGAGAAGGACTTGAGCAAAGTTCGATGTTTTGCTTGCAGCCAGTATGGACACTTTGCTTCTCAGTGTCTTGAGAAGTAGAAGAAGAAGAAGGAAGAAGATACAGTTGTTGCAGCTATAGCAGAAGAAGAGGACTTTGTGAGAAGATTCGAGAAGGAATTCTCGTTGTTCTCCCTTATTTCTAGTGCCGGCAGCAATGGAGTAGTTCAGAATGATACTCGGTATATTGACAGTGGAGCCTCACGTCATATGACTGGAATATGGCATATATTTCGTATCATTTCTGAGACTGGTCTTGATTGGTTCGTTCAGTCAGAAGAGGGACATGCACGTGCTGTGCAAGGAGTTGGAAAAGTCAGATTCCAACTTAGTCTAGGAGGATACATTGATCAGGATGGGGTCCTCTTTGTTCCAGGGATGAGGGTAAACTTGCTCTCGGTCTCAGCCCTGGAAGATGCAGAGTATTTGATATTGTACTGGAGGGGACATGTGTACATTTTTCCAGATAGAGATGATCTGGGACATGTTTATATATACTCGGAGAGAGCGGGACTGGTTGATCCACAATTGATTGGTGATCGGTTTAGTGACCTGTACAAGTTTAATGCACAACCTACGGTTGATGATTCGGACGAGGAGTTGGACGTTCCTGAGGCTGAAGTGGCGCCAAGGGTACAGTCTCGAGTTCCAATGGAAAAGAGGGAGTCTCTTTTGAGTACTGGAAGGAGGCTCAACCAGCATGAGCGAACCATTGCTCAAGATTGGGGAATTGATTCTCCTAGGAGATCAGGGTTCAGGGTGGCTGCCAGAAGGTTATCTTCAGATTCGAGTTCAGTGCAGGTTGTAGCATTGGTTCCAGGTTTAGAGGGAGCTCCTACAACAAACAGTGTGATGGATTTGAGGACGGGACCTGTTGATGATAGCAGTGAGTACCTCCCTCACTAAGAGGGAGTGTTAGAGATTTAGCTCTGGAGGCACTCCGCATGTTTTTGTCTTGTATGCGGAAGTGACCATGCTCTAGCTGGGTTACTTTACTTTGTAATGTTGTTTTGTAAAGTTTAAAGTGACTCTTATGTAAATGGGACTTCTTATAAAATATTTCCTTGTTTTAATTTTATAAAGTGTATTTATGAGATAAAGTGCACTTGGTTCATAAAGTAAATGTGACTTTATTAAAATTAAATGTAACTGCTTTTGGGGGGGAAGTTTCTCAACCCTTGATCTTGAAAAGGCAAGATTTAATCTTGGCCTTTGGATTTAGGGATTGGGAAGGTGAAAAGTCACTCCCAAGTTATAAGAGAGAGCCTAGGGTAGTGTGCAAGACAAGTTGAAGGAAAGCATTTCCAAGAGTGAGCATTTGGCTGAGTTATTTGCAGAGAGAGAGCGAGTTGCAATTTTTCTCAAGTGGGCACGAATCTCAAGGAGAATTTTTTTTTCTCAAGAGGGCATGAATTCCAAGGAGCTGGGCAGTTTTCCAAGGCATTTAGTTTCTGCTGAGTTGTACTGTTCCGTACAGTACAGTAGTGGCACAGATTTCGAGAAAAAAATTTTGGGCACGATTTTTGAGAAGTGGGAAAAAATTTTCAAGCACAGAAATCCATACAGTTTTGTACAGTCGGTCGGGCACAAAAATCGAGGTGGACACACAAATCGAGAAATTTGGTACAGTCATTAATGCTGAAATAAATGTTGCTGTAAATTATTTTTCTGCGTGATAAATGCTGCAATATAATTCTCTTGGACTGGTTTTCCCCAGGGTGGGGTTTTTCCAGGGTCACATTGACCAAAATTCTACTGTTTTATGGGTTTATCAGTCTGCTGTCTTTTATGTGTATTTTCGCTGCTACAGACTTAGTTTTTCAGTGTTTCAGCTTCAAGGTTGTTGGGTTTTATGCATCTGAAGTATTTTTTACTGAATGATAGTTAAAGTCTGAAATCTGGGTTTAACTAAGTGTTTGGCAAAAGTCTGATTTTTTGTCAATATTTCTGATTTTTTGTCAATATTTCTATATGGTATCAGAGCTGAGGCTCTGAGTTTACAGTTGATTGTGGGGACAACAGTAGTGTTGAGTTTTTGGGCAAGGGTTATTGCTGTGTTTTTTAACAACTTGTGTGTTGGAAAAACCTTATTTGGATGTGACTTGTAGGTGGTGGGGAAGAGTGAAGATATTATTCTTTTGTTGGTCTATTTTTTTTCTTTGATTGCAGAGATGGCTGCATGCATGAGATAGGAGGATCGGTTTCAACAGAAGATGAAGTTCCTCCACTTGAGTTTCCAGATTCAGAAATTCAAAGGGCGGAAGAGGATTTTGAGGATCAATTTTCAGATGCATCGAAGGACACTGAAAATATACCAGAAGAACTACTTGAAGTTCCTCCTTCCAAAAGGAGACCTGCTTGGTATCAAGAGACGGTACAAGAAGGTGAGAAGCATAAAGCTCCTCTCGGGACTCTTAGAGAAAGTATAAGACCACAAAAGTACTTAGGTCTTATGAGCCAACTTATTAGTGCAAAACCTTACTCATATGAAGAAGCCGCAGGTAAATAGGTATGGGTTGATGCCATGATTGAAGAGTACAGTTCAATCATGAAGAATGATGTGTGGGAAGTTGTTCCCAGTCCAACAGGAACATCATTGGTGACATCCAGATGGCTTTTATAAAATCAAGCATGCTGCTGATGGCAGTGTGGAGAAGTATAAAGCCAGATTCGTAGCTCGTGGCTTCACTCAGAAAGAAGGCATTGACTATGATGAGACATTTGCTCCTATTGCCAGGTATACTACCATTAGAACCATCATTTCACTTGCTGCAATATTCAGAAGGAAGTTACATCAGATGGATGTAAAGACAACTTTTCTCAATGGCATGATTAAGGAGGAAGTCTATATTGAACAAACCGAAGGCTTTGTGACTCATGGGAAGAAGACTCATGTATGTGAACTGAAGAAATCCTTGTATGGACTGAAACAGGCTTCGAGAGTCTAGTATGCAAGGATGGATGGATTTCTCCATAGCTTGGGGTTTTCCAAAAGTACAACTGATTCTAACTTGTACTATAAGGTTGTTCATAATCATGTCTTGATACTTGTTCTATATGTAGATGACTTGTTTCTTAAGGAGATGAACAATTGATAGAACATTGTAAGAGGGAGCTTACCTTTGAATTCGAGATGAAAGATCTTGGATTGATGGATTACTTCCTTTTCCTAGAGGTCTAGAAAAAGCCAGGCGAGATCTTCCTGACACAAGGAAAGTATGCAGTAGATATCTTGCAGAAATTTGGGATGCAAGATTGCAAGTCCATGAGCGTACCCATGACTACCAACTTGACAAAGTTGTGGGACTCAGCCACCAGTTCACAGGGTGTGGATTTTACTCTGTACAGACAGCTTATTGGATCCCTGATGTATCTCATGCATACGAGACTAGACATCTGTTACACAGTGAATGCACTGAGTCAATTCATGTCCGATCTGAAGCACATACACTTGGTAGCTGCCAAACATGTACTCAGATATGTGCGAGGTACTATCACTTATGGGCTCAGGTATACTTCTAGCAGTGGAGTATTGTTATCTGGATATGCAGATTCAGATTGGGCTAGCAGTGCAGTAGACCGGAAAAGTACCTCTGGTTACTGCTTCAGTATGGGATCAGCAATGATCTCTTGGTCCAGTAGGAAGCAGGATTCCATAGCTCAGAGTACAGCTGAGGCAGAGTATGTTGCTGCAAGTGATGCTTGCAAGGAAGCAGTTTGGCTTAGAAAGCTAATCTCGGATCTGTTCAGAGAAAAGCTTGACTCAACGATCATCCATTGCGATAATCAGAGTTGCACAAAGCTTTCGGAGAACCCAGTGTTTCATGATAGATCAAAACACATTGAAATGAGGTATCATTTGATCAGAGGCCTAGTGTAGAGAGGTGCTCTAAAGTTGCAGTACATTCGTACAGATGAACAGATTGCATATATCTTGACCAACCCTCTGACAACATAAAAGTTCGTCTACTTTCGTGACAAGCTTAGTATGGCAGAAAATGTCTCTTTCGCTGAGACGGAGAGTTGATTTTTCTAAGCAGCATCAAGAGCCATTCTCTGCCATTCTCTTAGGAGAATGGGGACACCTGGTCCGGGACCACAGTGTGGACTCAACCTTGAGTTGAGTGATCATTCTGTTGAATGATGATATCTGGTCCTTGACCATGATATGGACCCAACTCTGCACTGGGGGGACTCAACCTTGTGTTGAGTGACCATTCTGTTGAATGGTGACATCTGGTCAGGGACCACGATGTGGACCAGTCTAGCACTGGTAGACTCAACCTAGTTCTGAGTAGCCATTCCTTGGGATGGAGGCACCTGGTTAGTTACCAAGACTCAGCCCGGGGCTGAGGGCCATTCTTCGGGAGAATGGAGGCGCTTTGTCTGTTACCAAGTATTTGACCTAGTGTCAAATTATGCAGCCTATGGCTGAGGCACCTGGTCTGTTACCAGGAAGACATTATAAGCCCTAGACCAGGTCTAGGCATGTGTAACACTCTGACCCTTAATCAGTGGGCTTTGCGATCTTCTCCAAGGCTTAGCTACCCTTGGTTAAGACACCTTAGTACCTGATCTTGGTGTCACACAAAGTCTTAGATAAAAGCATTTGTAATTCTCTCTGTTTATGATGATGTACTTTGAGTGGTGATGAAAGACCACCTTGACAACATGTGATGACCATAGGGGTACTTGAAGAAGGCTAAAGCAAAAGTCAAAATACTTAAAGACCCTTAGTACCACTAAGGTGGAAAAGTGAAAGTGCAAAAAGACCTTTAGTACCACTAAAGGCAAAAGTCAAAATTAGAAAAGAATAAAATATTATTATTTTGATCTTTTTAATTTTGGTCCACTTACAGGTGACTCAAAGGATATAAAAGAAGATCAATCCATTTCATTGTTGCACACACTTGCTCTCACAGGTATAGCTACTCTCAGGAAAAGGAATCGTTGGTGCAAAGAAAGAAGGAAGACTATCTTGTGGTTATGCCCTAGCATGGATGAGTCTAGCTAGGGCATCCACACTTATCTTGCCATCAACCCTAAACTAAAGTTTTTATTAGTCTTGCAGCACTTAGGGTTTTACCCTATCTTCCCTTCTCCTCACAACTTACTCAACCACTCACGGGCAGCTGCAATTTTCACCTTGGGCTGGCAGTCAGTCCTCTTGGCATCCTTCTTTCTCCCATGACAGCTCCCTCTCTCTTGGGCAGGGATTGGGCTCTTCATCAGACATTCGGGCAGGACCTAGTAGGGATTGGGCTAACTACCCACAGGAAACCCTAGTAGGGCTCGGGGCATCCTGCTAGGGGTCTCTAGGCACCCCAGCAAGACCTTAAGGGCTTCGGGCAGTCCCGGATATAACTCAACCAGCAGACAGAGGTTTGCCAACCTCCACCTGTAGTAGCAGAGGACTCGGCCATAGACTCGGGCTGCCTAAGCAGAACCCGAGCAGGCTAATAAACCCTTCGGGCAGGCTAATAAACTCTCCGGGCAGGCAGATCTGGGTAGAACAATAGATCCAGGCAAAGGCAGAAGAGATTCGGGCAGGGGCAGAAGATATTTCAGGTAGGCCTTATCAGTTTTCGGGTAGGCTCATTAGACTTCGTGCAGGCTTGATCAAATTCGGGCAGATCTGGATATCTGAACAACTAGGGCTTGAAACCCTAGTTTGGTTTTTCTGTGGAGAATTTGATCTTCTGTAATTGTGGTTTAACCCTGTTGGGGTTTGTGGAACTTTTTGAAGAATTTCAGTCATCTCATTTACGAGATGAATTACTAATGCTTTTGGGGNGTTCAATCTGTTGATGTGATTGATGTTGTTTACTGCACTTGTCATTTGTTTAAAGTTAGTCTGCAAAATTTTTAAGTATTCATGCTAATGCTAAAATTCAACAGGAATGCTATCTTAGCATATGTGTTGTTGTCGTATTGATTTTTGGTTTGGTTGGAGCACTCGTGATCTTTGGCACTTGCATTGGCTTTGTTTGATCACTTTTAGTTTAACATTGCCTTAGCTTGCTTAACATCCAGTTCAACATCAACAAACTACACAGTAAGCCTTTGACAGGACATCCTTTTACACCTTTAGTATAATGTTAGGTGTAAAGGAATTTGTGATCAAGCAGGGAATATGCATGATGCTTCCTTCTAGTTGGTTGATCAAAGCAAATCTTCTTCCTATCCCAAGTTGTTCTTAAGGGTGATGTTAGGATATTAGACATTAGGAGGTTGCTTAAGATGAACTTGGTCTAATGAACTAGTCAAGTTTGCTTTTGTTCTTTTGTCTCAAAAAATCACCATTCTATTTTTATACATAGGTGATTTGACGGTCCTTATAATCTTGATTTTAGCGACACTTGGTATATGTCTTGTCACCTTATTGGTCCATGATCTTTTATTTGAAGATCATGGAGGGTCATTTGTCAGGGTGTGATGTGCATGATGGCGAGTACACTGCATATAAGCCTTCTTGAATGGTAGTACAACTCTTTTATTGCTCCATGAGTGTTTCCCTTTTTGAGGGTTTTACCAGGTAAGTTTTGTTGTCTCTCTGCTTGATTTCTGCGAGTTGTTTCTTGTAGTGGTCGTTCCTATGGTTGCCTACCTGTTGATTCCCAACATAGGGAAGGAAGTGCAACCCAAACCGAGGCTTTAGAGGATATTTCTGCCCTAGTATTAAAACCCGTTTCTCAGAGCTCCATATAGAACCCCGTCTGGTTTAGGAACCAAGGCCCTCCACAAAGGTTTCCCAAAAGGAAGATATTCCAATTTTCCACTATCCAGTTTTTGATTGTTTTTTATGACAGGCATAAGCACATAAAACAACATATGAAACCTAGGGTTTTTCAGCTCTAAAGGTTTTCTACTGCATTGTTGGAGTCGATCTTGATGATAGGTTTAGAGTTTTTTCACTCCAAGCAACCCTTCTTTGGCTGCTCAGGAGTCACTTCCCTCTTTGCATCATCTTGGAGGTACGGCATATGTTCTTTTGCTGAGGGAAGGGAAGGTGAGCCCAAAAGATCTTCCTGGTAGGAAAGGCCTGAAGGGGTTTGGGAGTTTCCTGCCATAATTTTCAAAGAGAACTCTAGATTGAGCGCTCTTTTCTGCTCCATCGGTTACCACTAGATCCATATAGAGGAACCTAATATTAAGAAGGCAACATTCTGGTTAATACCTTACAATAATATATGGACCCTTCTAACAATGATGTATATTCCCTTCTCAGACTGGCCAACTCATCTTAGTACTATGCTAGTGTTTACTGTTAGCCTAGGCTCTTATTCAGCGCCTCTGGTTTGAACCTAACCTGATAATTGCTAATAAACCGACTGAAAAGTGCTGTTACGACTGAAATTTGAACCAAAAACTGAAAAATTGACAGCTGAAATTAAAAATATAAAAAACTGGGACTGATACAGGTGAACTGAATTTTTGAAACAGAAATTGGAATTTTTTTAATAAATCTAGACTACTTTGCCAGTCAAAGGAACAATAGTAAATTTATGGAAAATAGACTTGAAACAGTCGTTCTTATTAGTACTTCAGGCAATAACTTTGAGGTTGATAAAAGACTTCGAAAAGTCTCACAGACCAAATAGAAGCCCATTCTACTTGAAATAATGTATTTTCATTCTTCCTTTCCATCTCTTCTTGCACTTAATACAAGGCTTGCTGTATGAGATATTGAGACACAACTGTTATAGAAAACTGATGATAAGGGAAAGTAAAGGTAAGTTGGAACCAAAAAATAAATACTAGAAACTAGATAAGATGAGATAATTTTATTAATGTCCGACAAATGACCACAAAAGTAGGTCAATGGGACTGAGTGGTACCATGATATCAATACAAAGTGGGAGCGCTAAGGTGGCTCCTATATAAAGCAAATTATACTAGAGCATATTGTAAATATTAGCTCTAAAGCAAGAAGGAAATTATTCTTAGAAAACAATTTTTGGCTGACATAATGTAAAGATAGTAGATACTCTAAGCAAGCCCATGAGTGTGTGGTCTAGTGGCAAGCAGTGAGGTGAGTGGACTTGTATTTGGAGACCCGTGTTTGAGACCCATTGAGTGGGTGTGGAGAGGCAAGGTGCAAGTCTTGGGTGATTTTGACTACATAGAAACACCTCTCATAGCATGGCAGCTTAACCATATTAAAAAACAAGTAGAGAGAGAGACAAAACAAACAATCACAAATGCACAAGAGGTTTTACCTTGGAAACCATTTACCAAGAAAACCAACACCCAAATAGATACCTATTATTTTCTTGGCCAATCTGGCAATGCAGAGGTTGCTTGCTGCATTTTACAATGGAAAGCACCACACCTTTAAACAGGATTTATCATATTAAATTCCACAAGCCACCCAATAAACCGATTGATGGCCAAGTCAAGGTTAACCTAATCACTCTTTGACCGAGTCAAGGTTAACTTCACATTCCCCCTTTTAAACTTGACTTTGGGTAAACACCTAACCCACTCAAAGTTTATTACTAGGTATCTAAAAATACAACATGACCCCTTAAATTATATCACATAGGTCTACGTCTAGATCTTGCACCTGTGATTGAACATGCCTAAACAATGTCCTATAGTCATATGCCCATTTACATGTGATTAACTCCAAAATTCTTACTACTATATGTTTAGGATATGATGCTTGAAACATACACTTGCTTCATTTTCTGCATTCATTTTGCTCCCGATACAGGTAAATCGAGTACTTCTTAAGAGTACTTCTTCATCCTCTCTCTGCAATTTATTGTGCCATTCACTATGGCTCATAAACCTATGAACCGCCTCTTGAATTTGTGCCTCCTAGGCAATTTATAAAAACAATAGATATACATAGGTTCATGCAAGGCAAAATAATATACCAAAGGGAATAAAATCTTTTTTCTTTGTTGCTTCTACCAAAAATGCTCAAACAATAAGTGATTTGAAGTCCAACGATTCTATTACTAGTCTAATCCAAGTCTAGTGGCCCTCTCTAACCCTTGCTTCATTTAATAGATATCACCAGCGGTAGCAAAAATTCCCTTCTCTGCAAACTATAGTCCTTGCTACCAATATGCTACTGATTGCCGCCATGTCTTATGCCAATCAAAACATGGTTGATATGCCATCATGGTGGAACAACACCAACTCTCTACTAGTCAACGCTCGCAGCACTCGAGATTAGTTGGCACAAGCTTGATCTAGACAAGCTCAAGCTCTAACAATTCACTCTGATCGGTCTTCTTCATTAAGGGCTAATGCTCCACAAGGCTTAAGTATCATGATAAGATTGCTCATGTGTCAAGTGCTTTCAAATCCCTTATGGCGTTCCATCTAGGAGCCCTTCATCCTGAATAATCTTCAATTAATATGTACGAGAGATCATTGTTCCTAGCACCCCCCTCTTTAAGTGATTTTTAAATTAATCCTAAGTGCAAATCTCGGGTACTTTGGTTAATTAGTGTGATTAGTTATATTTCTTCATTGATTTTAATTAATGACTCTAAAACCTTACAAAATCCTAGGTTAAACTCTTTAATTCATCCATTGCTTTAAAGATCAATTATGAACACTTCAAAACTAAGGAGACCCTAAGTTGATGGGTTTCCATTCCATAAAATACTTGTGTTAATTAATTACATTATTACCTTAATCAAGTATCCTTTTAATCATCATCTAGAGGGAGTGCATCATATTATGGACATCATTTTACTTATTAGGCACACGATAGTTCACCAATAAACCATCTTTTAGTCAAGATGTGATGTCCCTTACCTTGTGATAGTTCCGGATGGTTGTTTGATGTCATTTAGGCATAGAATATTTTATTTTTTTATAGTGACATTTTAGATGGTATTGGTTGTTCCATGGTATTGCCCATGGTATGGAGCTTAAGAGGAAGATAAGAGGAGGGGCAACGCCTCATATGATCATTGTGTATTTTGGATTTGATCTCTTGTGGACTAGCCCGATGAACCAGAGTTTTCGTTAGGGTGTGGAAAAACCTTTCCATTGTTGGTTTGGTTTCAGTGGTGCAATATCCACCCTAGCTAAACAAGACATGAAATCCACCCGGGGTTTCCAATTGAGCTTCATTTGACAATATCAATCCAATTTGTGGTTCCGAATCTTGTTTGGGAAAATCTCTTGGGGAATCTATTCACTCATTGGGGAAGATCGAATTTCTAGTGCTTCATTTGGCATTTTATCTTCAAATTTCGGGTGCAACGATTTGTTTGGAGGATTTTCTTAGGGGTTTGAATTACTATTGTAGGTTCGTGGGCATCCAAAGGAGCCGTGCGGTTTTTGGTGGATAATCTGTGGTTCTTGAATGTTCGAATGGGCTTACTTGAGCTCCCTTGTTGCAGGCCCATGGGGGTTCGGGAAGTCATGGAGACTTGTGGGAGGGACAATCCCTTTTCATTGTTGAGCTGAGAAGAAGTCGTGGGTTTAAGTTGAAGCTGTGAAGGCTTGTGGAGGAATGTGGGCATCTTTGTGAAGGTCAGGAAAGTTTGGGGAGACCCAATCTCCCTTCTTGGTGTTCAGCTGGAGGTTGGAGAGGGCCATGGGGCCACTTTAAAGTCATCTCATCATTTGCAAGGGCCACGTGTAGTAAAAGGCATCCGTGGAGGTTGGAGAGGGTCGTGGGGCCATTCGAAGGGCCACTTCACCACTCAAACCGACAATCAGGAGTTTGGGTGGGCCGCATCACTACTTCAGGGCCAAGTTTATCATCCACAAGGCCGTGAGGAGGAGGCAGTAACCACATTAGCAGGTAATTCGAATGTTGAGGGGGATCGTGAGGTCATTTGCAGCTGGATGGGGGTGTTGTTGTGAGGCACATTCTATAGCTGCTGCCATTGTGACCAAGAGGATAGAGTACGTCGGACTGTTGGGTAAATACTGAGGACACCTCCACTCAGCTGACAGTATCAATGCCCTTGCCTTTTGCACCGAAATTTGTGCCACTACAAAGGTCTTCACTACTGCCACCAGTTAATCTTTTATTGTTTCTGCTAAATATACCAAGAAGGCACATCCTTTCTGAGTAATTTGTTGGTGGAGTAGCGTCCAGCTAGGGGCATCTTTGTTTACAATACATGGTCTTTATTATGGTCACTAGAGGAGGTATGGATTTTATTTATAACTGAGCAGTATCACTCTCGGGCCAAATTTGGAGGCTAAGAGAGCATCTGTTAGTAGCAGAGCTGTGGCATTTTCTCGGTATTTAATAGTTTGTGGTTTTGTTAGTGCTATGTAGCTGCTGTAGCAGCCATTAGAGTAATATTGTTGTGATCTCAGTTTCTATACATGTTGTCTCTCTCCCATTTATGTGTTTGAACATTGGCAATATGATTGGAAAAATATGTTCATGAGTATGTATGCAAAGTGTTTGTGAAAAATAAACTGTTTGATGACACCAGATAACCAAACAAAATTTTTGCCTATATTAGCATTGGGGATATTACACAAGAACACAAATGTAATGCCCATCCAAATATCTAGTCATGAAGAACTGCAAGCTCGATCCTTGTGAAAACTTTCACAACCGTTGTCATGAAAATCACATGTGTGATTCTACTACAATATGAGGGGTAATAGGCACCAAGCCCCAAGCACTACATGTAGATACACTCATAGAACCCATCCAGCACTGTAGCACTCTAAGATGGAGTATTGATCATAGGCTCATAGAGATTTCTGAAAAATAAATGGCATTTGTCCTGTTCAAGTGTGACTTGATGAGATATTGCTCCAGTAAGAGGTCATCCATCTCCATTGCATTCCCAATGGTCTAATCACAACCTAGGGACCGAAAGATTAATAGTGAATTTGGACACCATAGTATATCATACATGATACTTGCTTTATGATGAAAAAATCAAATTGGGAGTGATTTCACAGCAAATAAGTGGACACTGTATTTATTCATGGCCAAGATTATTGTAATTTGTGCCAAAGGTCTCTAGCTCCATTTGGAGCTCCTTGTGCCCATGATGTCCGTATCCCCATCCAAGACTTGACATTGTTTCAATTCCTTTACACCATTACCATAGATTTCAAGCCCTCTGTCCCATGCTCAAACCACTATACTCGAAATCGCTCTCCTCAAATAGTTTTGGGAGGTTGCTAGTGGATCTCCACAACAATCAGTCTTCATGGTGGCCCTGAGAGCAATCCAAACACACTCAGGCACTATAGTAGCAATAAGCAATGCTACAGAACAAGTAAGCAGGTGCGCATGGACAGATTGCTCATCACCATATCAAAATTGATCTTCCCTTTACACAAATATTGTGCACATGATCTACATCCTACGCAGATGAAGTAGCAAAACGATCTCTAACAAAACCGATCCACATAGAGCACTCTCACTAGAGTCTAGGGCTTGCCAAGGCTTTCATTCCATACTAAAAACCAAGCGGAGTGAGAGAGAGAAATCAAACTATCACAAAGGAAGCACATATGCACAAGAGATTTTACCTTGGAAACTTTTTACTGGGAAAACCAACACCTAAGTAGATATCCGTTATTTCCTTGGCTAATCCTGCTTTGCTGGTCAAACACAGGTCACTTGAGGTATGTTACAATGGGAGCTGGGAAGCACCAAGTCTCTAAATAGGTTTCATCACATCAAATAACACATACCACCCAATACCATGGGCTGGTATGCTACCTACAGTAAACCCACTAATGAGCAAGTCAAGGTTAACCAGGTCTCTAAATAGGTTAAATTTATAAACCAAAGGGACAAAGATAGGTAGTTAATGTTGATTTTTGTACCTAGGAAAGTATTTCCCTAGGTGACTTCAGCCTTATTCACTTAAAAGAGGAAATAAAGTGACCCTTGCATTAAATGACTTAAGTGGAGCATTTAATGTGATTTTAGAGATTAAAGTCTGAGTTTCATAAATTTAAGTGGGTGAAGGAAATTAATTTTTATGAGAATTTAAATGGAGCATTTATTCTCATCCCTAGATCTAATCTAATCTCAACCATTGGATTAGATGGCTCTTCACCTACCAAGTGTTTAATCAAAAGCAAAGGAAAAGGCAAAACACATTCATTCTTGAGAGAAGAGTGAAGAATAAAGAGAGCTGAAAAAGGAGGCATAGATTTGGAGGAGCTGAGCTTTTCCAGACATCACGAGATTTGAGGTGAAAGGTTTTTGTTGGGCACACATTCCAAGGTGACCGTATAGTACGGTTTTGGAGGGCACATAAATCGAGGACAGCGAGGGCACCTTTACCGAAAAGGTTGACTGCATTTATTACAGGCTGTACCCTGCACAAATTTCGAGGATGTACACAGGCCATACAACATAGTTTTCGAGGTCTGTATTGTCTATATGGATTGTACCTTTCTGCACAGTTTTCAAGGAGAATTTCAGGCATGTTTCCCGAGGCAACAAACTAATTTTTTGTGGCACAGAAATCGAGGTCGTACTGTTGCATTTATTACAGATCGCACGACACAAGTTTCTAGACAGTTTTGGCACAGTTTACGAGGACAGAACTGAGCTGTTATTTTGGCACATTTTTCAAGAAGGAAAGATGCACAAAAATCGAGACAACCTTGCACAGAAATCGAGGCAGCTTGTTGGGTCATTGACTCTGGTTGAGATAAGTTGTATTTTGACTGTAAATCATTGTCTGAATTTTTCCTAGAAGAAATAATAAAAATCTCTCTCTCTCACTGGTTTTCCCCTTGTGGGTTTTTCTAGGGCCATTGGCCAAAAACTTTTGAGTACTGTGTGTTGAATGGTGTGCATTTATTTACTTTTTGTCCATGAAAAGATTGAAGTTACAGCAGTGTTTTTAAGTCTGAAATTTATGACTTTCTAGCCTTTTATATTTCTGGGTTTGGCAATAAACTGAGACATTTTTAACTTCTAAACCAGAGGCTGAAACTTGTGGAAAACTTACATGGTATTAGAGCTGTTACCAACTTTTTTGTACCATAGTTGGGTTACCCGAGGAGTCGCCGGTTGACAAACATGACCAATGTTGGATTCCAGTGTATCAGTTGATTCGTCTTTATGTTTAGCCAATTTTGGCTAGCCATTTTTTTATTTGAATAATTTTGACCATGGCCCCGCGGGGTTTGTAATAAAATGTGCTAGTAGGGTGTTTTGAGTGGTTTGGTCTCCTAAGACATAGAATTTCAACTAAGGTATTCCAGGGAGTTTTTTGCCCTGTATAATAGCCGAGTATAATTGACGAGGTTTTCTCCCGCTTCCTCCAAAGCTGGAATGCTCGATTTTGAATTCTGGGCCTTGGGGGGTTATTAGAGTCCAACTAAATATATATAAACCTACTAGGCATTGTTAGAATAGAGCATGGTCATGTCCTAAGTCACTAGGACCCTCAAAATTTTTTTGAAAATTTTTACCGGATGCGTCAAATTTTTTTTTTTATAAATTTTTCCCGAAGTTTTTAATTAAATTTTTCTATAATTTAAATGGAAAAATTCAATTTGTAATAAGTTAGTCATCCGGAACCCGAATTCAGTGATTGAAGACTCTAACCTTAAGCCAAAAATCATTCTTGATCGGCCAGCTAGTCAGATCCAACTTTCAGATCATCGTTCGGACACATAACGCATATTTTCTCAAAAAAGTCATTTTTGGGGAAAAAAATGATTATTTAATAAAAAATGGTTATTTTGGAGAAAATCCAAAACTCTCCAAATTAATCCAAATTCAGTGAAATGAAATGCAGAATGACATGTCAATGGGCATTTATGATGATTGGAGTTATCATAACTCAGCTTCAGTCAGCATTCAGTGAGCATTAAAGATATATTTAGTTAACGGTCTTGTCATCTCCAGCTAAACTCCTGAATTGGATGAGATGGAGAGCACTCATTGGTTTGATGATTTGATCGAGGCAGGAACTGGTGATTACACTTATGATCTATTGACAGTAGCTCCTCCTTACCTAGCTCACACCTTCACCTACTTGCTCACGCCCCTCTCTTCATGCTCACGCCCCTCTCTCCTCATGAGGGCATCATCACACGTGTGGGTCCATCTGTGCATTGGTTTCTATGCTTAGGGTTGGAGTGGGGGTGCCTTGCCTAGGTGGAGGCTTCCCCTCACTCTTAACTCCTCAGCTTCGGTTTTCAGCTCTCAGTTGTGTGTCGAGCCGGTTAGGTGTGGTTTTCTGGTTTTGGTTCTTCTCTCATCGTATAAATAGAGGCTTCTTTAGCTCTATTGGGATGGATTTTTGTGTAGAGAAACTCTGTCCAAACTTTGTAAATTGCTTGTAGCTTTATGCAACCGTGGAATAAATTTAAGGCTTTGGAGGCTCATATGGTTTGTTAATTGTGGATGAATGCTCTTGACGGATGAGGTGATTGTGTTCTAATTCTCATTTTTCATGCTTATTTTGGTTAAAAGATTTATGCTTTAGAAGGCTTCTGTAAGCATGTAAGAACAATTATTTGTGGTCTACAATTTAATTGTTTATGTCTTTACTTTTAGAAATTGAAAGTAGCATTGTTTATTCAGTCATATTCCATGCTTTTTTACATTTCAATTTGTGAAACATACATGATCTAATCCATCTTTTGGCAAGTATTCGAGTTGAATTTTTGCAGATTAGTCCATCCAACCAAGAAGGAGTTCGAGCTCAGCTGCATCCTCTTCTCTTGGAGTCAAGTGCAACTTCTGGAAATTTCAAGCTTTAAGGAATCCAAGCATCATCAAGAAAATCTACAGGTTTGAGTGTTTTTTTTTACTTTCATTCATCTTTCAAGTTAAAAATTTCTACATTTTTGGGTTGAGGCAAGGTTTGGGCTAAAGTGAACATTCATTCACCAAACTGTATGGCCTTGTTGGCTGTCCCGTCTTCAATTTGCAGCCCTCTTTCACTTTTTATTGCAGCCCTTTCTTCTCCTCTTTTGCTGCCCTCTTTTGCCATTTTTCCTCACTTTTTGCGGCCCTCTTTTTGCCTAAATTTGCAGCCCTATTCACCCTTTTTTGCAGCCACTTTTTGTGCCTTAGTTTCAGCCTTCTTCCTCACTTTTTGCAGCTCTCTTTGTCCTTTTTGCAGCTCCTATTTTACTTTTATTTTTCAGCCTTCTTTGAACTTACTTTGCCCTCTTTTTCACTCTTTTATCTTCTCTTTTCCATAGCTTTTTATTCTTCTGGTTTTGGTAAAGGTTGGGTTCATATTTTGTCATTAAGTTTATAGATCTAGTTTCATTTGTTTTTTGGACTAACACCATAACGAGTTAGTGTTCAACGCTCTTATTTTCAGGCAGGTGAAAGAGAGTCCAAGGGCCTTAAGAAAGCAAGGAGCAAGCAGTGAGCAAAAAGACCAAAACATCTCCCTCCTCTTTTTTCCCTTTCTCACCTTTGCTCATTCAAGAAGAAATTGAACACAGCAAAAGATTGTAAAAAACTTAATAAAGAGCGAGTGGGATTACCAGTGTTCCATGGGGATGCGCCTCCCAGGGTCGGGGGCTCGCCCCCCTACGCTTCCCACGCCCCGGGGGCTGGGGGGCTCCATGGGAAACGTTTCCCAGCGCCCCCCTTTCTGCGAAACTTGGGGAAACGCGGGTCTAGGAATTTCCCGGATTGGGGGGCTCCCACACACCCCCTCCTGAAAATGGGGGGCTTCGACAGGCCCCCACTGCCCTCGATTTTTAAATTTTTTTACTTAAACAGGAAATGGTTCATCTTAAATTTTAGGCTTTTACATTGAATGGTCATTTAAAACGAAATAGAAACAAATAAAAAGAAACAAACATCGATATGATATGCTTGGCTATAACGATTACATTGAATTACACTAAATTCTTCGGGAACATAAGCATGCTAGTATGCAAATGGTGATGGGATGAGGAATTGACATGTTTATATGTTGGGGTTCATATTTTTATTATTTTTCTTTTTTCTTTTTTATAATTTTAGAGACCAACCCCCCTATGTTAGGGACCCTGACGCCTCCCTGCCCCCCCGTCCCCCAAAATTCCCTAAAATTTTGGGGTGTCTCTACATGTCCCCAATGTGCGTTTCCCCGCTCCCACGCCCCCCCGTCCCGGAAACTTGGTGGAACATTGGGGATTACGGCTCCCACACCCCTCTTCCCCCATTTGGGGGAAGCTTGTATCGTCCCATTGTCATGCTTTTTTTTTTCCTTTTTGCTTAATAAACTGCTAATGATAGAATATGATAGGATAATTGCATAATCATAAGTAAGGTAGTTCATGTTTTGATTAGTTGATTATCCATAGAAGATGAAGTAAAAATGATGATTTGATTGTTTACTCATACATTGTATAATTTATTTACTGTTTACTTACCCCCTTGCTTTCCCGATTAGGGCCCTAAAAACCCTGAAAGAGACTCTTGGGTAGTTAGATCTTTATTTTTTTTTTGTTTCATTCAAGTTTAACGAATTAATTAAGTCTCTTGAACTTGCAGTAACACAAGTCAAGAGCACTCTCTATCGGAGAGCATACTTAGAACTGCATACCCTTGCATTAGGCATCTTAGATTAGCTAAGTCTCTTGAACCATTGTCATAAGACAGGGTCAAGAGCACTCTCTGTCGGAGAGTCTTAATCAATTAATTTAATAAAATTTGCAACGCACACCCCCTAATTAATTAACTTCGTTTTCTCCTTGCCGGAGTATGCTCTGGCTGACCTCAAAATCGGAGTACCCAGAAACGACATTGGATTCCTAATCTTGCAAGAAAAACATAATAAAATTTAAAACCCCGTAACCAACGCACCAGCGTTGTAGGGAATTTTCTAAAGTACTTCTTAGTAGAGGTGTCGGAATCCTCGCCGTCTAAGCTTCTCAGCTAGCTGGTCAATCTCTGCGATATCAGCCTGGGATACTGGGCGGGCCCGACATGTCTTCAACGGATTGAACTTGGAATATTCTCCCGGCTTTTTGACAAACCTTCGTTGACACCCTAATCAAGAGCACTTAAAATTCTTAAAATCTACCAAGAGCACTTGCACAACCTAATATTCACTAGTTTGATTTCTAGACTTGTTATTTAATTCTTTGCGCATTTTAGTATTTTGACTCCACAAGGCACTGGTCTTTTTTTAATCTGCATAATTATTTTATTTTGATCAATTGTCTGTGGCCTGTTATAATTTCTATCTGTGAATGCATAATTAACAAAGTTTGGAATCATTACTTATCTTTTAATCTCTTGTTAGCAACGTGGATTGCTCTGATTTATGTGTCAAACTCATAATAAACAAACACCTTTAATCACAATAACTCCTAAACAACATCCATCCGCATCCGCAACCAATTAAAACACTTTAACCACATTGAGCCTTAGAAAACTCTTTTTGTTAGGGACTACCCCCCTTGGCTTCATTAGGAGTTAGCCTAAACGAAGGAGCTAAGGAGTAGGTGACAGTACCTAGCTCTGTGCTTTCCCCCAAGGTCACACCTCTCCCACTTTCCTAAGTGAGGAGACAGCTTTCGGAAAGTTTCTGCTGCTGGTGTGCAATCGACGGACAACAAGAGCTAAGTGGGGTAGGAAACTAAGTTTTGTAGACAAAAAAGTCATTTCCAGAATTCAGAAAAACTCTTGTGACAGTAGCACCATTTTGTTGAAACTTGTTCTTTGAGAAAAATGTCTTCCGCCAGACTGAGAATGGAGGATAGGCTAGATGGTGAAAGTTTTTGAAAGTTTCCCCAACCCGGTTTCAATCCTTTAGGCTTCTTTGCATTGTTTAATGCTCAACCCTTCAATGCATAAATTTTATAAAAAATTTAATTTGACTGAAACTCATGTGAAACTTTTTCTCAATTTCAAACAATTCAAAAATTTTCTTTTGACTGGAAAATTTAAATGCTCAGAAAAATTTCAGACATTCTCACACATGAAATTAACATGCTTGTTTTTGACCAATGGTCTAGGACAAAACCCCTAAGGGAAAACCTATTTTCTGAGTGAGAGATTTTATTTTTCTTTAGCAAAATTACAAGAATAAAAATTAACAATACTTATCAATTTCCAGTCTCAAAATTTGAACCCAATGCTGAAACTCCTTTCTCGGAAAACATGCCAAAATAGCCTCGAAATTTGTGCTGGATAATTGCTGTATGGACAACAATTAATATTATGTACCTTGCCTCGAAAACTGTGCCACTAAACTGCTATATGGAATGGAAATTTAATTCTGTACTTTCACCTTGGGAAACGTGCCAAAACTGTACCGTACGGATTCTGACAGCCGTACCTTGAAAAACGTGCAGGAATTTAATGTAGTCGTACTGCTGTACGAAAATGTCAGACTGCCCTCGAAATTTGTGTCAGACCGTGCTATTGTACGGATTCTAGAAATATGTGCCTCTTCTCAATTTCTGTGCAGCTTTCTCGATTTCAGTGCCACCCTCATAAATTCTGATCTGCTCCTCGATTTTTGTGTTGGGGAATGTCTTCTCTCTCCTGGTTTTGAATTCTCTCCAAAACCCTCACTTTTCTTCTTTCTCCCTCTCTTCAAAAATCTCTCCTGAAGATGAACACAATGAATGAACTTTTGCCTTGCCCTAGCCTTTTTGTTCATGGTAACTTCCCTTGTCAATCTAACAGTTAAGATTAGATTAGATGTCGGGTTCACATTAAAAGCTCCATTAAATAAAAATTAAATGACATTTAGTGCACTCATGTCATTTAATTAGTTGAGCAACCGCATTTTTCTATTTAATCACTCACTTAACTTTTAAATGTGAACTTAGGAAAATACCCACTTAGCTTTTAAATGTGAACTTAGGAAAATACCCACTTAACTTTTTAATAAAGTCACTTTAAAAATATAAAGTGCATCTCACTTCATTAAATGCACAAAATGACTAGGAGTCAGATTTAAGTGTCCTTGTCCACCCCAAGCTATAACTCTAGGTGGAGAAACACTTCCTAGGTAACATTTCAACAGATGGGGCAGGGAACTTTGTCCCATGGAAGGCCCGAATATTACTTGTGTTGAAGGAAAATGAGCTGTGGGATGAGGTAGTCAATCATACTGTCATTCTCAGTGCTACTACTGATCCAGTAGCATTGGTTGCCTTTGAGAAGGACATTAAGGCCAGGAGGATTATCCTAGATGCTGTTAAATACCATGTTATTCCACAAATTTCAACGAAGGTTCGTGCACATGAAATGTGGAGTGCTTTGACCAGATTGTTTCAGAGTTCTAACAAGAATAGGAAGATGGTTTTGAGGGAGAAGCTGAAGAGTATCAAGATGGTCAAAGGAGAGGTTTGTATGGCTTATCTTACTAGGATCTCTTAGGTGAGAGATGAGCTTGCTGCAGTTGGGGTGGTTGTTACTGGTCCTGAGCTAGTGCGAACATCCTTGAATGGGGTGACACAACCTTGTGCTGTGTTTGTACAGGGTTTGGTGGCTAGGGAGAACTTATCTTCATGGGACAGGGTCTGTGACGATTTTGTTCAGGAGGAGACTCGGAGGAGTCTTTTACAGTGCAGTGCTTCTACTAGTAGGGAGGATGAGGAGGATGCGGCCTTGACAACGAAGGGGAAGAAGAAGAACAAGAAGGGTGGGGCCAAGCAGTAGGATGGGCAGAAGAAGGATCTGAGCACTGTAAAGTGCTTTGCATGTCATAAGATGGGACACTATGCTGGGTAATGTCCGAACAAGAAAAAGAAGAAGTAGCAGCAGACAACAGCTTCAGCGGAGGTCGATGACTTTGCAGCGAGATTTCAGAGTGAGTTTTCTCTGTGCACTGGGCATATTGATAGAGAGAGAGCATCTATTATCACCAGTGTGGATGTTGATAGACAGAGGGAGTTTTCCTTGGTGACAGACCATTCTTACAGTGCATCTGCTTCCAGCACTTGGTATATTGATAGCGGAGCCTCGAGCCACATGACAGGTGCTCGTGAGGTGTTCTCCGAGCTTTCACAGACAGAGACGGATGTGGAGGTGGTGTTGGGAGATGACTTAGCAGTCAGAGTTGTTGGGCGTGGGACCATTACCTTTCAAAGGGAGTCCATGAGTCCCGTGGTGTTGAGAGATGTATTATATGTACCTGGGCTGAAGAAGAACATGGTGTCAGTTTCCATGATCGAGGATCAAGGTCTTGGGGTGTCCTTCCTAGATGGACATGTGAATATGTTTCCCAAGATTGCAGGACCATCTGCTTCAGTTGCCATTGGAGTTAGATGCGGGAAACTGTATAGGCTCTTATTTCAGACTCAGCATGCCTTGGCACATAGCAGCGACAGTGAGTTTTGTGAGCTTTGGCATAGGAGGATGGCTCACTTGCATCATCCAGCTTTGGGGTTGTTGAGACATATGGTTATAGGTTTTATCGGAGTTCAACACAGGGCAGAGTGATGTGTGCAGGGGGTTTGCTTTGGGAAAGTACACCAAGACTGCTTTTCCGAGCAGTGATAGCAGGTTAACAAGGACTCTTGACTTGATACATTCAAAATTGTGCGGACCGATGTCTTTGGTTTTGAAGCGAACAATTATTCGCTTACACAATAATTACCAAAATATCTGGAATATCGGATAAGCCATAGGGCAAATGTATATTAATGGTTGTATAGATAAGATAATGGATTATTTCAATGGTTGATGACTCGCCTATTTAAATAAGGTTTGGGGAGCTGTGACTTGAAAGGTCATGTCCTTTCAATATTATAGTTAATTATGTTTTATTATTAGTTATTTAATATTATTTTTATGTTCGTTACAGGTTTCCTTGAGAGGATACGAGTATTATGTGACATTCATTGATGACCATTCCAGGAAGACCTAGATCTATTTTCTGAAGAGCAAGAAGTCTGAGGAAGTCTTGCAGAGGTTCCAAGAGCTTAAAGCTTGTGGAGAACCAAACAGGGAGGAAGATCCGAGTTCTCAAATCGAATAACGGGGGTGAGTATACCTCCAAAGAGTTTGATGGATATTGCAGACAGGAGGGTATCAGGAGACATTTGACAGTTCCTTATACTCCAGAGCAGAATGGAGTAGTGGTGAGGAAGAACATGCCTATTTTTGGAGCAGCCAAAGCTATGTTACATGATCGGTCTCTTCCTTTCTTTCTCTGGGATGAGGCTTGCAACACAGCTGTATATCTTCAGAACAGGAGTCCCCATTGTGCCGTGGGGAACATGACACCTGAGGAGTGTTTTCAGGCAAGAAGCCTGATGTATGCCATTTTCGGATATTTAGTAGTTTGACTTACTCTCATGTCCCTTTTGAGAAGAGGACAAAGTTGGAGCCCACTACAGAGAAGGGCATCTTTGTGGGTTATGATGAGACTTCGAAGGCCTTCCGTATTTACCTTCTATCTCAGAGGAAAGTTGTTGTGAGAAGGGATGTGAAGTTTGAGGAGGAGCGGGCCTTCAGGAAGTCGAGAGAGTCAAAGCAGGGAGAGCAGCAGGTTCCTGCACCTCAGGTAGTTACACAGGTACCATCAGTGCAACAGACAGGATCACAGGTTTCCGGGGTTACTGGACCACATAGTGTAGGCACAGGTTCACTAGTTTCAGTGATTCAACCAACAGGGTCTTCAGGGACAAGTGATGAGTCTACGATTACAGGTACACCATACAGAGCATCAGGATCACAGAGTTCTCCAGTTGTTGGTACACCAGCTATTGGTTCACAGGTTACTGGGGTTTCTAGCTCTTGTAGTTCTTCAAATGAGGAGATGCCAGTGTGGGAAGAACCTTCAGGGAAGAAGAAGCCTGATTGGCTTCAGGAGACCTTAAAGGAAGCTTAGAAGTTTGGGACACCTAGGGAGTCGGTGAGGGCTATCGAGATGCCTGACAGATTGGGCATGCTGTTGGTGGCCAGTACACGTGATTTTGAGCCTTCTACTTTTGAGGAGGCCTCCCAACATCATGTTTGGCGAGATGCCATGATGGATGAGTACCATTCCATCATGAAGAACGATGTGTGGGAGATAGTTCCGAAACCTGAGGGGAAGTCAGTGGTGACAGCACGAGGAGATGAGCTTTTCTAGACAGCACGAGATTCGAGGTGAAAAGTTTTTGTTGGGAACACATGTTAATTTTGTACCTAGGGAAGTGTTCCCCTAAGTGACTTTAGCCTTAGTCACCTAGTGAAGGGAATTAAAGTGAACCTTGCATTAAACGGACTTAAGTGACAGTTAATATAACTTTACAGCATTAAAGTCAGTTTTTGATAAATTTAAGTGGGTGAGTGAAATTAATATTTTAGAAATAAAATATGAGCATTTAATTTCAACCGTCGATCTAATTCATTCTTAGTCATTGGATTAGATGCCTCTTCACCTACCTAGGTTTATGGACAAAAAGCAAGGAAAAGGCAAAAGCATTCATTCTTGTGAGAAGGAAGAAGAGAGAAGGGCACGATTTTCGAGACAGCCTGCTAGAGAAGATTTTGGTGGGCACAAATATCGAGGAGCATTAAATTCTTGCACAGATTTTGAGGAGGTATGACATCATTTAATACAGTACACAAATTTCGAGGAGAACGTACAACCTGCATTTAATGTTGGCACAGAAATCAAGGAGCAATGTATGGTTCTGTAAAGTACAGATTTGGCACTATTTTTGAGGTAATTTTTAGGCACAAATTTCGAGGAAAGGTACAACATGTTTCTCGAGGAAGCATCAGTAAATTTATGGCATGGATTTTGAGGTGTACGACTGCATTTATTATAGAGCATACAATACGGATTTTGGGTCAGTTCGACACAAAAATCGAGAACAACAGTTTGCTGTTCATGCACAAAAATCGAGGAAGGAAGAGCATTGATTTCTAGGCACAGTTTTCGAGATTGGAATTGCACGAAAACCGAGGCAGTTCTTGCACAGAAATCGAGGCGGCTTGCTGGGTCATTTTTTTGGGTTGAGATGGGTCATTTCACTGTAAATGAATGCTTGATTTTTATCTTGAAGAAATAATAAATTCTCTCTCTCTTTGATTGGTTTTCCCCTTGTGGGTTTTTCTAGGGCCATTGGCCGAAAATTATTGTGTTCTGTGTGTTGAATGTCGTGCTGATATTTATTTTCTGTCAGTGAAAAAGAGTAGTTACATCAATGTTTTAAAGTCTGAAAAATTAATGTTTATTTCCAGCATTTTATTTTTTGAGAATTTAATAAATAGTGACGATTTTTACTTATAAACTGGTGGTTGAAAACTAGTGAAAAATCTACATGCTATCTGTTACCTCCTAATTTTACAGGGGTATCCACAGCAATGGCACTTATGTTGATCAACTTCATTTACATTTCAAGATTTCCAGGTACAGAATACACAGATGGTCATGAAAGTAATGGAGTTGGAGATATTTTATACGGTTCAGAGCTCTGAAGGACTCCTTGAAAAACTTTTCTCTGCAGTTTATATTCGATTTCTCGTCTTGTCTTGAACTGAGAAGAGGACACTATACTGACTGTTCTTTGAAGTCTAAGGTCTGGTATCCAGAATAATCTACCAAAGCTTCAAGAAGGGATTGGGCAGCCAGATCTAGAGGTGGCATTTCACATGTTGGCATTATAAACAAGCTCAGATGCTGATCTCCTTGTCATGAAAGCTGCAGCAGAGGTATTCAGGTTTCAAGAACATTCAAAACAATAAGCAGGAGTAGCACGTTGGTTGCTTCTGGGTTTCTTCTCTTTGTTTCCTACAAATTCACCGCCCCATCCATATTGCAGATCCATCCAAGTGCACTAGAACATGGAGGAATACCTTTGGTTGCATGTTGTTTCTCTGCTGCAGAGCATACTGCTGTTTCAATCATTGTGCACATTTATCATACAACTGACACGTAGAAATTGATTGAAACTTTGGAAATGGGTGTTGACTCAGTAATGGTTGATGGTTCACATCTTTCTTTCAGTGAGAATGTTTCATACATGAAATATATAACAACCATGGCCCATGTGAAGGGTGTGACAGTGGAAGCTGAACTAGGGCGATTATCAGGTGCAGAAGATAATATAACAGTTGAAGAGTATGAGGCAAAGCTTACAGATCTAGCTTGGGCTGAGGAGTTCTTAAGTCAAACAGGAGTTGATGCTTTTACAGTATACATTGAAAATGGCTTAGGGAAAGGAGATATTGAATGCAAGTGAAAGATTTCAATTCTACCAGAAAGACATGGGTAGTGCTCGATGGTGAAGTTGCAGCCATGTTTTACAGGAAAAGAGAGTTTTGACTCGGATGCAAAACTATATGAAAAGGTTTTGTATACAGGTGAAGAGTGGCATTCATTACTAGCAGAGGTGTTTCCTAATTTAGCTGATTGTCAAAAACAATTTGAAGACCAAGCTTAGCTCTTGTTATGTGTGTAAATGCGGGGCTCATAGATAAAACTATTGATCATTTTCTACAGTTGATTGATGCATAGTTTTAAAAATCGGAATCGGACTCGGAATCTGTCGAGGGTCAACTCGGAATCGGAATCGGAATCGGTCATAAATTGGCCGATTTGAATTTAATGATTCGGTTTACTAAAAAATACATCAAATATTAAAATTTTAAAGAAAAACAACATTTTCAAGATTTTAATCCATGATTCCAAAGCAATAGAGACAAAATATCTAAAGTATGCTCATGTATATACTATATAACATATAAGAGTGAATATTTTAAAATTGCACAAAGTGTATTGTGCAATACATATGTAGGAGACTAGGACTAGGAGACTGGGACTGGAACAAAATAAATAATCTATGAGGCCTATAGGTTACCTATAGACTATATGGCATGTAGAATCCAAAATTCATGCTAGATAGTTAACTACATGCTACATAGTCAATTGTCATACATGATCAACTACATATTATATAGCCCACTGCCCCCATAGTTGCCCCTCACTGACATAGTCACACTATTTGCAAATTGCTATTGCTGCAGCGTTGCTCCACAATGAGAATAGGCATAGGGAAATAGAGAGTGAGGGGGGGGGGGTTTCAACAAGTATACTTAAGCCATAGGGTTAGTTTAGGTTAGGAAAAAGCAAGGCAAACAATGAAATTTCTGTGTTTTTTCAAGTCTGCAGACCCCCCATGTCTGAGAGTAACAAAAATCTGAGTAAAAAGATTTAGTAAAACATAAATCGGCTGATCGGACTGGTTTTTTACATAAATCGGCTGATTGGACCGGTATTTTACATAAATCGGCCGGTTTGGAACCAAACCAGTCGACCGAACCGATTTCCAAACCGATTCGATTTGGTTTGCCTTCAACTCGGTGAATCGGTCGATTCCAAAACCGATTTCACCGATTTTTAAAACTATGGATTGATGATAGTAGGCTGCGAATTATGGTGAGGAAGCATTATATGGTTCAAGTGAGGAGAATACTGCTGCATTGGAGTTTTTTGTAGCAGTAACAAACACAGAAGACCAGTCAACAGAATCTTTATTGTCCTTGGTTATTTGCAAGTTAGGCAGATTATCAGAAACAGAGGTTTCTACCATGAGGAAAGAGCTCGTGCAAAACTTTTTTCCTGATGATGCATTCGCCCTAGGTGCTCGACTGTACGTGGAGACACCCCGTCCATGTTCACCATTTGCATCGCAGAAAATTCATCATTTCCGGAGATGGCACCTCCAACATACACAACAGAGGAAGATCTGGTTAACGAACTGTTTGGAAGTCAGACCAGCAGTAAAGAGCATGTTTCTAAGGATTCCCAACATGTTGTGGGTGTTAATCAACTATTAGAGTCGGTTCCGAACTGACAGCAAGAGAGATTTCTTGTGGATTAAATGGTGATTTTTGCTGGCAGCAGAGACAATGGAGCAGCTCACGGGATGAAATCGTGGAAGAGTCCACGTTCTTTTGACAGTTGATAGAGTTCACCAAACATGCGACAGAAGTTAAGTTTTATTCAATTCGTATCTTACGGGCAATTGTTCACGCCAATGCTACAGCATGGAGCTCGATGGCCGCCAAGAAGTTGACAGCCGATTACAGATTGCATAGTTATCATGCTGATTGCTGGGCCGATGGGCATCTTTTGGAAAAATTAACTAGCTTGTCCATGCGTTGTTCAATCGTCCTTTGCAACCAGAGGTAGCAGCCGAGTTTTCAGCTGAGGATCAAATTGGGCCTGGAGTATTGCAGCAGTGCATGTGTCGTGGGAACTTGGAGTTTCAGCGCTCCAAAATTTTCGTGAGATATTCATGTGATGGCTGAACTTGTTTCTTTTTAGATTTGGGTGATTCTGAGTGGACCCATGTTTACAATATGGCATTGGCAATTGGAAGAAATCGGCCGGTGGAAAGCATCAACCATTAGCAGCCAATCGCTTGGAGTTTGGTTTGACCTCTTTTGGGCACTTTGGGTTAACGCAGCTGATTAATGACCACATATCTCTGTAACATTCGAATGATCCAAGTATCATTTTTATCAAGCTGTCAACCGCATCTTATGTGGAAATGAGATGGGGCACAGTGGTTTGTGGATAATATAGACATTAAATTTGTAGGAATTGACTATCTATCAATTGCGGCATACTATGATTTGATTCCTTCACATAGAGTATTCCTAAAAAGCAAGGAAATCATTTTGGTAGAAGGCTTGAAGTTAGATGACATCAATCCAGGGGCTTATTCATTACATTGTTTGCCCCTAAGATTGCTGGGTGCAGAGGGATCACCAATAAGATGTATTTTGATGGACTAGATTCTTATGTGATTTTGTATGTGCCAGCGAAGAACAAATAGAAGGTAAAATTTTAGTTAAGTGGGTGTTCCTTAAAATAAAGTGTTAGTTCCACTTTATTTCTAGTTAGGATTTTCTTTAGTTAAGCAAAGTATGATCTAATAGTTATTTAGGGAGAGAAAAGTGGATCTCAAACCACTTTCTCCTTATTATTATTTTGTTTTTTTCCTATTTTCATTTTTTAGAAATAAGAGCCTTTTTTGGCCTATAAAGAGATGAGCCCCTTTCTTTGTAAGGATGGAAAATTTTGCGGCTGGGAGGATTTTTCCCTAGAGTTAATAAAGAAAATCATGTTGAGTTTTTGGACATGTTGGGTTTCTTTGTCATAGTTTTGTGTTTTCATGAGTTATAGATCAAGCCAGCATAGAGGGCTAACAATCTACCACGTTGGGTAAGCATTTGCAGCTGCCAAGTTGCTTGTCGCAGTTATGTTCTTGGAGGTTTGGGAGTAATGGAAAGTAGTCAGTTATACTTCCATTCTCCTTGCCTTTGATTATGGAATGGACCAGCTTAGTCTCCTTTCTGCGAAACGCAAAGCCTTTCTGAGTCCCCTTCTAACTCCATTTACCCTTCTGGTACTGGCACTGGCCTTCCCTCAAGGACTGATCCTCCCTTCCCTTCTTGCCCATCAATCCGAATCATTTTCTTTTTGCTACCCGCGTTTCACTAAGGCAACCTCTTCAGATCACCTTGCCCTCAGTCGCATCTGCCTTAGCGATCCTAACTTAGGGAGACCCCCCTAGAGCTGGAGAAGAGCCAGCCTGAAGCGAGGAGAGAGGGGTGTGGTGACATTGGCTTCTCTCTCGAGAGTTGTCGTCGGGTCGATGCGCCCACAGTTTGGTCTTTCATCACTCGCATGCCAATTCCGGGCGTCGTTGCCGGGGACAAAGTCCTGTTCCCGGATTTTGAAGACTATGCTTCATTGACTTTTGTGGGACATTACATTGCAGATTCTTCCTCTCACATGGCGACTCCACGAAGGGACAGAGCCCTTGTCCTTTTGCATATTTGAAGATCTGATTGGGTGTAGAGGTGAGCACACTCATCAGAAGGCTTTCAAGCTCACCTTGGCGACTCCACAAGTTTGGTATGAGGTATGATTAAACACGTTTTTCAAATTAAGTACCTCATTGTTTGATTTATGGAAGAACCGTGGGATATTTGGCATGATGCTTACAACCCATTGGATTTCTCAAAAGTCCATGGATTTCCTAATCAGTGCTACGATTCTGAGGAGGTGCATGACATTCTTCCCGAATTTTATGGAAATGATTGTGTTTCAGTCACCCATCATATTGCCTCTTTCTGCAAACTGGTGGCTGATTTTAATGTTCATCATGAGGATGATATTATGATCGTTTTTGCCATAACTTTGGTAAATAATGCAATGACTTGGTTCTGTGGTCTGTTGGATGAATCCATAGATTCAGTGGCAATTTTTTTTGAGAGGTTTCTCCTCCGTTGGCATGATGGGACAGTAGATGAGATTGAGCAGCTTGCTAAAGAATATGATGCCGTCATCCCTAGGCTCCATCCTTAGCTTAAAGAACAGATCATTGACGATCTGAGTGAGGGAGTATTACAAGAACCCTTGGTTGAAGACGTTACTGAAGAGATCCTAGATAGAGCTGTAATAGAAAATGTGAAGCTGTCCCAAGTTTATGAACAGTTTCCTAATGAAAAGCTAGAGCTGCCTCAAGTTCATCACATTGAAGGTAATACTATTTTTTTTGCAGATCTGCTGGAACAGTTTGACAATGAAGGGTTGTATCTGAGCCCTATCAACCAGTGGATAGAGGCTTCTTGTGCGCGGTTTGATTTTGCTTGGTATAATCTCTTGTTGCCTAACAGTCTGATGTTTCAATTCAGCTTTATTCATGAGCAGACTGCAAGGCATAGTTATCTTATGATGAACGTATTTTTGTTTCTTTCATTGACCAAGCTCAGAAAAAAGAAATTTGGCATGGATAAGATGCTGGAATGGCTTCATTGGTTGTATGCATACACCTAACGTATGCTAGCTTCATGTTAAGTTAGTGTAGGTAGGAAGAAAAATAAGCTCTTCCATGAGCATTTAAATTTTCAGTATATTCTTCTTTGTTGTGTAATAAAGTGTGGGATGTGAATGAAGCCATCCCATCACATTTTTCTTTCAGTTTGGGTCTGCGAATGCTCAGAGAATCTGAGGTTCTCGCATGCTCTCTCCGAGAGCATGTGTCCCCCATGGAGCCAAATGTTACCTCCTGATTTGACAGGGGTATCCACAGTAATGGCACTTATGTTGATCAACGTCATTTACATTTCAAGGTTTTCGGGTACAGAATACACAGATGATCATGAAAGTAATGGAGTTGGAGATATTTTATACGGTTCAAAGCTCTGAAGGACTGCTTGAAGAACTTTTCTCTGCAGTTTACGTTCGATTTCCTGTCTTGTCTTGAATTGAGAAGAGGACACTATACTGACTGTTCTTTGAAGTCTAAGGTCTGGTATCCGGAATAATCTACCAAAGCTTCAAGAAGGGATTGGGCAACCAGATCTGGAGGTGGCATTTCACATGTTGGCATTATAAACGGGCTCAGATGTTGATCTCCCTGTCATGAAAGCTGCAGCAAAGGTATTCAGGTTTTGAGAGCATTCAAAACAATAAGCAGGAGTAGCACGTGGGTTGCTTTTGGGTTTCTTCTCTTTGTTTTGCTACAAATTCATTGCCCCAGCCATATTGCAGATCCATTCAAGTGCACTAGAACATGGAGGAATACCTTTGGTTGCATGTTGTTTCTCTGCTGCAGAGCATACTGCTGTTCCAATCACTGTGCACATTTATCATGCAACTGACACGCAGGAATTGATTGAAACTTTGGAAATGGGTGTTGACTCAGTAATGGGTGATGGTTCACATCTTTCTTTCAGTGAGAATGTTTCATACATAAAATATATAACAACCATGGCCCATGTGAAGGGTGTGACAGTGGAAGCTGAACTAGGGCGATTATTAGGTACATAAGATAATATAACAGTTGAAGAGTAAGAGGAAAAGCTTACAGATCTAGCTTGGGTTGAGGAGTTCTTAAGTCAAACAGGGGTTGATGCTTTTACAGTATACATTGAAAATGGCTTAGGGAAAGGAGATATTGAATGCAAGCGAAAGGTTTCAATTCTACCAGAAAGACATGGGTAGTGCTCAATGGTGAAGTTGCAGCCATGTTTTACAGGAAAGAGAGTTTTGACTTGGATGCAAAACTATATGAAAAGGTTTTGTATACAGGTGAAGAGTGGTATTCATTACTAGCAGAGGTGTTTCCTAATTTAGCTGATTGTCAAAAACAATTTGAAGACCAAGCTCAGCTCTTGTTATGTGTGTAAAGGTGGGGCTCACAGATAAAACTTTTGATCCTTTTCTACAGTTGATTGATGATAGTAGGCTGCGAATTATGGTGAGGAAGCATTATATGGTTCAAGTGAGGACAATACTGCTGCATTGGAGTTTTTTGTAGCAGTAACAAACACATAGGACCAGTCAACAGAATCTTTAGTGTCCTTCGTTATTTGCAAGTTAGGCAGATTATCAGAAACAGAGGTTTCTACCATGAGGAAAGAGCTCCTGCAAAATTTTTCTCCTGATGATGCATTCGCCCTAGGTGCTCGACTGTACGTGGAGACACCCCGTCCATGTTCACCATTTGCATCGCAGAAAATTCATCATTTTCGGAGATGGCACCTCCAACATACACAACAGAGGAAGATCTAGTTAACGAACCATTTGGATGTCAGACCAGCAGTAAAGAGCATGTTTCTAAGGAAGCCCAACATGTTTTGGGTGTTAATCAACTATTAGAGTCGGTTCCGAACTGACAACAAGAGAGGTTCCCGTGGATTAAATGGTGATTTTTGCTGCAGCTGAGTCAATGGAGCAACTCACGGGATGAAATCGTGGAAGAGTCCACGTTCTTTTGACAGTTGGCAGAGTTCACCAAATACGCGACAGAGGTTAAGTTTTATTCAATTCGTATCATACGGGCAATTGTTCATGCCAATGCTGCAGCATGGAGCTCGTTAGCCGCCAAGAAGTTGACAGGCGATTACAGATTGCATAGTTATCATGCCGACAGCCGGGCCGATGGGCATCTTTTGGAAGAAATGACTAGCTTGTCCATGCGTTGTTCAATCATCCTTTGCAACCGGAGGTAGCAGTCGAGTTTTCAGCCGAGGATCAAATTGGGCCTGGAGTATTGCAGCAGTCCATGTGTCATGGGCACTTGGATTTTCAACGCTCCAAAATTTTCATGAGATATTCACGTGATGGCTGAACTTGTTCTTTTGAGATTTGGGTGTTTCTGAGTGGACTCGTGTTTACAATATGGCATTGGCATCTGAAAGAAATCGGCCGGTGGAAAGCATCAACCATTAGTAGCCAATCACTTGGAGTTTGGTTTGACCTCTTTTGGGCACTTTGGGTTAACGCAGCTGATTAATGACCACATATCTCTGTAACATCCGGATGATCCAAGTATCATTTTTATCAAGCTGTCAACCGCATCTTATGTGGAAACGAGGGTTTGATACAAGTTATGTTGGCTTTATGAAAGATGGAGCACAGTGGCTTGTGGATAATACAGACATTAAATTTGTAGGAATTGACTATCTATCAGTTGCGGCATACGATGATTTGATTCCTTCACATAGAGTATTCCTAAAAAGCAAGGAAATCATTTTGGTAGAAGGCTTGAAGTTAGATGACATCGATCTAGGGGCTTATTCATTACATTGTTTGCCCCTATGATTGCTGGGTGTAGAGGGATTGCCAATAAGATGTATTTTGATGGACTAGATTCTTATGTGATTTTGTATGTGCTAGCGAAAAACAAATAGAAGCTAAAATTTTAGTTAAGTGGGTGTTCCTAAAAATAAAGTGATAGTTCCACTTTATTTCTAGTTAGGAGTTTCTTTAGTTAAGTAAAGTATGATCTAGTAGTTATGTAGGGAGAGAAAAGTGGATCTCAAACCACTTTCTCCTTATTATTATTTTGCTTTTTTCCTATTTTTGTTTTTTTAGAAATAAGAGCCTTTTTTGGCTTATAAAGAGATGAATCTCTTTCTTTGTAAGGATTGAAATTTTTGGCCTGGGAGAATTTTTCCCTAGAGTTAATAAAGAAAATCATCTTGAGTTTTTGGACATGTTGGGTTTCTCTGTCGTAGTTTTGTGTTTTCATGAGTTATAGACCAAGCCAGCATAGAGGCCTAACAATCTAGCACGTTGGGCAAGCATTTGCAACTGCCAAGTTGCTTGTCGCCGTTATGTTCTTGGAGGTTTGAGAGTAATGGAAAGTAGTCAATTATACTTCCATTTTCCTTGCCTCTGATTATGGAACGAACCAGCTTAGTCTCCCTTTTGTGAAACGCAAAGCCTTTCCGGGTCCCCTTCTGACTTCATTTACCCTTCTGGTACTGGCACTGGCACTGGCTTTCCCTCGAGGACTGATCCTCCCTTCCCTTCTTGCCCATCAATCCGAATCATTTTCTTTTTGCTACCCGCGTTTCACTAAGGCAGCCTCTTCAGATCACCTTGCCCTCAGCTGCACCTGCCATAGCGATCCTAACTTAGGGAAACCCCTCTAGAGCTGGAGAAGAGCCAGCCTGAAGCGAGGAGAGAGGGGTGTGGTGACATTGGCCTCTCTCTCGAGAGTTGTTGCCGGGATGATGTGCTCGCAGTTTTCGCTTTCAGCACTCGCGTGCCAGTTTTGGGCGACAACAATATCAGAGCTGAGTGGGGCAGAAAATTAAATATTTGTAGATTGACAGTCAGTTCCAAAATTCAGAAAAAAACTTTTGTGACAGTAGTACATTTTGCTGAATCTTGTTCTTTGAGAAAAATGACTTACGTTGGGTTGAGAATTGAGGCATGGAAAGCCCGAATTTTATTTGTGTTGAGAGAGAATGAGCTGTGGGATGAGGTTGTCAATAACACTACAACTCACCACATTGTCATTCTCAGTGCTACTGCTGATCTTGCAGCAGCAACGACCTTTGAGAAGAAGGATATTAAAGCCATGAGAATTATCTTAGATGCTGTTACAGACCATGTTATTCCGCACATTTCAGCGAAGGATCATGCACAGGAGATGTGGAGTGCTTTGACCGGGTTATTTCAGAGTTCTAATGAGAATAGGAAGATGGTTCTTAGAGAGAAGCTGAAGAATATCAAGATGGTCAAAGGTGAGGTGTGTATGACTTATCTTACTAGGATCTCTCAGGTGAGAGATGAGCTTGCAGCTGTGGGGGTGGTGGTTACTGGTCTTGAGTTAGTGCGTACAACCCTGAATGGGGTGACTGCACCTTGGGCTGTGTTTGAACAGGGTTTGGTGGCCAGAGAGAACTTGCCATCTTGGGACAGGGTCTGTGATGATTTTGATCAGGAAGAGACTCGGAGGGGTTTCTTACAGTGAAGTAATTCCACTAGTAGACAGGATGAGGAGGATGAGGCATTGAAAGCGAAGAGGAAGAAGAAGAGCAAGAAGGGTCCTAGGAAGAGTGGGGCCAAGCAGTAACAGGATGGGCAGAAGAAGGATCTGAGCACTGTAAAGTGCTTTGCATGTTATAAGATGGGACACTATATTGCAACGTGTTCGAACAAGAAGAAGAAGAAGCAACAATAGACAATAGCTTCCGCGGAAGTTGACAACTTTGTCGCAAGATTTCAGAGTGAGTTTTCACTTTGCACTGGGCATGTTGGGATTGAGAGAGCATCCATTCTCACCAGTGCGGATGTTGACAGACAGAGGGAGTTTTCCTATGTGACAGACCATTCTTACAGTGCATCTACTTCCGGCACTTGGTATATATATTATAGACAACGAAGCCTTGAGTCACATGACAGGTGCTCGTGAGATGTTCTCCGAGCTTTCACAGACAGAGACAGATGTGGAGGTTGTGTTGGGAGATGACTCAGCAGTTAGAGCTGTTGGGCGTGGGACCATTACATTTCGGAGGGAGTCCATGAGTCCCATGGTGTTACGAGATGTATTGTATGTACCTGGGCTGAAGAAGAACCTAGTGTCAGTTTCCATGATCGAGGATCAGGGTCTTCGGGTGTCTTTCCTAGATGGACAGGTGCATATGTTTCCCAAGATTACAGGACCATCTGCTTCATTTACCATTTGAATGAGATGTAGGAAACTGTATAGGCTCTTGTTTCAGCCACAGCTTGCCTTGGCACATAGCATCAGCAGTGAGCTTTGTGAGCTTTGACATAGGAGGATGGCTCACTTGCATCATCCAACCTTGGGGTTGTTGAGACACATGGTTACAGGATTACCGGAGTTCAACACAGGGCATAGCGATGTGTGTAGGGGGTGTGCTTTGGGAAAGTACACCAAGGTTGCTTTTCCGAGCAGTGATAGCAGGTCAGCAAGTACCCTTGACTTGATACATTCATACTTATGTGGACCGATGTCTTTTGTGTCCTTGAGAGGATACGAGTATTATGTGACATTCATTGATGACCATTCTTGGAAGACCTGGATCTACTTTTTGAAGAGCAAGAAGTTCGAGGAAGTCTTGTAGAGGTTCCAAGATTTCAAAGCTCTTGTGGAAAACCAATCAGGGAGGAAGATCCGAGTTCTTCGATCGGATAACAGGGGTGAGTATACCTCCAAGGAGTTTGATGGATTTTGCAAACAGGAGGGTATCAGGAGATAGTTTACAGTTCCGTATACTCCAGAGCAGAATGGAGTAGCAGAGAGGAAGAACAACTCCATTGTTGGAGCAGCCATTCACTTCCTTTCTTTCTCTGGGCTAAGGCTTGCAGCACCGTTGTATATCTTCAGAATAGGAGTCCCCTTCGTGCAGTGGGGAACATGACACCTGAGGAGTGCTTTTCAGGCAAGAAGCCTAAAGTTGGCCATTTTCAAATATTTGGTAGTCTGACTTACTCTCATGTCCCTTCAAAGAAGAGGACAAAGTTCGAGTCCACTGCAGAGAAGGACATCTTTGTGGGCTATGATGAGACTGTGAAGGCCTTCTGTATTTACCTTCCCTCTCAGAGGAAAGTTGTGGTGAGAAGGGATGTGAAGTTCGAGGAGGAGCGGGCCTTCAAGAAGTCAAGAGAGTCAGAGCAGGGAGAGGAGCAGGTCCCTACACCTCAGGTTGTTTCACAGGTTCCATCAGCACAGTAGACAGGATCACAGGTTTTCGGGGTTACAGGACTGCACTGTGTTGGCACAGTTTCACCAGGTTCAGTGGTTCGCCCAGCAGGCTCTTTGGGGACAGGTTATGGGTCTACTATTACAGGTACACCTTACAGAGGATGAGGATGAGGATGAGGATTACAGGGTACACCTGGTGTTGGTACACTAGCTTCAGGTTCACGAGATACTGGGGTTTCCATCTCTGGTAGATCTTTAGATGATGACCGACCAGTGTGGGAGCAACCTCCAAGGCCGAAGGTACCTAAGTGGCTTCGAGATACCTTGAAGGAAGATTAGGAGTTTGGGGCACCCAGGGAGGATGTGAGGGCCATCAAGATGCCTGACAGATTGGGCATGTTGTTGGTGGCTAGTACACGAGATACTGACCCTTCTACTTTTGAGGAGGCCTCTCAACATTTGGTTTGGAGAGATGCCATGATGGATGAGTACCATTCCATCATGAAGAATGATGTATGGGAGATAGTTTCGAGACTTGAGGGGAAGTCAGTGGTGACTTCTCGGTGGCTTTACAAGCTAAAGCTTGCATTGGATGGGAGTGTGGAGAAGTACAAAGCCAGATTTGTAGCGCGGGGTTTTCACAGGTTGAGGGCATAGATTATGATGAGACTTTTTCGTCGGTTGCTTGGTATACCTCTATCAGGTGCTTGATCTCCATTGCAACGGAAATGGGTTGGAAGATCTATCAGATGGATGTGAAGACCATATTTTTCAATGGGATCATACAGGAGGAGATTTACATTGAGAAGCCTCTGGGCTTTGAGATTCATGAGAGAGAGTCTCATGTTTACAGGTTGAAGAAGGCCCTTTATGGGTTGAAGCAAGCTCCTAGAGCTTGGTACTCCAGGATCGATTCTTAAATGTTGAGTATGGGGTTTCAGAAGAGTGAAGCAGATCTGAGTCACTACTTCATCATGGTTGGAGATGATCCGCTTGTTCTTCTGCTATATGTTGATGACTTGTTTATCATAGGGAGAGAGAGACCCGATGCAGCTTGCAAGAAGGATCTTGCAACAGAGTATGAGATGACTGATATTTGGTTGATGCTTTATTTCTTGGGATTGGAGGTTTGGCAGGAGCCCGGACATATTTTCTTGGGGCAGGGAAAGTATGCGGTTGATATTTTGAGGAGATTCAGGATGGAGGATTGCTGGCCTATGTCGATACCTATCACCAACATGAAGAAGCTTCATGCTTTTGAGGGAGAGTAGGTGGATCCAACTGTCCGCTTATTGAGTCATTGATGTATCTGGTCAACACTCAGCCAGATTTGTGTTTTGCAGTGAACACTCTTAGCCAGTTCATGGTTGAGCCTAGGAGTGTGCATTGGGTCACTGCAGAACATGTGTTACACTATCTATCAGGGACAGTGGATTTTGGTTTGGACTACAAGATGTCAGAGGGGATCCGATTGGTTGGTTATACAGATTCAGATTGGGTATGTAGTGTGACAGACTGGAAGAGCACTTCCGGATGTTGTTTCTGTTTGGGCTTGGCAGCAGTGTCGTGGTTCTGTCGGAAGCAGAAATCCTTTGCATTGAGTTCTGCCGAGGCCGAGTATATGGCAACCAGTTTGGCCAGCTATGAGGCCTTGTGGATTCGCAAGTTGTTGGTGAATCTATTTGGTCAGGAGCTTAGGCCTACGGTGATCTACTGTGACAATCAGAGTTGCATCCAGCTCTCTGAGAATCTTGTATTTCATGACCGGTCAAAGCATATTGAGATCAGATATCATTTCATCTGAGACTATGTTCAGAGAGGGGCAGTTATGCTTCAGTGCATTTCCACTGATGAGCAGTGATCCAGATGGAGATCGGTGGCCACCCACCTATTCCACTGGCTCAAAACAATTGTCCATTGTGGCAGTTTCCTAGTTATTTTTCTACGATTTTTTGGGTCCTAAAGTTCTGGAGCCGTTTTGAGGCCCTGAACGATGTTTTTTGGCGATTCGGGGGCTAGACCTTTTCAACGAGCTATCGAACGCCCAAATCAGAGATCGTATGCAAAAGTTATGACCCCGGGAAGTTGACTGTTCAGCTTACCACCTTGGGGCCGCAAACTTTATGACGGTTCATCTTCTAGTGTTATGTTTTGGACTTTTGGAGTTCTCACTCTCATTATTATCAAAAATAGGCCCCTTTGGCCTCATTTTGTATTCAACTTTGCAAGGATGAGCATAACAGTCACATCTCTTCGCAGAGATAGCTACCACCATTCTAGCTATTGTATTACAGTCTGTTCTATTTCCGCCATTTAATAGAATATTTGTTTGCTGTATCTCTGTTATCTTTGCAAAATATCTGTGATTATGATTTTGTATATGTTCTTTCATTTCATTCACGCATAAATCCGGATCAAGTAGGTAGCAGACGTTTTGACGAAGTCTTTGGGGTGGGGCAAGTTTGTCTTCTTCAGGGACAAGTTGGGAGTGGTGCAGAACACCTTCCTCGGTAAAAGGGAGTGTTAATTTTGTACCTAGGGAAGTGTTCCCCTAAGTGACTTTAGCCTTAGTCACTTAGTGAAGGGAATTAAAGTGAACCTTGCATTAAATGACTTAAGTGACATTTAATTTCACTTTAGAGCATTACAGTCAGTTTTTGATAAATTTAAGTGGGCGAGTGAAATTAATATTTTAGAAATAAAATATGAGCATTTAATTTCAACGGTCGATCTAATTCATTCTTAGCCATTGGATTAGATGCCTCTTCACCTACCTAGGGTTATGGACAAAAAGCAAGGAAAAAGAAAAAGCATTCATTCTTGTGAGAAGGAAGAAGAGAGAAGGGCACGATTTTCGAGGTAGCTTGCTAGAGAAGATTTTGGTGGGCATGAATAACAAGGGGCATTAAATGCTTGCACAGATTTCGAGGAGGTATGACAACATTTAATACAGTGCACATATTTCGAGGAGAAAGTACGACTTGCATTTAATGCTGGCACAAAAATTGAGGATCAAGGTACGGTTCCGTACAGTATGAATTTGGCACTGTTTTCGAGGAAAGGTACAACATGTTTCTCGAGGCAACCACAATAAATTTTTGGCATGATTTTCGAGGTGTACGACTGCATTTATTACAGAGCGTACAGTACGGATTTTTGGGTCAGTTCGGCACAAAAATCGAGAACAACAGTTAGCTGTTCATGCACAGAAATTGAGGAAGGAAGAGCAGTGATTTCTAGGCATGTTTTTCGAGACTGAAATTGCACGAAAACCGAGGCAGCTCTTGCACAAAAATCAAGACAGCTTGGTGGGTCATTTTTCTGGGTTGAGATAAGTTGGATTTTTGACTGTAAATGAATGTCTGATTTTTATTTTGAAGAAATAATAAACTCTCTCTCTTTCTGACTGGTTTTCCCCTTGTGGGTTTTTCCAGTGCCATTGGCTGAAAATTATTGTGTTCTGTGTGTTGAATGGCGTGCTGATATTTATTTTCTGTCAGTGAAAAAGAGTAGTTACAGCAGTGTTTTAAAGTCTGAAAAATTAATGTTTATTTCCAACATTTTATTTTCTGAGAATGAAATAAACAGTGACAATTTTTACTTATAAACCGGTGGCTGACAACTAGTGAAAAATCTACAACGCATTCCAAGGTGGCCGTACTGTTAGTTTTTGTACCTAGGAATTTGTTCCCTAAGTGACTTTTTGCCTAAGTCACTTAGAAAAGGGAAAAAGGTGACCCTCACATTAAAAGCTACTTAATGAGACTTTATAAAGTTAAAGTCACTTTTTGATAAATTTAAGTGGGTGAGTAAATTTATTTAAGTGATTTAAATAAATGTGATTTTTACTCTCATTCAATCTTAGCCATTGGATTGGATCTTTCTCCACCGTTGGATTAGATTCCCACTTAGGGTTTAGACAAAAAGGGTTGAGGGAGGCTTTGCACATTCATTCTTGAGAAAAGAGTGAAGAGAAGAGAGAGCTGAGAGGAGGCACGAATTTCGAGGAGTTGGGCATTTTCAGACAGCACGAGATTCGAGGAAGAGAGGTACAGATTTGGCACGCATTCCAAGGCAGCCGTTCAGTACGGTTTGAAGGGCACGGATTTCGAGTTAAAGCAGGGCACATAAAACGAGGTTGGCTCATTTATTGAGGCTGTACTCTGCACGAATTTCGAGGCCGTACAACACAGAAATCGAGGTCCGTACAGTCTGTACGGACAGTACCTTTTCTGCACAGATTTCGAGGTGGTTTCAGGCACGGTTTTCGAGGAGTACGACAGCATTTAATGCTGGCCGTACAGTACGATTTTTTGTTGTGTTTTGGCACGAAAATCGAGGCCGAGTTGCTGCTGGTTTTGGCACATTTTTTCGAGAAGAAAACAACACGGAAACCGAGACAGACTGCTGGGTCAAATTTCTGGGTTGAGATAAGTTGGATTTTTTGACTGTAAAAATTTATGTCTGATTTTTCCTAAAGCTAATAATAAACTCTCTCTCTTTCTAACTGGTTTTCCCCGTGGGGTTTTTCCAGGGCTTGATTTGGCCAAAAATCTCTGAGTCTATATTTTTATGGTGTGACTGTTAAATGTGTTTTTCAGTCTGTTAGTGGATTTTTACTGTGTGTTTAATTGTTCAGAAATTTTTTTTAAGTAACCTACAGCCAATGCAAAACCGACTGTAGGTGAAAATCACGAAATATTAACATAAACCAACAAACAGTAAAACTCAGAAATTTCTACATGGTATCAGAGCTTGGGGGCAGAAAACAGTGATAGTTTGCAGACACAGAAATTTTCAGATCTCAGAAATTTTTAGTATTTTACCTTCTGTCAGTGAACAACACTTTGTTGGGTTGGTGTAGAGATGGCTACAGGTCTTAGATTGGAGGATAGGCTGGATGGGACAGGAAATTTTGTGCCGTGGAAGGCCAGAATTTTACTGATACTGGAGGAGAATGAGTTATGGCCAGATATAGTTAGGAACACTACAGCTGACCCGATTGTCATTTCCACATCAACAGATGCAGCAGCCCTATCAGCCTTCAACAAGTAGGACTGTAAAGCTAGGAGGATCATTCTAGATGCAGTTAAAGACCACATAATCCCTCACATTTCAGGCAAGACTAGGGCACACTTGATGTGGACAGCCTTGACCAGTTTGTATGAGAGTTCCAATGAGAACAGGAAAATGGTTCTCAAAGAGAAACTCAAAAGTATAAAGATGAATGGGGGTGAGGGAGTCACAGCATATCTTACGAGGATCTCTGCAGTTAAGAACGAACTTGCAGCGGTTGGGGAGGTGGTAGCCCCTACAGAGCTTGTACGTACAGCAGTGAATGGGGCTTGAAAGTCCTGGAGTGCATTTGTGCAAGCCATAGTGGGCAGAGAGAACCTACCTACCTGGGATAGACTTTGGGATGACTTTGTGCAGGAGGAGACCAGGAGAGGTCTTGTACAGGGCAGTACATCTCACAATGGGGTTGATGACGAGAATGTGGCTTTGGAAGCTAAGGGCAAAAAGAAGAAGGGTCCCAAGAAGGGTGGGGCCAAGTAGCACCAGCAGAGTGGGCAGAAGAAAGACTTGAGTAAAATCAAGTGTTATGCATGTCAGGCGTTTGGACACTATGCTTCACAGTGTCCAAGCAAGAAGAAGAAGAAGGGACAGGGACAGCAGACTGCAGCCTCAGCAGAGGTTGATGAGTTTGGTGATGCATTTCAGAGGGAGTTTTCCCTTTATGTTGGACAGATGGAGAGAGAGAGAGTCTCTTTAGCCACCAGCACAGATATGGATATGGATTGTGAGCATTCATTGTTGGCAGGTCATCAGGGGGGTCCTTCCACCTCTACTACTTGGTATATTGACAGCGGAGCCTCGAGCCACATGACTGGAGCTCGAGAGATGTTCTCGGAGCTATCTGAGATAGGTAGAGATGTAGAGGTTGTCCTTGGAGACAACATCGTTGTTAGAGCTGTTGGTCGGGGGACCATTACATTTCAGAGGGAGTCGATGAGTCTCATGACTCTGAGGGATGTGTTGTATGTCCCTGGGCTGAAGAAGAACCTTGTGTCAGTTTCCACCATTGAGGACAGGGGTCTTGGGGTGTGCTTTTCAGATGGGAGAGTGCAGGTGTATCCCAGGGCTACAGGTATGTCCAGTGCCACGGACATTGGAGTCGGATGTGGAAAGCTGTACAAGCTCTTGTTTCAGCCACAGTGTGCTCTAGCACACAGCAGCAGCAGTGAGCTATGTGAGCTTTGGCATCGAAGGATGGCCCACCTACATCACCCAGCTCTCAGATTGTTGAGGAGCATGGTTACAGGA